>JABCPU010000029.1:0-333217 GCA_016800925.1 Suillus spraguei
TGAATATCGAAGGCTGTACAGTGCAGTGAGGCGATGCTATATCCACACGTGATCAAGTGACAAAGCACGCGTCTTTACAGTATTATGTAATGTGAGCTTTCTAGCTGGCTATTATGTAATTCCGCCTGGTTGCCCAACACGTTGCTCGCTGCAGATATAGAACACATTGAAGGTGTCCATACTTTGTGTACCTCCCTTCATTTTTGGCTTCTACTACTGATCATGATGCTATCATTGCACGATTGGCCGCTGTCTTCTCCGCCCCTTCACTTGGGTGTCTGTATCTCCGCCTCTGGATGAGCTTACCCGCCGCCTTGGAAAAATTGAACTGCGAAGATATCCGCTCATCTATATGCGGTTTGGCTTGCTGTCATCACACACTCCAGTCCCCGTGCCCATCAAAGTCATGCAATAGCCTCGCTCACCATGTCCGTCCTTCGTTTATCCTCCGCTGGCTCCCATGCGTTGTGTGACATATATTCTGGCGCACTTCAAGTCTTCTTTCCCGATTTATGCTCTTTGTTCTGACAGTGCGTCTTCAGTACCATACTTGCACACGAATTCGGGTCGCCCGTTGTTAATGGCATATTGAATTGGTCAGGCGAGTCAGGGATTGGTGCTTGCGCCGGTACGATTCTATGGTTTTGGAAGGATTTTTTTTTTTTCTCTCGATCGGTCTGGCTAATAGGTGAGACTAGTATCCTCTGCTCTTTCTCTTGTGACATCAGCTACAAAACACAGACCAGAAAATCAAACTTATTGGTAACTCTTATCACAGCGTTCCATGAGCTACTACTAACCCGGCTACTGTCTACTATAGGAGTGATAGAAGGTGACGCGCAAGGCGATAAGAAGACTGGGTGCGATGATGAACTGTCGGTTGATACCTCAAGCAATTAGACGTGGGTGAGTTTGGTTCGTCGATGACGACGTTAGTGATGATGTTGGATAGATGTAGGACAAGGATTTGTGGTTTAATATCATCGCTCCATCTCTATGGAATATCCCATCCAGGAATATCAGCCACCGCTGCGGCATTACCAACCGCTACGGCTCATATCATCGAATGTGTACGACATGATAGTCATACTCCCTGCGTTTCGTAAAGTGATATAATCTGGTTAATGCACCACTACAACTGACTCGAGTGGCATAGGGCAACGTAGATAATTCTGAGATGCACCAGGAAGTTGCCAGCTGGTACACAGACCTATCATAGTTGAACGAAAGGGAAAGTCAAACTATGCTCAGATACTGTCTCTCAATCACGCTTCTGACTCTGGAGGCGTGCGGACTGGCTCTCAACAGCAAGGTGACCATGGAATGATGGTAACTGCCTGCCGCTCGAATAACGTCTGTATGTAATTTGCAGGCGGAATGAAGCAAAGGACTAGACAAAAGGGTCATAAAGGCGAGGTGTACAATCTATACAGATCTGAGATGGAGAGTCGTATAATGCAATCAGGTCTGTCATTCAGGCTCATAATCGGAACCTACGAGGCAGAATTCGCGACGGAAGGTGCTGCTGGGGAGTAGGCGCGTATGGCTTGCTGGTGAAGAAAGCCAATGACTATCGCAGTATATGGCCTGAGCATACAGGATGCACGAATGATGCCTTGCGTATCTCGTGCTTGAGTGAATCTCCCATAAGCCGGTTGGCATGAGTCAGATGAGAAGACGAGAGTGGGACGCTCAATGATCGGAGGCTGCGAGAAGATGAATCGCCGAGAACAGATTGTGAGGAACTGCGGGGGTGTTGGCTCTTGCATGCCCATCTGCCCAAATGGTCGCAGGGGGGATTGTCGTCACACAGAAAAAAGAAGGATCAGTGGTTTGGTGCAAGTGTGAGTCAGTAGACATAGGATGTCGGGACGAATCGGTATAGCGAGACATTTCCTAGTCTTGTCTCCTTGAAATTTACTTCAAATACCAAAAGTAACTCTATGACACAAGTGAGAATAGATAAGGTAAATTCCCCTGCCGGGCCAAAAAGCACCATACAACCGATAACTTCATCCAGTATTACACACTACTATCAGTCGATATATGCACGCGCTCCTGGAAAGCAATAGAGGTCATGCCGGTTGCTGCGTCGGAGTCGGCCACAAGCTTAGCATGATATTCTCGGACACTAAGGATCAGGCGGGGTCCTAACACAAACATCTGCATGACCTCCAAAATACGAAGCAGGCCACCACAAATCTGAGCTCCCACGGGAGATTCGCCCTACAGAAATGATGAATCAGGGTCGCATGCATAGTAAATGAAAGATTCACATACCACTGAGTTTGTCATAGACACATTAAGAATGATCTGCAAACAAGAAACAGCAGCAACGCTACCACGTCCAACCCTTCAGTGGACAAGAGGGAACAGTAATCACAATATGAGCTCACGTCATAAAGTAAGGCAGGTGAGTTTCCATCAACACCATGAAACAATCCTTGATAGTAGTCCCACCTGTCGATTGTCGTTGGAGTTCACGGAAGTGCCTTACCGCAATCCAGATTGCGAGACACAATGCAAGAACCTCCCACAGACCAGAGAGTATCGAGTCAATGAACATCAGAAGTGGGACATAATCCTGAAAGTCAAGCCCGCACTCGTGGGTGCCGGAGAGAATGAGTGCCTCTGGTATTCATCAATGAGATATATACTTTTGTCATCAACAATTAAACGTACCCCCTGACGTATACATCATCATCATTATCATTTCCACGCCGGCGAAAATGTTGACGACCAGGAAGGTGACGACGAGAAATATCAGGACCTTTCTGGATTGTTGATACATGGCATTCAACCGAGTGATGATGATGACTTGCAGTCAAATCAATATCACTGAAGTCTCGCAAGTGCTAAGCTCACCCCACAGCATAGCACATGCCACAAAACTAATCCAATTATACACGATGTATATAACAAAGCCTAATAAATCCAGTCAGTGACCAGCCTCGTGCAGCACACACTCCAAACAGACTCACATCTGTGGTAGCATAGCGTGCCAGTCATTAGTGAACCAAGAAGTTAGCAAAGAACCGCACCCACTCCTACAGGAAACCATAGTTAGCTGGAGGGGGATATGACCTGTGCAGAATACTCACTTTATCTGTTAGCGGGATGGTCGGAAAACCCCCTGTACGGCGTTGGTCAGAGGAAGTAAAGACAGCGAATGTACCAAAACAACATACATATCATGTTCAGGCTAATTATGAGACGATTAGCGCAACACCGATTGTTTAGCCTTTTGGAACATACGCAGCATAAAAGATTCCAAGATAGCGCACCTAGGATACCTTGAAGTCAGCACAATGTGGCAACAGCGACAAACAAGCCACATACACCGAGATACATAACTGTCATTAGGGACAAGCGTTGCCTCTGCCGTTGTGTGTGTTCGCATGTGTGTACCTCTGACATGAGACACTACTCACCCAGATCAGTTCAACCTATAAAACCATTCTTAGTAAGATGGCTGCTCCGGTCATAGGCATCAACATACCTCTTGTCCGAATGTAAGTGCTGAAATATTTGTAAGATATCAGCAGTCCTTCCATATTACCATGCTCACCCCAATCATACGTCAGTGCAACAAAGGCGCCGACTGCAAAACCGCAGGCGAGATTAAATCGAGACATCAACATGCGACTACTCTCTACGAACCTGTAAAATAGATGCCCAAGATATCTGCTTCAATGGCCGGCCACAAAGTGGGATCGTTTAAGACTATGGTCATATTGGGGGTGCAGATGAGGGACACACTCAATTGGTGCAAGGCGATGGCATAGTATACAAATTATATAGACTCACGTAATAAGTTGTGAAATCTGAACAATTATGTCGGCATCGTGATGCCAAGGAAACAAACGGTCAAGTTCTAACACGCCACATCCATGATCTCGTGCGGTGCATCGGTTCGCACTGCCAGAGATAGCCTAGTTGAGAATTCATCAATGGAGACGGAAGATCCGTGGGCGCAATATTATGACCATCATTGAGCTATGCTGATGCTAGGGTAGACAACCGCTTTCATCTTCTGATCATCCTAACATAATTCCTGTGATGCATTCGCCGACAATCAATTGTACTTCCTGGATGGCGGATTGCCACAACGACTCACCCGAAGAACTGTAAAACCACAGAGTTGAGCAGGGAAAATATTCTCGGTTGCGTCAAATAACATGGATGGGCTGATCGATGATCCTTGCAAGGCCGCCAGTCCAGTAACACTCACTTTCCTTTTCTCTAGATGCCCCGGGCCTCAGACAACCGTGACGAGTCTCACTCAATGAAAGGGAGACTTGCTAGAATCTCACAGTCTGTAAAGAAAACTACTAATTCAGATCTAGCACCCTCATTTGCCCCGTCTTGCTTGTAACGGCGATACCTATGCCTCCCCACGATTTCTCACCCCCGTCAACTTGGAAAATACCCAATTTTATGTTGAGGGTGGAGGACTCACGTCCTGGAGCATCGATCTTCTTTGATTGCGTCAAGCCAAAGGAAGTATTCAAGCTCGCAGTTGAAGCATCTTACACCTGGCTATATACACCACTCATGGCCCCAACCCAGTGAGTACTACGCATTCTCAACTCTCCATAACGTGTTGCGAATCATCTGCATTTCAAGCATTACACTCGTTCTCAGATCATTCCATGGCGTGGCATACACTTTTGGCACGCACGAGACGAAAGAGATCAACTTCTCCCTCGATTGGATCAAATCATTAGAGGCTTGCTCACAAGATGAAATACTAGGCGTGTTGGTTCACGAGGTCGTGCATTGCTATCAGTATAATGCAAAAAATACATGTCCAGGGGGTCTTATAGAGGGTATTGCAGGTGCGCACGTTTTTATCATTCGTCGAGTTTGGCTTCGAAACTACTGGTAGATATTGTAAGGCTTAAAGCAAAGCCTGACAAATTCTATCCGCATTTCCACGCTGGTTTTGCACCACCACACTGGAGGCCTATAGCTGCGGAGAAGTGGGACGCAGGGTACGATTCCACAGCATAATCCCTCAACTGGATCGAGAAATGCTGTGATGAGGGGACTATCCGAAAACTTAGCGGGTCCATGAACGATTCGAGATACGGAGTAGAACTCTTTGAGAAGGTGGCTGGAGAGAGCGTGAGTTCCCTGTATACACTGTATTGTGAACATCTGGAACAGACGAGTAAGATACCTTATACTTGAACATTGATTGATACTAGTAGCAGTAGAAGCTACTGCAGAGAAATTTCCGCTACGGGTTTTATTGTGTCGTGCTTGAGAAAACCTCATCTTTTCGATTTTGGCAGAGAAATCCATTCCGGCCCTAAACACGTCTGTTTGTGGTCGGTTCTTTGTTGATTGATACGAGTCTTGATTCGTTCGTGTTGTCTTTTCTGCATGATTACAACGTCCTGCGTACTATCACCAATCATCGCAGCATGGTTGTAGAGTTCACTTTTTGGCGGGCGCGCGTATCTACCGCCGACAGTTGGTACAATTTCCGACGGATCTTTCGACCCGTCTATCTGAGCGGACGCGACGTTGAGCTTGGCTCTTATCGGTCAATCCGAGGTTCGATGGTGCTCGATTCATTCAGCCTTTGGAGACGGACGTCACTCGGCTTTCTCGCGCTCATGGTTGGAGCTTCCAGTCCAGAGGTACGTGAAATTATCCAAATCATTTCCATACGTCTAAATCATCATTTATAGAGAATCTTTCCTCTTCTTCGTCTGCAAGTCAGCTACCCCAAGTGAATTGGCGCTTGCCCACGGCCTTCAAGTAGGCTCCAACTTGTCTATGGAAGATTTATGACAGGTTATATCTCACTCTGTGGGTCCAGCTTACCACGAACATTCGAGGGATGTAACTCTGGGAAAAGGTGGACTGACGTGTGTTTCGGCCTGCTTGCACCAGAGTCATGACTCGCTTTTAAAAAGTACGGCTCAACAAAGCTGTTCAATTGTATTTGTAACAGTCTGCGATTTGATAATGGCTCGTATATTTGTATCGCACACTCGAATGCAATGAATGATGCAGCTGACAAACGAGCGGGTTAGTGGATCTTCGCGTTATCGTGTTCAGTGGACAATGAATATGAAATTAGTCAGAAAATAAACCAAACCTTGAGGCCCCTAATTCTGTCTAGCTACTTCCATTCACGAAGCTTCTGCTGAGGAGAATAACCCCACCACAAGACCGACACATCAATGTCTCTCATCAATTCGCACTTCTTTCCCATCCACATGCATTACTCTGAGCCACACATCCATCAGCTGCCAGTGGAACTTTTACGGCAAATATTTTTGCTCATCGTCGATGACCTCTCAGACTATCCTAGTATTTTCAAATTGATAAATGTCTGCGTCTCGGGAAATTTTTTCACCCCTCCCCTAGTCTTCACCCGCGTGTGCCACATTTGGCGAGATGTTGCACACTCTACGACAGGGCTTTGATCGCGCCTCCAGGTTACACTTCCCAGTGGAGATGATTTATTGAACCCGTTCCTTTCATGTCTGCTCCAGTTTTGGCTCGCCAGCTCTGGTAGTCAACCTCTTACCCTTCGCATCGATCGGATCCGTGCATCATGCCGTCTCCACAGCCTGTCTAAGTCTGTGAGGTGCAGAGTTATGGATGGTTCCTACATGAAACTTTCGCAGGCAGATTCTCGACTTCTCGAGATTCTTCAGTCCGAAAGCAGGCGGTGGGAAACAATAGTTGGTGTGTTGCGTGGAGATGAATGGCCCAGTTCCAAGTTGGATACGCCGCAATTGAGAACCTTGGAATGTAGCTGGTCAGGTCTTAATAGATTCAATGCACCAAATCTCCATCGGCTACACATCCCAAACGACCCGCAGGGGATACCTGCTCCTATTCCTACCTATAAAAGCTTACGACATCTTCATATCCAATACGCTTTCCCAATGTTCGTCCGCTCCATTTCAGTATCTTTCCCTCTTCTGGAGACATTCGTACTAGTGCGTGTTAGCCATTATGGTAACACTAGAGGCCGTTCGGCCACGCTTTCTTGTCTCGAATCATTGACTCTCCCTCTTCCCTTGGGTTCGAATAATTTCCACTGGTTTACCGGAATACTCGACGGCCTTCATCTTCCCGTGCTGCGGAAATTAACACTGGTGGGAGACCCAACCAAATCGGCGGTTGATTGTATCATGGCTGGGTTGGCAGCTACCGCAACTTGCAACTTGCAAGTCATAGACTTTCAGACGCGTATACCGCAGGATGAAGTCGATGTGGGTGTGGTCGAGCCGTTGCTCTCAGTTGTGAGGGAGATTTCGGTCTCTTCGGTGTTGCTCCGATGTCGCGATTAGTCGCTTCAGCAATGGCGTGCCACTATCTGGGTGTGTGCCATTCATGGTGTGAGATAGCGTTGCACTTATATGACATACACAGTTGGAACCATACTTATCCATGTGGAGTTGCAAGCATGAAGCTGTGAGCCGCGAACAAAGACACTTGCCACGGCCCTATTTCTCTGCCGTGCTGCTTTGTCCACTACCACTCAAATATTCTCATGGAGTGGCGTATTTTCAACACTCCCACTTCAAGTCATCTGATCACAAAATATGCTCTCTTATTCACGCGAGTCAAAACAAAACCAAAAACTACAGGTGAGCACGCAGAAGTAATGCATCATCGTCAACTTTCACCAAGCCATTCAAGCCCATACAAAATAGAACTAGTATCGAGCAAGCAATCCATTCCGTACCTCTACCAAAGTATCGAGTTGTATTCGTCAGCCCTCTTGGTAAATCTATGTTTTCACGATAAAATTCAGTTGGTGCAAGATCCAAAATAGAAAAAGCCTTCTGCCCAACGCAAGCTGACAGGCATCCGAATGACAACAGAAAGTTCCGTGAGTAGCCGACGGTGCAGAAACATTATTCATTCATTAGTCAATTGCACTGCAGCTCACATCAGGGAATGTATAATGGACGGCGAACCGACTACGATCAAGTTGATCGATACCCTTGGTCCAGACGATGAGGATGACTACTTGTCATTTATCCGTTTCGTTCCTGTTGACATCGACCAGTATGAGATATGTATAGTGAGAAGAACCTCATGAACGCATAATTGAACAAGGAAACGGGTTCCTGTTCATTTACTCTGCCGAAAATCGCAAGTCGCTTGAGCTGCCGAAAGAGAATTATGGATGGGTCGTGAGGATGAAAAACCATGAACGAGACAATGCAACAAATCCTATCCCTGGTATGCTCGTGGCGGTAAGGGTTGAGGACAAATACACAGCGACATGGATGGAAGTGACTTGGAAAGGTAAGACCA
Organism: Suillus spraguei; assembly: GCA_016800925.1. NCBI lineage: Eukaryota > Fungi > Basidiomycota > Agaricomycetes > Boletales > Suillaceae > Suillus > Suillus spraguei. The sequence goes on from JABCPU010000029.1 coordinate 8,296, forward strand.
TCGAAGTACGCCAAGGTTCTCTAGATGGCTGATAGATGACGTCGAAGAGGGAAACAAACTCACAGAGGAAATGAATTTAGCGTTCATGTAGGTATCACTCAAGAACGGACCTAATGTGAAGGCGGTGTTTATCCATATAGCTACATTGATCAAGAAGTACCACGAGAGGGTGACTCAAGAGATTGCTGCATGTAACGTTACTGACAACGCATGAACAGAAGAAGCACATTTCGTACATGCATTGGGCTTACTACGACCAGAAGGTACTCGATGACCGTTATGACAAAGCGCAGGTAAGGGTAAGGGACAAATGCAAGCACAGAGCAACTGCAAAAGAGAGGAAAGAGTTTGGGAAGATTGATTTTGATGCCGAGTCCGCGAAGGAACACCAAACCGGATGCTGCGCAGGGTGCATAATTGCTTGAGGGGGTAAGCGATGTTGACCGTTGTAATTACCGAGTTCTACTGTTGTGGTTCGGAAACCCTGCTGAAGGCGCATAATCGAAGCAGTACGAGGAACAATGGTGTTTTTTTTTGACGTCTTGCTCTAGATGTCGGCTTGACCTAGAAATTGAGATGTTTGCTCAGTGAACTATGCGGCTTGTATCACTGCATGATGGAACAAATTGAGCAACGAGAGGTCACCACAAAGTTACAATCTTTCAGTGGTCTTCCACGCAATAGCCCGATTCTCTGGAGAAAGAAAGGAATCTGGTTTGGCGACCATCAGACCACGTAAAGAGGTTATCCAGTGTTGTGCAGCTTGAGGTGACCGGCTGAGATAATCGCACGCAGAAAAGGGAAGTAGCGTCTCCCCTAGCATGAAAGTCCTGGTCAAATTTGCGATATGCCATTGATAGTACAAGAAGCTTGCTAGAAGCCCTTTCTTGCAGCTTGTCATGAAGAACGAGGTCGACCGGTCAAGCTTCGAGGCTACATCTAGTACTGCGTTCAATGATGTTGCCCAATTCGGGAAAAATTTCGGGCCCCGGCCCATGATGGCCGAATCAGATTAGATTAGTAATCATTCACGTATAGTGACCGAACTTCTTCCACACTCTACTCAGGTTTACTTATAACACGCTGTTTTCTCGATTCCACTTTCTGAAAGGCCTACGGGCAATTCCTCTCGCGGCCGCATCTGCTTCCCTTCCGGATCGTACGTACTCAAAAATGGTCCCGCTCGCAAACGCTAAAGTCCCAAAGAACTCAACAATGCATTCGAAAGTTGTTCGTATCATTAAGTTTGGTTTTGTCATTCCCCAGCGCTCACCCATGTGCAGATCATCATCGGCTCAGGTCCTGCAGGTCACACCGCCGCCGTTTATCTTGCGCGCGCGAACCTTAACCCTGTTCTCTTCGAGGGCTTCATGGCAAACGGTTTCGCTGCCGGTGGTCAGCTTACAACGACCACAGATGGTGCGTACACGCCTTATCCCACCCATGGATTCACTATATCACTTTTCTCACCACAGTCGAGAACTACCCCGGCTTTCCGTCCGGCATCCTTGGTCCTGAGCTCATGGACAAATTCCGCGAGCAGTCTGTCCGCTTCGGCACCCAGATCATTACAGAGACCGTTTCCAAGATCGATCTCTCTGTACGCCCGTTCCGCTACTGGCGAGAGAGTCAGGAAAATGAGGAACCGGAAACTGCAGACACGGTTATCATCGCGACTGGTGCGAGCGCAAAGAGGCTAGGACTCAAGGGCGAGGTCACATACTGGCAAAGCGGCATCAGTGCATGTGCAGTCTGCGATGGTGCCGTTCCCATATTCAGGAATCAACCACTAGCTGTTATTGGCGGAGGTGACTCTGCAGCAGAAGAAGCCACCTGTAAGATCTCTCAACTCTCCTACCAAAGACAGGCCAATAACTACACACTAACAGATTTGACAAAGTACGGCTCTCATGTCTACGTCCTCGTCCGCCGTAGTGAACTCCGCGCTTCTAAAATTATGGCCAAGCGTCTCATGAACAACCCCAAGATCGTACGTTCCCTCTATTCTCATACCCACCACTTGCTATAGCTCACACGCTTGCACAGACTATCCTGTGGAACACAGTTGCAACTGAATGTCAAGGCGATGGCGACCTCCTCAACAATCTCCGCATCAAAAATGTAATAACAGGCCAAGAACGCGATCTCCCCGTGCGCGGACTATTCTATGCGATCGGACACGAGCCAGCTACGGCCCTCGTGCGCTCACAACTGCAGACAGACCCCGATGGCTATATCATCACTGTCCCCGGAACAACGCAGACAAGTGTCAAGGGCGTGTTCGCTGCTGGTGATGTCCAGGACAAAAGGTATAGACAGGCTATTACTAGTGCGGGGAGTGGATGTATGGCTGCGCTTGAAGCGGAGAGGCTTATTGCGGAGGAAGAGGAAGGTATAGAGGAGGATTAGAAGATTAGAAGACTTTGAATGTGTATACCATGCGATAATCTTGTTACTCACTATATCCAAGCAACGGCATTATGGATTTGACAGTGAACACTCGAAGAAGACTGGCCTTGTCTGCTCTCATTGGGACTCGCAAGTGCTATCACGATGACAATCTCGAAAACGAAAAGTTCTAAATTGTAACATGAGGTACCCTCTGTTTTAAAGACTAATATGATGTATGGTACATGACAAGCATGGTCACGATCGCGGGAGTAGAGTGAATCAGAGTTATCAATCGATTATGGATTCTCTTGTTTGCGGAGGCTAGCACCCAGATCCTCAAGTGTCCAAATAGTGTTAGAACGATTCACCCCTCGCTACTACATGTTATGGAAGAATCTCATTTCCGAGTTCATGATACGTGAAATATATAAACCTCGTGCGCCACCAACACACTGTGCATGTGATCTGGCAGGAAACCAACGTGAGGCAGGTCCACCTACGCGAGTCACTATGCTAGTCGAACGAGAAGCAGCTAATTCAGAATCAAAGACGAAACTGTCCTGGTAGTAACCAATGGGCCCACCCTTGCCAGTAGCCCCTGCAACCAAATATTTGTCCTGCGATGAGAAACATTCATGGTTTGTCGCAACCGTATTATAGGCCCAAATTTTTGATGTATGATTCAAGCCTGTGTATTCTGAACTTGCAAGAGCCTTGGCAGAATTTAACGTTTTGCATCCTGCAGAAAATCAGCATCAACACTGGGCTTGCTCCCGTGTTTCAAATGTGGAGAATCAAGATCGTTTCGTGCGAAAGTAATTGCTGACACAACGCTGACTTGTTAGCGGAGTCGCGCTCTTCTACCAGCCGACAACACTATGGAAAGCCGGAGCACCGTGCTCGTTTTGCCAGCGACTTTGGTCACATGCAGTTGAGGGACCCCAAACACTGCGTGCAAATAATACTTTGATATAAGCATGTCCAAACAAAACGTGAATCTACAAGCCCCAGCAAGAAATCTACAAGTCCCAAGATTAATCTGTCTCCGTCTCTGCTTCGTCAATTTCCAACTTTTCGTAAATTTTCAACTTAAAGCCACTCCATTTACAAAACTTGTTGCAATTGTGCTCCTTCTCGAATGTGCTAACTGCACGTTCGATGTTGCCATCCCCGAAGATATCATCCTTCCCTTTGTTGACCAGGCTATAGTCCCCAGTTGAGTTACGAGTAATATTTTAAAATGAAATCACGTACGGATGTGTAAGAACTTGAGGGTCAGACAAAATCTCCAATCCACCTTGGTAATCGGAAATGAAAGCGAGACCGCCGGTTTTGGCAAACTGTATGTGTTGCGTGCAAGCTAGAAATTCGGCGATTTCATAGCCAACCTCGTATGGATCAAGCATAGGGTTGCAATCCATATTATGGATATATTTGATGAAATCATCGGTGATCAACTCTTCGACGAGGTACCCAGCCCGAGGCATGGTCAGTGACTTTGATTTGTGGCCAGGTTGTGTGTGATCGTGTGACAATGCGAGACCGGCCTCGACAAAACGCAAGCGAGGGATGTGAAAGGGCGGAGTGTCGGATGAATTAGCAACACAATGGTCTATGTATTCATATGCAAATGTGAGCAATGAGCGTGCCCAGTACAAGACATTGGCTTCTCTGAACAGCTTTGGAAGCTCGTCACTTATCGTATAGCGTCCAATCGAAAAATTGATCGGGTTTGTGCTGCTGCCTGGAGGGTACTTCTTGTAAAATGGTCGCTTGACAGCGACCTTCTGGCGTGGGCGTGAACCTAAAGGAATTTCGGGGGCTGATAAAAGCGTCAAGAACCCAGGATGGGCCGTCTTGAAGCCTCCAACGCCAAGCATGTCGTCCGTCGAGGTCTGAACTGTAAGTCGGCCGCTGTGGCTCAATTCGGTGTCCGTGCGGAAGGCAGCATGAAGCTTTGGGTCGTCTAAAATGACTGATAGCGGGCGTGTTGGGATGGGGAAGAATTCAATATTCTCGTGCTGTATAGTGAGCACTAGGAGGTGTGATGTCAGAGAAGGACTAAGAGTAATAGCACGTACTTACTTTGTCGGACATCTATGTCTGTAGTCCCACCAGACTGCAAAACTTCCCGCAGCTGTTCTCGATCTGGAGAACGGAAACCAACATTGGCAGATGCCATTTTCTTGAGGGGAGGCGAGGATGGGACACTCGCAATCTCACGCTGAAACGGCCGCTTGACTGGCGCTTTGGACAGTGCCGCTTCAGATGGTGCTTCGACTGATGAGATAGTCAACGAATCAGCCTGAGTGCCAGCCACAGCCAGCGCGCTTGAATGGATGCTCCTTGTCGCAGAAGGTAGAAAGAGCGGCTCAGAAGCCACAGCCAGCGCGCTTGATTGGACGCTTGAATGGATGCTCCTTGTCGCAGAAGGTAGAAAGAGTGGCTCAGACTGTGAACCCATGCTGAATCGTTCCTAAGGGTATAGATTTTTTGGTAAGTATGTACCGGCATCGTATAATTGAAAAATACAAACCTCTTCAGCTTTTTCAAGCCACGTTTCGTAGTCCTCCCATTGAGCCGTGGGCACAACGACATACAATAAAAAAATTTTCGACTTGAATGTCATAGCGCGCAAGCCTTTGCGAGTTGCCTGCGTGCATTGGGAGTAAAAATAAGGCTGACGTGGCGGATGGGTTGATAAATCAACCCATCCACCATCTCGAATGACGAATTGGTCCTGGCGCCATGGAAAGCCTGTCGCAAAAGCTTGGATCTTCGGCAAGATGGTATCCAGCGAAAGTGTGATGAGTCCGGGTGCGTCAATGCGTGCATCAACGTCTTTTCGGCCCTCACATATGTTCTGAAATTCAGAATTCAGAGTTGTCAGTATGCGATAGATGTAGCAGAATCCATCTACGTACTCCAAAAGGTATACCACGAGCGCCCTTCCTTCTATTTCCACCTTCCCGAACAGCGGTAATTTCCAAGCTAATAGTCTCCGCTGGGGGTACAGCATATGCTTGCTTAGCCCAGCGTTCTCGTTCGGCACCGTATTGTGCATGGTTTACTGAGTAGCCAGGCTGAGCCCAGCTAGAAGGGACAGCTATATCTGGCCCAGCACTAGTAGCCACTACACGTGGTGGCGGCTGCTGAGCTACCGCTGAGAGATCACATCAGTAAATGTAAAATGGACGCGAGTATGAAATCAATCAAACCTGGTCTCCATGCAGCATTGATATTTTGCCGGATAACTTGAGCATTGCCTTGAGGGTTCGGACGCTGAGGGTTCGGACGTTGAGCAGTGGGCCTCATTGATGTTGCTGCTTTGCCTTGATAGTGCCGGTGACAAGTTGCGCAAACAAAGCGCCCGCGCTGGCCAATGACGATTGTCGCAATGTAGAAACATGGATCTCCCTTCAAAATCTTTGCAGCACAGGCAGAACGTTCACAAATGAGATCTTCTTTGGCAAACGCATCTTCAGTGAACTGTGACGCAAGTTCGTAGGAGGCCATGAATGTTGAAGGTGTGAGACGAGGACAGACACGATGAAGGTGCGAGAAACAATATATTTCAATGCAGGATTAAATACGGTCAGTCGCTCAGAACGAGCGGTCAGAGCCTCTGTGGCCATACTACCTAGTTAGCAAAATGAGAGCACATCTACCGGACCGTCAGTAACTCAGAATGAGCATCCAGATGGTGAACGGACCGTCAGTAACTCAGAATGAGCATCCAGATGGTGAACGGACCGTCAGTAACTCAGAATGAGCATTCAGATGGTGAACAAGTTACTCGGAATGAGTGAGACTAAGCTAGAGCACCAACAGAATGAGTGAGTGAGACTAAGCTAGAGCGCCAAGTGAGAACACGTACTGGAGCCTCTGAGCATGTGGTGAAGCCGGAGTGGTGAAGCCCGAGGTTGTTTGCGGCATCAATGGGGCGATTTGCATGGGAGGATTGAAAGAGGGAGGATTGAAAGAGGGAGGATGATGAATTGAAAGAGGGAGGATGAAAGAGCGCCATAAACCTCTGTGATTTGATGAACGAAAGAGGCGAGGCATGTAAGTGGTGTGAGGTTTGCGGCATGAAAGAGGCGATCTGCAGTTTGCGGCATGCACCAGCACAGCTTGCACAATATGAAAGGGGCGATCTAACACCAATGAAAGGCATGGAAGTGCGGCATGAAAGAGGCGATGCGCAATGCGCATGTAATCCGGCGATCTAACACCAATGAAAGGCACATGGAAGTGCGGCATGAAAGAGGCGATGCGCAGTGCGCAATGCGCATGTGATCCGAGGAGTCGGCGAGGACCTTAACTGCACAACTTGAAGTCAGAACAAGGTAAGTCTTTTACAGTACCTATGGACATACCTTGCAAGTTGAGTGATATCCGAGGACCTTAACCAGTGCGCAAGTCAGAACTTCATCAGAAGTTCAGAACAAGGTAAGTCGGAGGCTTTACTGTGACTTTACGGAGATAATAAATATAACAGCATCGTAAAGTGGGACCATACCGTCCTGCACCCCTTATCATGCCCAACCAGCATAAACCAACACGTAAGTGTGGCGCATTCGCTTCAATACCACTCCCTGACTTTGATCTTCATCCTAGCCCCCTTAGATGAACTCGCGCCTCATATACTACGCTATTGGAAGACACGGCTCAACGACAAAGAAATCGTCCAGGCCTTACAAAAACATTTCAATACAGAACGCTACGGTATCGGGTACGTATACGATATTTATGATTAGCTGACTTAATTGCTCATAACTATCCTAGACTCACAAAGTTTCGTCAAATCCGTGTGGACATGGGCCTTGAACGGTCTCGCCGGCAGGGTCACACTATAGAAACAATCCACGAAGCTGTGACGGATCTTCGCAAGATGTACCCTCACGCCGGAACACGAGAGATGATCAGTCTGCTCTTTCACGAAAAGAGTATGAGTGTATCTAGGTAATTTTGTCAAGTTGATCTGTTTGTCAAAGACTGACATCGCAACCGTGACTATAATAGATCAGTCATGATGTCTTACTTCGCTGCCTATGAACCAGAACTCGTGCGACAACGTAAGGCCAGAAAATTGAAACGAAAGCGCTTCTGGGCAGCTGGCGTTAACGATCTCTTTGCCGTTGACCAGCACGACAAATGGCTCAGATTTGGGCTCGGTCTTCACACTGGAATCGAGCCGTTTTCAGGGCGGATAATGTGGATCCGAGTTTGGCATTCTAACAGAAACCCACAGTTAATCCTCAACTACTATCTCGACACAATCGCAGAACTTGGCCGTGAGTGATATGCCATTTGTAAATACTTCACTGACGCAAGTGCTAGATATGCCGCTGATCACTCAATCCGATTTAGGGTCCGAAAATTATGGCATTGCGAACGCGCAGACGCTTCTTCGCCAGCGCTATGACCCAACCCTGCAAGGAACTCTGCAACATCGTTGGATGCGCACGAAGAAAAACGTAATGCCGGAAATCACTTGGTCACAACTCCGGCGTAGGTTCACACCTGGCTTCGAGAATTTGCTGGACGAAGGTGTCATTGAGGGTTGGTACGACTCAGCGGATACTCTCCAAATGTACGTAGCGCTTGTCTTATGGTCCTATGCCCTTATATGTCTTGTTGTCTTCTAGGATGATTTTTCGTTGGGTTTTTATACCCTGGCTGCAGCAGGAGCTTGACGCTTATAGAGACCGAGTGAACAATTCCGCCAAGAGGCGTGACCGCAACAAGGTATCTACTTATTTCTGTCTCATTAAAATGTGTGCTTACAATCCCCCTAGGTACTCCCACACGGTGTCCCAACTCTTATCTACCATTCTCCCGAAGATTTCGGAGCATTGGATTTCAAGGTATTCATTTGCACAAGTGACCGCACACAAAGGCTTACTTGACTATGCCAACTAGGTTTCTATAGATCGCGAGGGCATCGACTACGTTCGCAATGTCTATATCGATGCTTCCAACCCGGTATTCGACCTTGTCCCACCTATGCTTGGCAACTTTATCGAGCATTGTTATGATGCAATGGGGCGCCCTGCAGTGACTCGGTCATCAGTTTGGACTGTATATAGGAATGTGCTGTCTGCTGTACAGCTTGCAGAGAACCCACATCCCAACTTACTACTGACTCGGACGGAAAATGAAGGTGCCGCCACCGGTGCATTGACATTGATCAGTGGCCATGCCGATTTACCTTTCAACGAGGAACCGGATGACATGTATTACATGGGTGGCGTGCGTGGAGGATTGGGCCTAGGTACGACGCAAATCTCCTTTAATCAATTATATACTGACGAGGCCAAAGGTGATTCTCACGTCCACAACTTAAACGCTCTAGCCGAGCTGGATGAACCTGATGTTCCATTGGATGGCAGTTCTGCGGGTGTTGGACCCTTAATTGTTTGGCAATTTTCGAGTGATGAGTCAGAGAATGATGGCGCAGTGGATGAATGGTGATATTCGAATTGTGTTAGTGTACTTCGTGACTGGACCGTCGTTTTTCGAGGTTGAAATTATACTTCGTAGTCACTTGTTTTACTAGGTGCAAATACTGGGTTGGCTCCAAGGCGTGTCTGGAGTCCCGTCGAAACTTTTTGCCTAATAAGGCAATGCACGTGAGCACGGTGCTCTGGCAAATGAGCACGGTGCTCTGGCTTTCCATACAACACTGCATAATACCGCTCAGACTCACGCTGATAAGTATATAATCGTGCGTTTTGTCATCATAAACGTCCGCGCAGGACAACCGGATTTAAGCTCATTCAACACGCTACCCTCAGAAGTAGTACCGAGTAGGCCTTGCCTCAGACGTACGCAACTTAGCAGCTGTGGAGGCTCTGCCTAATACAGAAGGAACGACTGTCTTCCTTCTATTAGGTTCTGGGTAAGGATTATTGAAGGCTTCATATGTTCAAGGTAAATCAATCATGCATGCCTCCAGGCGTGAACTGAAATTGCTGACTTTATCCTCCATCAGGCTCAAGGACACAATTCTTATACGTCTTGCTAGCCCACATCTATGTCACGTCGCAGCGGAAACACGGTCACCGATATCATTGATAAAAATTTCACTGGTCAGTGTGTGCTTTACCAACGATCTTACCGAATGGTGTGTGAGGTGTTAGATCAACACTCTAGTTATCTAGCAGGGGTGGCATGATGAGTGCGTGTATGATCCAGATTTCATGTGTGTGTGCTCAGGGTCGGTCAGTTATAATCAACTGCGGCAATACACTTAGTAATGAATTGAATTCATCTGGATATCGATATCCCTTTTTCGGATCTGCCAGCATGGCTCGAAGAACACTTTCGTCAGTATTGTTATCGCAGGCTGCTATTTGTATCTCATGTGGGCGCGTTGTAATCCTCAGCATCCAATAGCAGGGGATGTACCTCGTGTCAGAGACTTCCCTGATCGGTGTCTTCTATTCAGTGAGTCATAATACGTACTTTTGACGCAAATTTGATTCTTTCGGGATATTTATGATCCTTCATTTCCTGTCCTATGGATCGAACACCCCAATTGTGTGTGTTAGTCCAGGGTAATTATGTTGGCTTTGAACAGCATATGCACAGTAGGCCGTGTATTGGCGTCCTTGTACATCAGCCGATCTATTTAGATGACCCCAGAGACCTTATACCGGTGTTATCATTTCACGCACAGTGATCAGCACATCACTCGGAATGGGATCTTATGCGGAAGAACAATGCCCCCCTTGTTGTTCTCGTAACAGATCAGAAGGTCTGATGTTGATGTTATGGAGTTTATCGCTGGAATGGAGGTTGATTGAGGAATGCGGAAGCCGAATATTCAAAACTAGTAAGCGCTAAGTTGTACAGAAGTTGACGCACCTTGATAATCAAACTCCACAGTAGACGGTCCATCAAACCTTCATGCCTGCAGGCATGATCTTATTGAGTTCTTCAAGCACACGCTCATGTACAGCCTTAATTATCGTATCGATTACACGCCTCCAACAGCATGCTGATCCCTCTGTGACTTTTCAGAACGAGCGCTTAGGGAGCCTTATTAGCCTGGCTGAATTTTATCGTCACTGCACTCTTCTTTCATCCTCACAACATGTCTGAGCATTCAGAGAAACAATCTAGTCTGGAATACGTCATCAATCATGTTTTTTGTCCCCTCAGATTACCGCAAGCAAGCGACTATACTGTTCAGAACGAATTGGCCTTATCTCAGGTGGTATTGGAAGCTGCTCAAGCCTTCAATGACCAGCTGCCGTCTGATAAGCAGCAGCTTTGGACGAGCAGTTCTGAAATGCTTCAAAACCTTCATGATTCTATCAGATTCAGCGTGATGTCCCTCGACGAAGTTCAATTTCAGATCAATGCCATGGACAACAATGGTTTGTTATTTTACCTAAATCAAAAATCTGCCCTTGGACTAAGTATCATTTTAAAGACATCCTGGTATTTATGATTCGCGCGCAAAATGCTGCGGTGGTCATGAGAAAACTTCAATCTGAGACCATATTCGAATCGTTCGAGATCTCTCCTGACCCCACCGCAGTGATGGGTGTGAAAGGAAAGCTGATCTGTTCGTATCCTGGACCTGCTATCACGGTTCCAGACACGATTGCCAATGACGCTACCTTTCATGCCGAGCTGGCGAATTTTCTCGTGTGCATGGATCGTGATGTCCTTGATGCGACCGCGATGAGGAGAAAAGCTGATTCCACTGTTCCCGAAGATAGGGATACAGCTCATCCCCGGTATATCACTGAACTCCTGACTGGTATACTCCGTGGCCTCGGGAGTATCGCTGATGTACCTCGCATCCGCAAGCGCATCGGAGATGACGTATTGTGGGACAATGCGAAACTGCCGTGGAGGCGGTCTTCGCTTTGGCTTGTCATACGCGTTGCTTTACAGACGACTCTGGAGCGCAATGCTCTCGGACGAACGACATATAAATCATTCATGCTGTTCTTAATGGCGAGGGTCACGACCCTCGCTATCAACCATAACTATCACTTGTCAAATGATGTCCTACACTTTATGTCGGCAAAGATTGCACGCCGTCTTTTCAAGCTCGGAACCTCTACTTCTCTGGAGTTATCGCAGATGGTTGTTATGGCTACGAGTGACGTTAAGAGTGTCTTAGAGAGAAGATGGAAATCTGTTCAAGACGATCAGACCTCACCTCCTTGGGCTCCCGAGACCCTCTCAGTCTTGCAGCATACTCACCTTTCCTTGGACACAAGTCGAGGGTACATACGCCAAGCTTTGCTGGACCAGCACTCGTCTCCCCCATCAACCCCGTTCAGCCCCAGCCACCGCGCACGCGGGACGATCGATGATTTCCTTGACGCTGATGCTAGCTTCTTGATAGCTGCTCATGCTGCAGAACCATCCCTTCAACAATACCGTAAATGCCATCCAAGGCAAAGGCTAACTTTGGCGTCAAATACCAAATCCTTTACTACGTCCCATTATCGCTACCAAAGTGTTCCCACTGTGGCCGACCGCATCTGTGTTAACAATGGTCTCGCATTTCAGCCCTTTGATATAACCACAGAGGCATGGATTTCGGACGCACTACTGCACTGTGATTCTAGCGAACTTTGCACTTTCCTTCTTCCCAAGGGACCGTACTATGATTTGCAGCAGTACCTTGCAGGAACGTCACATACTTCAAACGAGGTCATCGCCAATCAAGCGGATTGTCACAATGATATAACCCTTCACGAATTCATCGCCTTTGGAACATTACGAAGTGGACCTCTACTGCAATGGATGAATGTGCTACGGGAACTCCGTGCGAGGACACTCAATTTTCGATGCGAGGAAGTCCATCTGTTATTAGCGCAAGCCGTTTCACAGGTTGGCTCGTTTGACGAAAATCTTTTGTGGCATGAGGAGTTGAATAGCATAGCCTTCCTTAGCGCACTGCTCGGAGAGCTGGAGTCCTTGATGGCAAGCGTCGAAGAAAATTGGTTGGAAGGTATCACGATAAGCACTATCATCATGATTGTGTGCCGTGTCTTGTCCTCGACACAGGAAGAGAGTATCAAAAGCGAGGGATTTTTGTTGCTTCAAAGGATACGAGCAACGACCTTTGCGTTGCTGGGGCAACTTTCTCGGAAAATGCAAGCCAGCGTCGACGAGAAGGCAAGTCGGGATTTGCAAGGACGTCTTCGCGATATGGCTGCCACCTGTCGGAGCACTTTTGATGTTGACGGAGATCCTTCGCTGCTCTTGAAATCCAATGACGACATCAAGATATTCGCGTACTGTGCGGTCATGATTTACGACAATACTCCAAGTCAACTGGGCAATCTGCCACAACATTCCAAGCTACTGCTAGAACGAGACAAGAGATGTTGTCACGCATTAGAAGGTGCTGTTCGTCGATATGTAGAGATTCATAGGGAGGGCCTCGATTGTGCAGTAGAAAAAGTATGGGGCAGTTACAGACGAGGAACTCGTTGGAGGGCCCTGCCGGCTCCGAGTTCTCGTTGGCTTGTGACGGAGACTGCACCTTCCGATTCTCAATTGCCGCAAACTGTGTACTATAACTTAATTGACGGGAGTCTGCTTGTTGATGGGAAGCCGCTGGGCAGGCTTCCATCGAGTATAGTGCAACATCCCACCTACCGGGCAATTTTCGGTGATGTTAGTTTTTGAAAGTTGCGACTCTGTTGGTGCACGCTGACTCATTAATTAAAGCAAATTCTAGACATCGTTCCAGCCGATATTCCTGGAATGGAGTATGCGACACGCGGGAACCCCCATGGCTATCAGGTTAGTCACCCTCGTTGTCATCACTCAGCAGATAAAATGATATACTCACCTGTCAATGAAGGTGTCTTTTGTTCTCCGTGACCCAGATGATCTCATCATCCGTGTGAAGCATATCGAACAACGCTCGCCTATCCTTCAACTCATTCCAAGCCAGAAATTTGTGGGGGACCTACCGATGACCTTGATAGTAAACCATACTCATTGGCTCAACCTGGATACAGAGGAAATAGAGATTCGACCAGTGGAAAATGCTTGGCAGTCTTCACCTGAAAATTGGATTCTGCGATTTGCTGTTTCAGGCCATTGGACGCTGCAGAATGCCGGTGGTGCCACCCTTGTCGACATACGTAGCCACACTTGGGACATGATCTCCAAGAGGATGAGTCCTCTGGAGGATGCCCACTACATCATGGTTACATGGAACACAGATTCCGGTAACGCTCCTTTGTTGAAGGTCAATTTACCTCGATATGGTCTGGAATTCTTCATCGACGAGGATAGGGAACTACAGTCGCGTAACATGCGCAACATGGTCGTTGATGAAACCCAGTCTACTGGAACAATGTTGGGATTAGTCAATCAACTCATCATGCGTCCGAAGTCCCAAATCACGGACGAGCATCCCCGCACCGTCATTATCCCGGATGGTCGTATCTCATATGCTGTTGATAAGCATCACATCCGGGTTACTATTACTACTGAAGGTGCACGAGTGGCGTACCGCTTGTACAGAGTTGATACAGATCTACACTGTCTCACTGGGCGTGTGGGCCTGACGAACAAGCTCTATCAAGCACTCCTTCACGCTGTTACCAGCGGCTGTCTACCTGATCCTCTGACAGGTCGAACAGGGACAGAGGAAGCGCTACATCTCATGCATTCTGCAGCTTGCCGGTCTTTCATGAAACTTCGCCCTCGCGATACAGATCTTTGCGGGAAATCAGCTCATTATCAACCATGCGTGTCTGGTATCCTGCACATCTTGAGAAGATGCAGCAAGTTTCATGGTCGTGTCTTGCACCACTCGCACAACATCACGGTTTCCATCCAGTTGCAAAATCTATTATGGACTACGGCATGCAGCTTTCAACTTTCTCAGAAGGATCTTCGGACCTTACGTTTGATCTTCCGCCATTCACCGACCACCTTCTTGAACGCGCGTCCATTCGTGCCTCTGCGGTCTACCCTGACCAGTTTTCTCTCCCACTGCTGCCTGGTGACACAGATGTCAATTATGCTTCGCGCGATGTACCCGATAGGGACACTGAAGAGAAGGCATTTCACACTGCCTTTATGGTACACCAGTGGCCAACACGGCTTCCAGTGCAACAAAATATTCTCAGTTTGCTTACTCGCTGGAAGAATGTCCAGGGTATTGGTAAATCATCGCTTAGCTTGCGATACTCCAAATCCTGGCTTCGACCATTTCATGACATCTTCCTTTCTGCGTATGACTGCTGTCGTATTGCTATGAAACAAGACACATTCCAGCTCGTCTTCACCCTGGCTTCAGTATCGTATGGCTCGTCGAATGACTTTTCGCTCGTCCCGACACTCCTAGCCTTCGCCACAATTTCCGAAATTGGCACCCTGGATAACCCACCGGAGTTCGCGTCATATGATCTCTCAGATGGTTTCATGCCTTCCAGTGAGGTGTTGGAGGACATTATCAGTTCATGCGTCAAAGATTTTGAAATCAGCCAGGAGAGATATCTACCTGCAAGGAGGTCGGAAGATGAAAAGGCTCTTGGGAGGCGTCGTTATCAAGCCTTTGAAGATAGGTGTTGCTCTGAAAAGTGTCTCATTCTCAGCAGAGTTCAGGATGCTTGGCCATGCAAAGATGCTCCGGCACTGAATAGGCTGAAAGTGAACTGCTACCATCTCAACGAACTCTCGGAAAAACTTCGCCCAGTATTTCGCAGCTGTTGGGCAAACCATTGTCTGAAGCAACATTTGGACGACTTGCAGGAGATTCTCAACCGGTTCCATACCATTCATCCTCCGTCGAAACTACCCTCACAATATGATCTCGATTTTCGCCTTGAAGACTGGGAGGCTGCTTCACCAGCCTCGTCCGTTGATGATAAGTACCTCTTCGCTAGAAATCCACCTTTTATACACATGAATAGGCATGTTCTGCCCAAATCCGATCAGAGAGACTTGGTATCTCCGGACACCATAGTCACAGCGAAGTTGCAACAGCTCATCAAAGACTTTGGTGACCAAGGAAGTAACAAGTTCCGCCGTAACTACGCCGATGACCTAGACCGGAGCAGATCGACGTTCTGCAAAGAGAAGCCTGTTGTCTTGCCAAATTTGGCGCCATACACGAAGGAAGTATTACTGGAGTACAATTCTCTTCATAGTCGACAATTTCAAGATACACTCGCATCTATCGTACACGTCCTCTCTCCTATCTCTGTTGCCGAGGAAGCGTTGTGTAATGCTGGGTTGTGGCCTCGAGTCACACCAAATCTTCTCTTCACTCGGATGGCTTCTGCATCAGGAAATCGTTTGGAGAAGGCGTGGCGTACAGCTCTTGTCAGTCTATCGCAGATACTTTTGCAACTGCAACGCTCGCGAAGGCTGTCTATGTTTGCCAATAGCGAAAACTGGGGAGAGTTCTTCAAGGAAATGGAAAATGAAGAATGCGAGCAGTCTGATTCGGAGCTGTACCCTGATTGGCTTTTAATACAGGTACGTTTCAGAGAGAAGTTATTTGTTCACAATTATCGATGATAAGCGTTACAGATTGAAAGTCACTTCTTGGCACGGCCTGTCCAATTAAAGGTTGCGCGGGAGATGATGTCACCTTCCAGTAGGGAAAATACTTCTCTCCAGCTCAACATGGGCGAAGGCAAATCCTACGTGATCGTTCCTCTCGCAGCAGCTGCACTTTCCGACGGCCACAAACTGGTTCGGGTAATCGTGCTGAAGTCATTGTCTGCTCAGATGTTCCAGCTCCTAGTTGAACGACTAAGCGGCCTTGCACAGAGGCGCATTTTCTATGTTCCCTTCTCCCCCACTCTTTCTGTCAACTCATCGCAGGTAAAAATGTATCGTGACCTGATGCAAGAATGCATGAAAACCAAGGGCATCTTGGTCGTGCAACCGGATCATATTTTGTCGTTCCAGCTCATGGCTGTCGACCGTCAGCTGCTCCCTCAGTCTGAAGCTGCTGAAGATATACTGCAGACTCAGTTGTGGCTCGATGATCATACACGCGACATCCTGGACGAAAGTGATGAAATCTTGCACGTTCGCTACCAACTGGTGTACACCATCGGCCTCCAGAAGTCACTTCAGGGTCATCCTGATAGGTGGACGACTACACAACAAGTTTTGAGTCTCGTCGCCAAGTACGCTACTCAGCTCACGAACGAATTTCCCTCTCACTCAGAAGTGTCTATTCGCCCGTGCGGAGTATTCCCCTTCATTCGAGTTTTGCACCCCACAGCAGGTGAAAAATTAGTCCAATGGATCGCACAGGATATCATTAGCGGGGCACTTGAAAACATCAGCTTCGATCAAGCATCTCGCTGCGTCAAGGAAGCAGTCCACCAGTTCATCACAACTGAGAATATATCCGGCACTTGTACCAGTTTGGTAGAGGAGCACTATAAAGACACCACCGTCTGGCCTGGCCTTCTAGTCTTGCGTGGACTACTGGCATGTGGTATCTTAGTGTACGCCCTTAAAGAACGTCGCTGGCGCGTGGACTATGGTCTCGCCCCGAAACGAACGATGTTAGCTGTTCCATTCCGTGCTAAAGACATGCCTTCTCTGCGGGCAGAGTTTGGCCATCCGGACGTTGCTATCATGCTCACGTGCATGTCATACTACTATGCGGGCCTCACGCTCCAGCAGCTGATGTTATGCTTCGAGCTCCTGCTGAAGCAGGATAATCCTGCCCTCGAGTATGAATCCTGGGTGCTGGGACTTCAGTCTGTCCCAGAAAGTCTGCAGCGCCTTAACGGAATCAACACAGAATCCGCAGACCAGTTCGGCGACCTTCAGCGGTTGTTCGCATCCAATAAGGCAGTCGTAGATTTCTACCTGTCTCGAGTTGTTTTCCCCAAGCAAGCCAAGGGATTCCCAAGCAAACTCACCTGCTCCGGATGGGATCTTGCTCAAGAAAAGAATCATCTCACAACCGGCTTTTCTGGTACAAACGACAATCGATATCTACTACCGAGCTCAATTGTGCAGCACGACCTCGACTACCAACGCAGCACGAATGCCCGAGTCCTAGCCTTTCTTCTGCGTCCGGAAAACAATTTCTACAGACGTATACCACCCAGCCAAAAGGTGCACGACTTCATTGATTCTCTCGTCAAAGAAACCCCAGAGGTCCGCGTGCTCCTAGACGTGGGAGCGCAGATGCTGGAATTGAGGAATCAGGAATTGGCCGAAGCATGGCTTCAAGCCACGTCCAACGTCCAAGCAGCAGTCTTCGTAAATGACGATGACGAACTCGTTGTTGTCAGTTGGGATGGAAAAATTGAGCTCCTTGTATCATCCCCCTTCGCACAGCAGCTTGACCAATGCGTGGTGTATTTAGACGACGCCCATACGAGGGGAACAGATGTCAAGCTGCCTTACGGTTTCCGAGCTGCTGTCACACTTGGTCCCAAAGTCACGAAGGATCGTTTAGTGCAAGGTTCGTGATTCCAGGGTTTGTGCATGTCAGTCTTGATATTAACCGACGGCAAAGGATGCATGCGAATGCGCAAGCTGGGAAATGGGCAATCGGTAATGTTCTTCGCTCCAGCTGAAGTAGACCAAAACATTCGTTTGGTAACCCGGAAGGTTGGTGATCTCGATGTGTCAGATATCTTGCACTGGGCGATGCTTGAAACTTGCAACGATATCGAGATGCGCGCATTATCTTGGATCCAACAGCGATCAGATTTTTATACCCGACATACCGCATGGACTCAATTCTCGCACTCCCCTAGCACTTCAATTTCTACCCTGACGACAGCCTGGTTGCAGCCAGAGGAACGTTCATTAGAGGAATTGTACGCGCCACGCAGTTCTTCAGAGGTGCCCCAGGTTTTCGATCCAGTCATTCAGATAAAATGCAAGGAGCTCGGAATTCTATCAGCTCCAGAGAGGAGGATGGACGAGGAACAAGAAAGGGAGGTGATCCACGAGGTAGAGAGAGAACATCAATTGGAAAGACCAACCAAGGTAGAACCTGCAGCCCAGAAGGTGCATGTGCACGTTCGTCGATTCGTGAAGTCCGGCCGGATTGCCGCGGGTTCTTCCGCGTTCATTCAAGTGCTATCCAGCCTTGTCGACACTAGTGCTGAATTTGATGAGTGCGATCATTGGGCACAGAATGTTCTAGTCACCCGCGACTTCGCTCGTACGGTGGGGACTAGTATCTATGATATCGATGATTATCTGCGGCCCGTCAATTGGATTGTATCCAGTGACATTGACCGCCAAATGCTGGTAGTCATGAGCCCTAATGAAGTTGACGCACTACTACCTGATATCCGCACGAGCAAGGTAGTTCACCTGTGCATATACACTCCTCGCATCATACAAACAATGCAGGCATGCGACAACCTTCGATTCTACTGCGTTCCTTCAGCCCCACGATCGACACCAGACTCGCTGATTTGCCAGCTCAACCTTTTTGCGGCCCAACTTTATTTCTCCAATTATAATATGTATCTGCAGACTTGCAGGTTCTTAGGACTCAACGCGCCGGATTTGGAGGGAGAGGACTTGGTAGCCGACAATGATGGGTTCATCAAGATGGAGAATCGCCCTTCTGCGAGAGCATCATGCATGTTCAAGCGATCCCAGCTTCCTCCACTAAAAGAGTTGTTCGGAATGAGAAGGAAAGGCATGAGATATCTACCAACTCATCTCGGGAAGATGCTCAACGGCCGCATTCTGACTGAGAAGGACTTCTCAAACGAACCCCAGGTCTTTTAGTGAGTTTTGGCGTTTCTCTGCCAAGAACCTAACTGATTGTAGTTCTCGTCAATAGCGAGTCAGGGACTAAATAGTGAAGCATGAACACCGACCTTGTTGCAATATTAGTATTTGTAGTTGAATCTGATAACCCTCGTATTTTGTTGCTTCAAAAGAATACTGGCAAGTTAATCGCAACAGAGCACCAGTCCAGCAATAGCATTGAGAAAACAACGTTTACAAGACTGATTCTTCCTGTAGCAGCTGTCCAGAAGACCTTGCCGAGTGTAGACTTTCCGGAGTATCGTTGTGGTTACTACGTGGCACGGTTATCAAAGAAGCTTGGAGGTACTTGAAGAACGACGGTCCTCGAATTTCAACTACGAGACACCAAATATTTAAGTTGCCCAATTGACTGGTTGAAAATTAACGTTGAAGTCACTAGTAGATAGTACGTAGCAGGGCGACAGTAGCACGGAGCTTGAAAGTGTTGATTTTTCAAATCTGTGTTTTATTCAGTGAAAAACTATCTACGAATTATATTATACCAAGCTCATTTGCAACTATCATGGGCAGGAACAGTATGCAAGGCACTCCATACTTTTGTTTTCTCATCTGATGGCCTACAGAATCCCAGAAATCATTAGTACCGCAAAAATCCAGTTAGTCCCCATTCAAATTTCTCCGGCACCCATTGCAGAAAGAATAAACATTGATCTTGTGCACCAGAGCTCAAGAAAGATCCTGGAGTACCAAGGCTTCCTCAACTAAAGGTTCGGAATGCGGAGAAGCGGAAATCTAGCTCTGTATGTTGCGTTCAAGTCTTAATTGTCACTGCTAGATCTTTGATTGCTGTTCTTCATAGCCTACAATTCCCCGGCGCGATGATCCAGATACCTATATGGCCGCTGAACCTACCCTGTCTTCACTTGCAGCTCTCGTTTCAGAGACCCAGGAGGCTGTAGACCAAAGTACCTCGTGTTATGCGGGTTCCTTACAGAAGACAAAGGAGCAAATTCGCCGCCACTATGTACGTATGCTACACAAAGTAATCGATCAAAGTGACATCATCATTCTTGTGCTCGACGCTCGCGATCCGGAGGGATGTAGGAGTCGACTAGTCGAAGAAGAGGTAAGACGAAGGGAAAGTGAAGGGAAGAAGCTTGTGTTTGTACTGAATAAAATCGGTATGAATATCGATTTTATTTGGTCTTTACACTCTTCCTTACCGTGTGCTGTGGGCAAAGATTTAGTTTCAAAAGAGAATGCTCAGCAGTGGCTGCGATACTTGCGACATTCCACACCAACACTCCCATTCCGTTCTGCATCCTCTAGTCAACGTTCTAATCTCAGCTCTACGACGGCACCTGGACTTATGCGCCTTCTTAAAGCATTCAAGCCTAGTTCACAAAGTATCACCGTTGGTGTTGTTGGTTTTCCGAATGTCGGTAAAAGCAGCCTCATCAATTCTTTGAAGCGATCAAAGGTCTTGATCTGCTTTCTACCGTACTACTCGTACTGAATGTCTTATATGTTATGTGAGTTTAGGCTTGTGCAGTGGCTGCACAGCCAGGTCACACGAAAGACCTTCAATCTGTACAACTGGAGCGAGGCATCAAAATCGTCGATTCACCCGGTGTAGTCTTTGATGAAGATGAATCAAGTGATGCTAGTCAAAAGGGTAGCATTCTCCTGCGAAATGTAGTCAAAGTAGAGGACATAGAAGATCCCATCGCTGTCGGTGCGTTTCTTAGCACGAGCTCAGTTCCTGATGGATGGAGTGCTAATCTCACTGTTTCAGTGGAAGAGATCCTTGCGCGGACGGAACACGAGACACTCCAAAAACTATATAATCTCCCTCAATTTTCAAGTACGCTGGAGTTTCTCACCATGCTTGCACTCAACAGCGGACGGCTGCTTAAGGTCAGCTTTATTTTTTGAGTTCTGACACGTCACACAACAATTACATCCACAGGGAGGTACCCCCGACCTGCTTTCAGCCGCACGCCACGTTCTCATGGACTGGAATCACCAAAAAATCCCCTATTTCTCTATCCCGCCCGCCATTCATCCTTCGTCGATGCCTTCTGCCACAACAGGCGCAGAAACCGTCGGACAGGCGCAAATCCTTAACTCATTCTCCAAACCGTTCGAGCTCGCAGGTTTGTTTGGCACAGCGGACGCTGGTGCGTTCAATGAAGATGCACCGATGCAGGAGGAGGTAGCTATGGATGATGGTCAAGTCAATGATGACATTGCTGCACAGGAACTTGGCATGATAGTCGATGACGGCATGACTTCGTCTGCACTATCACTCCCGTCATCCCGCAAGCGTATTCGTTCGCCCTCGCTGGTCACACAGACAGGAGCTGTCGAGTCTTCGGTACAACTGCGCATACCGAAGCGGTTGCGTCGCGCGAAGGACCTTTCTGCATACGAAGAAGCTGCTACGCGGAGCCAGAGCCGTGCGATGAATAGGCGGTCGCTGAAGCAGGACCGCAAGCGCGCACGAAGGGCTGCTAATAAGTTGACGAAGCCTGAGTCGGGGATGGAGGTTGATGGACTACAGGAAACATTCATTGCTGATGTGTAGGGGTAAATCACTATTCTTTCTCCATGTCATGGCATTTTGGTTTTGTGCAACGTCATCTCTGACTCTAGGAAGTGTTGCCTGCCAGAAGCCCAGCCAAAAATCGCTGTGTGAAGTTTCGCTTGAGCTATCATTGTTGCGATGACTGTTGCTGATGTAAACTAAAACATATTCAATCCACCGTGTTGCTGTTCATCTGGTTTGCGCCTGGACACAAAATACATGTCAACTGGAATTCTGTAGGATCAGGCAAAGCGGCAAGTGCGTCAATTTACCTGAGCACTACCAAACTATGAAGTAGTTGTGTGCGATTTGTTTACACCTTGATGCTCGCATTCCACGGTCATATAACAGTAAGTATGAGTCGCTGTTCTCCAGCAACAATTTATTACTTCTATATGAACTTACACGTCTTCTATCATACAACGGCGTGCGTCAAACAAGCACTACGCTATCCAATACCGAAAACCCAGCCGCAACCCCGCCCTCATTACTCTCTGTTCCCTTGGTCCTCACGAGCCACCCTACCCCTTTCTCTAGCACCTCTCCCTCTCCAAACAACGCGTACCCAAAAATTCCTAGCTCAGAAATAACCTCTGTGCGTATGACTTTCTTCTCTGTGCTCCCGTTGTCCGTATCTGAACTCGACGGAGATGCACGCACGAGGTAACCGCTTACCCCACGAGGCGTCTCGATCATTTCCATTGCGATCCAGGCTTCACGCTCTTCAGCGGGAAGAGCATCTAGAAACGCGGGAATAGCCTCGCGGTAGACATTGTTCCCACCTCCCTCACGCTGGGGCTTTAACACGAGTGACGGGGCCTTAAGGCGCGCAAGACGTGTTCCCGACGGTACATGTCTTTGTCCTTGTCCTAAAGCCGGAAGATGATCAAGCGCAGCGGCGATATCTGCATCTTCCGAGTCGAGCGCCCACATACCCATCCAGGTGGCCCGGATGTCTGCTGCGTACGCTGTGAGATCGAGAGCGCGTGTGCCCCATTTCGCGCCTTCGTTACTGAGGAAGCGCTCCAGTACCCCGGGGCGCGTGAGTGCTTCTTGAACTTTCTTCCCACCTGCAAGTTGAAGGGGAAGGGAGGGACATTTGATGGCGCGGCTGCGTTCCAGGAGGAAACGCGTGTCGTAGTAGGAGGGAGATGGGAAGTCGGAGGGAGTGTAAGATGCGCGGAAATAGATCGTGGATATTTCATATGGTGAGATATTGGTTAGGGACGGGATGGTGATTGTGAGTGCGTGCGTGGAGGGGTCAATGGATGCGGAGGCGGCTAGATCGGCAAGTGTTTGACGAACGACGTGGATTTGATGTCTGCCCTGCTGGGTTAGTATATGGATGGATGGAGAGATGGTTATATACTTCTCGAGTAATTCATACTCTAGCCATCGTTGGTCAAAAACATTGCGTTCGTTGGGTTGCACGACAAACAGGATGCGCGCGCTGGATCGATGTGAGAATACATGCCTACTTGAACGACGTTGAAACTGACCCTCGAACACCATACGCTTCGTGAGCCTTTGCAAGACCTTCAGCGAGACCAGAAGTGGTGTTGTTCTCTGGGAAATTGTCTGCAGTGAGATGTGGAGATGCAGAAAAGTAGGAGGTAGAGGCCAGGATGTGTCTATTGCACATCAGTCTGCGAAAAAATATCCATAATGTAACTAAACGGACACACCTGTGCATAGAAGCCGCACGCTCAGAAAGCGGACCAAAGGACGAAGATATAGTATTAAATTCGACCTGTTTCAGCGCAAGTCTATCTTCCACAGCATGCAACAGATAATCGGATCTAAACAGTCCGAGATGCAATGGCTAGGTGTTATCAACGTCTGCTATGCGACGGAAAAAATAAATCTCAAACCCACTTGTGCCAGCACACCCTGCTCCCTGATCCTCTTCCAACCCCTCCACAGCGTCCCAGTGAACTCATCTGCCTTGCCTACACCTTCCTCGGCGCCCATAACAGTATCCAAGAATTGGGTGTCCATCGCGATGCGTGCGTAGAGCACGTTATATATGCTCTGTAGCCCTCTTGCAGCCTGGAACTGCGCACGGGGAAAGGGCGCGGGAATGAGTGAGATGGGGGCATGGATTGCATCGGTCGGTATGCGTGGTCGGGTATTGGATGGTGATTGGGAAGGTGGAAGGTATAGTAATCCGTGCGAGAGTGCGTATGTTGTTGCAGCAAACGTCAGAGCTTCCAATTGCTCTGGAGTTAGCTGTGGAGGCCAGGTAGAGAAGTTGAAGGAGGCCATTAAATGAACGGAGTTACGTACCGTCGAATTACAAGCGAGATAACAGTGTCCACGTGCCCAAACCAAAGTTGTGTAACTCACCCTTGCTTCTTCTGCCGCCTACCCGCACTCTCAAGTGCTCAGGTTCACGAAAGCCTACTACCATGATGTCCCTATAAGTTAGGGAAAACTTGAATACATATCGTGCGCCAACAAGAGAAAACACCAGCACCGGTTCAGTTATGTGCACAGTCACAATGGGACGATATTCGGCTTCTCTAGTACCAACTCACTCAGCCCGATGGGAAGCAACCAGTTCAGCAAAGACAGAATTGTCGTGCAATCTAGAGGTAGGCCAATTTAATTTATGCTGGGCTCGACCAACTTGCTCACGGCAACGAGAAGCAGTGAGTTCGGCGACAGAACTTCGACGCAGACTTCGAAAAGCGAATACGCCGTCATCGATGGCAATGAAACTTACATAAAATACTTCCATTAGGTGTGCTATTATGTTTTGGGCGCTCATGTTGCAATCTTATTTGTTGGCAGGAGGTTAGGTAAAAACCCGCTAACACGAAGTAGTGGGTTTGTACTCCCACAAAATATAGCATCTGAGTTTAAGACTAGATCCTGACTCTACCTTACTTACTCGCAGGTTGCAGGTAAGCCACTGAAGGCAATGCGGTGGCGTTTCATAGTAGCACATCATGAATAATGATTGTTGATCCCCTGCTAGTACAGCCTTGTCATTCATGTCGCCCCTTGATCGCTCCACTAGTACGTGTTTGCGTGTCTTGGCATGACAGTGATGTAAACATTGTAACACAGCCGTCGGTTGTGGGTGCTTAAATGGTGGGCTTAGTACGCGTAACGCACAACGAGAAGCGTTGGTCTGCTTTCCACAAACTTGAAGCTTGATGAGTCACCCTACTGCTTTGTACGTCGATGCTGGCCTTCAGGCATCTAAGGTGCGCAACAAGTAGAACTCTAAACAACTCTGATAAATTCTTTACCCGCCCAGTACTTTAATGGTACTGTTCTCATATGATATTTGTATGAATACTGTGACTGACTAAAATACCCAGTCGGAATGTTTGCTGTTTTAGTGAGTGTATTCGCTAACGTGAACTCGGCGGCATGTAATGTTGATGTTCTTACTTAGATTTTTGACTATTTCATTACCCTAGAGGCAGAGGTGTGTGCAGTGCGCTAATCACTAAATTATTCGATGACCGTCCCAAAGTCACAGTGGATCTGGCACCGCAAATGGACGTTTGTACGATTTATATTCACTGTATCACGATACTTGCCGTTTTTTGGTATTGGGATGACATTCACTGGTGAGCTACACGTGTTTCTCACTTGCTTTTTTCCTCAATAGATGATGAATAGGTGCGCTTCGAACACAATACTATCCTGGTGAAAGCGTGAGTGGCTACACCCCTTCAACGCCCCAATATTCATGGCAACCGTGTAGTGTGTTAGATTTGGGCAAGCGTCTAACGGTTAGTGTGCACAGCCAATGTTATATTACCTTTCTCATCTGCCCTTTACGTAGTGTTGCACATCATTTGCATCATAGCCGCAGAAGGTATGTCATATTTGAGATGAGCTGCCGAAATTGACATTTTCCCTCCAGGCTTGCTAATAACGAGGATTTACGCTTCCTGGGACAGTAAGCGTCTACTGACGTTCCTTTTGGTTTTTCCCGTCGTATGTTTTTTTCGTTCACCTTTCACCATAGCTAAGGCTTGATGCTGAACTACTACCAGGTTTGTTTTGTGGTCTCTTATCTCATTTCGGACACTCCCCTAGTTTTCAATTCCAAAAACACAACCCCGATTAATATACGTTTGTGATGCGGTCATTGATTTTCGTAGCAATCATGCTCATGGAGGTAGACAGCGGATCCAGGTAACTGTCTTTTCTTGGGTGGGAGGAATAACGTCTTCGAGTACGCCGCTCTGTTACTCTATGAACTAGGTCAGTCGTCTTGCCTCTCGAGAAGATTTTTAGACTTATGCATGAATCAGTCCTCTTGTGCTTGCTGTTGTACATTAGATTCAGCAAGTACAGCAATACCGTCGGACAACTTCAAGAAACGTTTTTCAACGACTCGGTGGGATATATAATGTGCATCATGAGTAAGATGGCTCTTCGCACAAACTGGCCGGCATACTGACTTCCTACTGTTTACCAAGTCGTATCTTCGTTCAGCATAATATTGACTATGGTTCCTCCGGTGCGTCGCAGTACGTCTGGCTGGCCATTCATGCGCTTATCTTGAATGCAGATTACATGGGTATCAATCACAGACTCGTGAGTATATCGACTTGCACGACCACATCACCAACTGATCATGTATCCCGTCACCAGTCCGCAAATTGTCATCCACAGTGTTCTAGCTTCTCGGATCCTTTTCAACCTACGAGCAAGTGAAGGACGGTCCCAGATTCCCACAACATTGGCGGATGTATCTGAGATACGGTTTGGAGGAGGCCAAATTTCAACGGCGGCATATGATGTTTAATTGATGTTATTTGTGCAGTGCGGGGCTGGTCCTACTGTGTATGTATCTCATGTCGCGTGCCAATTGTACTTACGAATTGTGATGTCACTCCAAAGTTGTGTAACTCAGATTCCGGTCTGTTATCAGTCGGACCTTACTCGGTTCTTTCGAGTTTCTCCAAACCCTGCACAGAAAAAGTCCGAACACCCTCGCGGCATTCACAACGAAAAGACCCCAGACTCTGCAGGATATGTTCGCTTCAGTTTATCTGTTGCAGCTATTATCGAGCGGTATATGATGGCCTCACCATATAACAACCTCCCCGTATAGTAGCCTCACCGACGTTAATAATGAAAATATCATGAATATTTCTCTGAAGAGATGAAGTCCGGTAGTCCTACAGCTTCCAAATCATGATAGAGAATGACCACTCCGACACTTATATCAAGGTTTCTACCCAACGCGAATATCTCTTTGGGAACATCTGATCGACTTTCTGTGGTTCCGTCACATTTATCTTCTGGCTCGAGCGCATCTTATGCCTGGTCTTACGCTCACCAATGAATTCGTCAGCCGCGACTCAGATGAGGGTATGCATACTGACTTTGCTTGCTTGCTCTTTAGCCACCTTAAGTATCGTCCGCAATCCGTGAGTTCTGTGACTGATTGATACACACTGCACACAATTATATCGTTGCATGCTGAGCGCTGAGTTGTGACCAGCGTGTTCGACGACAACTCGCTAATTCCGTTCCACCTCACCCATGTTCGTATCTCGCAGTTCAGTACTCTTGATGGTGCGTTTTGTGGATGAGTACTTAGATTGAATATAATATAACATACCACAACCTCGTTGTTTCAACCGCTGTGCCTAGGCGCCACCTCAACCAATCCAACCGACAACAAGACACTTTGACCCATTTTACGACTACTAGCAGGCTTCGCAAGGGGTTGAACTTCAAGTTCAAGATACATTCATCGGTGTCGGTACTGCATAGTACTATGATATAAATGACACAATGTCTGAAGACCAAATACCATGTCAGCAATGAGAGCGATGTGGGAAAAGTACTAAGACATTCATGAGCGAAAGACGATGACAACAGAAGATCAGGGAGAAACTCGAAAGAACCGAGTATACTCCGACTGATAACAGGATACCATGAACTTCTCAGATTCGGCCTTGCTTCTTCTGCCGCCTACCTGTATCCTCAAGTGCTCAGGTTCAATTTATTTGCGAAGGCCTACTACTACCATGATGTCCCTCAGATCTATGTTTGGACTCGTCTTGACAGACAGCTTGAGAGCGATGCTTTTGGGATAGTCCAGGGACACTCTCGTATGGAAAGCCAGACCACCGTGCTCTACTTCCAAGGCTTCTACTTCTCAGAACCTTCCTAGTGAGGTAAGTAGCTTCTATTGGCCTCCGAACACCTTGTGCAACTCGCAACCGTTCGAAATTTCTTGATAAGTTAAGATGAATCTCTAAGTAAACCACCCATGAGTGAATGTCAAGGTGTGTTCTGATAGAAAAATACGTTGCAGGTTTCGAACCTACACAGTCCAAGATAAACAGATTTTGATTCTATCAGGCTAAGATCAGTTATGTGAACTTCTAAAGAAACCATCACGAGTGAATATCAAGGTGTCTTCCGATAGGAAAAAACATGTTGTCGATAGGTTTCGAACCTAAGAGAAACAGATTTTGATTCTGTTGTGGCAACCAACCTGGCTAAGACAAGTTGCGGTGAAATTCTAAAACATCCATCCATGAATAAATATCAAGGTGCATTCCGATAAAGAGAAAAAAACCTTGTCGTCGGCAGGTTTCAAACCTGCACAGTCCACAGATTTTGACTCTGTTGTGGTAACCACCTGGCTAAGACCAGTTACGATGAGCTTCTAAAGAAACCATCCATGAATGAATGCCAAAGTGTGTTCCGATAGAAAGAAAAAAGTAGTTCAGCAGGTTTCGAACCTTCGTACTCCACGAGAGACAGATTTTTATTCTGTTGTGGTAACCACACTGGCCAGGCTAAAGTCTTTAATTTTTCCACTTGACGACTCACGAAAGTTGCAAAATTATGGGGCCCCTGATTACATAACACGGCCCGAAAAAGATGACATGGACAAGTCTGACTGTCTGAACGTCTACGAGACAATAAAATTGTCCCGACGAGGGACGAAGACTGAGATAATTCTAATTTACCATCATTAGCAGTAAGTTCGATACCACTAAGTATACGTGGAGTTTCTAGAAACACAGAAGGAGATCAGCAGATACTGAAAAACGAGGACAATGAGACACTGTCACCACTTTGAAGGCCAGACATAGAGGATTGGAGACGGGAGTTTCATCTTCCACAAAACGGTGGCCACGCAGTAATCCAGTTCATCCCAAACATAACATCGAGACCACACGCGACCTTGAACTCGACATCGGTAGCGAGAGCATGGCAATGAATCACTAAGGCCATGGGATTTCAGGGAAACGCGAACTTGGGCACAAATGGCCGAGCGAACGAGCAATCGAAGAAGAATACGATTCAAGGTCAAAAGCAACAGACGCAGGAAGACGATCGATTTGAACGAGGTCCCAGTGGTATAACTCACTCCCTTATGGTAGCGGGAATAAAACATGACACGTTAGAATGGTCGCACAGGGTGTTCGGAGGTCAATGGAAGCACTTACTTTATTAGGAAAGTTCTGAGAAGTGGAAGCGTTGGAAGTAGAGCGCGGGTGGTCTGGACTCTCGTACACCTTGCAACCATACTCTTTTTGGTATTTATGACTCTCGGAAATGCCGTGCGCCAATACGTGTCTTGGCATGACAGTGATGTGGGTGCTTAGATGGTGGGCTTAGTACGCGTAACGCACAACGCTTCGCGTTGATCTGCTTTCCACAAACTTGAAGCTTGATGACTCACCCTACTGCTTTGTACGTCGATGCTGACCTTCAGGCATCTAAGGTGCGCAACAAGTAGAACTCTAAACAACTCTGATTAATTCTTTACCTGCCCAGTACTTTAATGGTACTGTTCTCATATGATATTTGTATGAATACTGTGACTGACTAAAATACCCAGTCGGAATGTTTGCTGTTTTAGTGAGTGTATTCGCTAACGTGAACTCGGCGGCATGTAATGTTGATGTTCTTACTTAGATTTTTGACTATTTCATTACCCTAGAGGCAGAGGTGTGTGCAGTGCGCTAATCACTAAATTATTCGATGACCGTCCCAAAGTCACAGTGGATCTGGCACCGCAAATGGACGTTTGTACGATTTATATTCACTGTATCACGATACTTGCCGTTTTTTGGTATTGGGATGTCATTCACTGGTGAGCTACACGTATTTCTCACTTGCTTTTTTCCTCAATAGATGATGAATAGGTGCGCTTCGAACACAATACTACCCTGGTGAAAGCGTGAGTGACTATACCCCTTCAACGCCCCAATATTCATGGCAATCGTGTAGTGTGTTAGATTTGGGCAAGCGTCTAACGGTTAGTGTGCACAGCCAATGTTATATTACCTTTCTCATCTGCCCCTTGAGTAGTGTTGCACATCATTTGCATCATAGCCGCAGAAGGTATGTCATATTTGAGATGAGCTGCCGAAATTGACATTTTCCCTCCAGGCTTGCTAATAACGAGGATTTACGCTTCCTGGAACAGTAAGCGTCTACTGACGTTCCTTTTGGTTTTTCCCGTCGTATGTTTTTTCGTTCACCTTTCACCATAGTTAAGGCTTGATGCTGAACTACTACCAGGTTTGTTTTGTGGTCTCTTATCTCATTTCGGACACTCCCCTAGTTTTCAATTCCAAAAACACAACCCCAATTAATATACGTTTGTGATGTGGTTTTTGATTGTTGTAGCAATCACGCTCATGGAGTAGACAGCGAATCCAGGTAGCTGTCTTTTCTTGGGTGAGAGGAATAACGTCTTTGAGTACGCTGCTCTGTTGCTCTATGAACTGGTCAGTCGTCTTGCCTCTCGAGAAGATTTTTAGACTTATGCATGAATCAGTCCTCTTGTGCTTGCTGTTGTACATTAGATTCAGCAAGTACAGCAATACCGTCGGACAACTTCAAGAAACGTTTTTCAACGACTCGGTGGGATATATGATGTGCATCATGAGTAAGATGACTCTTCGCACAAACTGGCCCGCGTGCTGACTTCCTACTGTTTACCAAGTCGTATCTTCGTTCAGCATAATTTCACCATGGTTCCTCCGGTGCGTCGCAGTACATCTGGCTAGCCATTCACGCGCTTATCTTGAATGCAGATTACATGGGTATCAATCACAGACTCGTGAGTATATCGACTTGCACGACCACATCACTAACTGATCATGTATCCCGTCTCGTCATCCACAGTATTCTAGCTTCTCGGATCCTTTTCAACCTACGAGCAAGTGAAGGACAGTCCCAGATTCCACAACGTTGGCGGATGTATCTGAGATACGGTTTGGAGAAAGCCAAATTGTGACGGCGGCAAATGATGTTTAGTTGATGTTATTTGCGCAGTGCGGGGCTGGTCCTACTGTGTATGTATCTCATGTCGCGTGCCAATTGCACTTACAAATTGTGATGTCACTCGGAATCATGGGGCTGAACAGTATAAGAGAAAACAGGTTCATATTGAGCCTCTTATTTGCTGGCCTGGGAGCCTACAAGCGGTAGTGTACTTCGTTTAAGGCTCAAGGAAGTATCCGAGTTCCTCGATGAGTGCGGTCAGTCGATCAGCCTCATACACTGCGAGCTCCCAATCCTCGTCATAGACAATAGCTTCCGTCAGGCCTGGTAGTGTCGTTGGTGCATACCCTGTTCAAAATAATGAGCTAGACTGCACAGCAGTACCACAGAGTGGTTTACCGAGGTGTTTCCCGGGAGCAACGCCCAAATGTCTGTACCATTCCCTATCCTTAATACCATCCTCGGACAAAAATCCACGTTCAAATGCCATAAGTTTTTGATTGACGGCTCTGACTCTCTTAGCGGCCCGTATGAAATCACCTAGAGGGCCCTTGCCATGCGACTTGCAAATATCCGTTTCCGAGAATCCTGACTCTGTTACGGACGACATCCATTTGAGTGCGTCAAACTTCAGGTCTTGGACCTCCTGTGTACCAATACCGAGATGCTCCTTGATCCATCGGATGATCCGCCGGACAATGCGGGGTTTGCGAATACGACTGACTTCCTTTAAAGCCTCATGGAAAGCCTTCTCGGCAGCAACTTTCTCCTCGTCAAGCTTAAAGCTTGCGTTCTGCAAGTTTGCAATAGCCGTCCTGAGAGGGAATAGATCCGGCAGATACTCTTCACGGTAAGTGGACTGGATGAGGCTGGAAAGGATTAGCGAGGTATATAATGCGATCGCATTTGGAGACACTCACGTGTCGACGTAGGAGTCGAGCTCGAGCGCATATTGTGTGGTGTTCAGAGGAAGGATTATGGAATCTGTCAGACGCAATGTCATCAGACCCAAATTCTGCGCGACGGCAACCTAGTTACGTGTAAGATCAGCGAACACGAGGAAGAGGATGAATGTGTGATAACAAACATGTTTGTGGAAACCGGGATCTGCGTACACCTCTTGCCACATCTGCGAGTCATAGATAGAGTGGTAGTGGTATGGCGCATCTGTCGGAGTATTACCAAAGCCCTGGTCGGAGCTGGCAACCTACGATGACACATTGAGTTGAGTGCTCTACAAGAGTATAAGATAAGAGACGGACACCAAGTCTCTGCAGGAAGACTGTGTAATCACTTCCTGATCCAAGTGGGCCGATTCGTGGTTCATTTGAGGTCTTTTCGTCCCACATGCGAGCAAATTCAGCATCCATGGGGCCTTCATAAGGACCAAAGTCAAAATGAGCATCCCACAGGGTCTTTTTTGAATCAGTAGGGTGGGGGACGTCTTGCGCGGAACGCTGGATGAGGTGAACGAGGGAAGGAGAAGCAGAAGTGTGCCAGCGAGAACCAGAAACCGATACGTCTGTCACCGACTCTAAGCAGACAACACATACGCAATATGGACAAACAACATACCGACGTTGACGTAAGAGACTACATGCTTCTGGATCCAGTCGGCGAAGTCCTCACCCCACTCAGTGCTTCCGATGAGACCGTACTGTAGCAATCATGGATAAGGAAAGCTGTTGATAATGACTAATCGCACTGACCTCCTCAGCATCCCAGCTGGCAATGACAATGGTACGCAGTGGTTTCCATCCACGCTTGTAAAGAGCTCCGAGTCCGCGAACGACTTCATGGAGAGAGACAGTGCCGGATGTGGGATCTGCAGCGCCCATAACCCAAGCTACGTCAAAGTATGAGGTATATACTACACAGGGAAATCGCACAACTGACCATCACGGTGGCATCCAAGGACAACGACTTCGTCTTTGATGTGGCCAGGAATTGCAGCCATGGTGTTCCAGATGGGTGTGACCTTGGTGTCCACTGCACGACCATGCTTAGTGCGATGCAATTGGTAAATGCAATTATTTACCATCATTAACCATTCTAACTTTTCGGCTTCCAACTCTCCCGTTCAACTTGGTACCCTCAGGGACACCACCGAGCTCCTCCTCAAAAAGAAGTTTGGCGTTGGCCCAGGAAAGTGGCAAGCTCGGAATATTTGGAACGTTAGTTGCCTCGGTGCGAGTTGCATTCTCATATGCAGGGTAGCCTGACGTGGTGGGGTCACCTGGGTAGATCGAGAGGTACATAACTGAGCCACGTTGGATGGATGTAGGATTTCTGGCAGGACCAGCGGGATATGGCTCGTATCCGTTATCTACGGTGACACTCCCGTCGTCTTGAGGGTCGGAGTAAATTAGGACACCAACTGCCCCGCGCTCTGCTGCGCCTTGAACCTTGTTTCCTGACATCAGTAATTCATCATAGCATTACCACACGGCTCACTTTAAGACCACGGAAATTAGCACCATAGCGAGCCAGGATGACCTTGCCAGTGAGGTTAACTCCAGCACCAACAAGCTTGTCATAGTCATCATGGGTCCCATAGTTGGCATACACCAGATTACCGATAGCCTCGCCAGCAGCGCTGAGACCGTGGAAGGGTGGAATGGAATCCTTGTACTTAGCAGCGGTCTCGTCACGAGGGTCACCATCCTCAAGCAAGTCGGCTTTCCAGATGGGCTGGTCACTCTCACCGAGCAGCTCTACAACCATGCCATCTGCATTCCCTGTATTCATAACTGGGTAATAGATATCAACCCATGCAGCCGGTTTGGTAAGCTTAGAAGATGCGCTGAGAGTTGCCTCGCGGGACTCAGAGGAGCCTGCAGGGTAGATGGGCTCGGTAGAAGGCGTAGGGATACCAAACTCGGACTGGAAGAGGGCAAGGATATCCTTTGCGTCCTGGAAGTCTTCCACTGCACCAGCCAAATGTGGGTGTGTAGCATAGTTGCGCGAGGCTGCGAGTGCAGATTCCGTGGATGGAACGGCACTGCAGACCACAATGAACTAAGCCCTAGATGTGTAGTACACATCATGAAGTTTATACTCACAGATAACCCTCCTCGATACGCTTTATGTAACTGTCATAGGATTCAGAATACTTCTCATCCTTCTTAAAAGCAACGAAGCAGGAGATATGGTGAGCCTTGGAAAGTAGGAAAAATATAAGGATAGAGCTTCCGATAACCAGAAACTTGCGGTAGACAGTCCCTCTCGAATGCCTCTGGACTTGAACTAGACCTGGAGGGTGCGGAAGTAGTTCCTTAGAAGGTTGATAGAAACCCTCATTCTCACTCTTCTCTGTATTCATCCTGGAGATGGATGAAAGGACGTGAGAGATTCTGAATCATTATCATCATGTGTTTATAAATGATTCCGCTCGTAAATGATATAAGCGGGTAGCTAATATGCTTCAGTAAGTATTTGATCACAGGGCTGGCGAAGCTCCGCTCCTATCATGATAAACTATCATCAGACATAGTTTAAAAACTCGAGATAAGTTTGTTCGAAATTGTCCTCCCAAATGGCGAGTACTGGTGAGAGTTCAACAAGAGAGTATCCGATACCCTGTTACTACTCCGCCACCCTCAGAAACCTTGTCGGCTCCGATAATTAGACGTTACTATTGCTTTCAATTACACGCTGTTGCACGAGATTTCTCAACAAGTTGACGCTTTGCACTGAAACTTGAAGAGCCTCAGCAGCGTCACGAGTACGTACGAGTGTCCTCAAAGTGTGGTGACAATAATGTTCATTACTGTGTTGAGACGTTGAAGCTTAATTACAAGTTTCAATTACGTGGTAACTGGTTGTTCGGATTACTTTCTTGATTGACTCGTCCAGTGAGGCTTTCCTTATATACCACTATCTTGCTCGCCTGTATCACGCTATCAATTTCACAGGAAGGAAGTCATTAGAGGAAAGGAGTGGAATTCAGAATGTACATGTGATCTTAGAGTGATCGATGAATCTTTGCGGAGTGGTGGAAAACAGTGTAACTTGTCGGCACAAGAAGGTTTGAATCCGCCGCAGGGTTCCGTCCATGTGAGGATCTGTCGCCATGTTTACAGTTTGACTGTGAAAAGCTGAGTCTTTTGCCTGTCTTTGCATCCCGGCAGATCTTGCTGTATTCTTGTTGTATCTGTTCGTCACAAATCTTGTTGAGTCAGGCGACTCGCGAGTACATCGCCGCAAACACAGACATATTTTTTGCCAGTCTTGAATAAACCAAGGACGCATTCGCCGCACTGGACGTTCACATTCTTTTCAAGGAATCAGGTCTCACTCAGTATTCACTACCATCGGCACTTCAAGAAAATACCCTACAAGTTGAGTGTATTCCTATCCATTCGATGATGACCTTACCAGTATCACGGCCCACAACCACACTATTCCATTATCACTTCCGCTCGCAATAGTGAACGGTTTCCCAATGTTATGGTCATCACAATGGCAGCTTCGTCCCTCTGGTTCTTCCAGTCGTTGCTTATTTGTGCACCAGGAGCGTGTAATGATGCGCCGTACAATGGGAAAGTGTACATCACATTGTCAGTATGGCCTTGCATCATCTGGCAGGGTTCGCGTGGCGTCCGTTGTATGTCCCAAAGCTCATAAAAATGGTGAATCACGTATAACCTCTGGACAGGTTAATCGACAAAAAATGTGAGTCGACGATCTTATCTTTTTTAATTTTAGGGATCCTGACTCATAGGATGTTTTACTCAGTCAGCAGTATTCAAGCGAACTCAGCATTCCAATCACCAGTGAGAGGCACCGGCTATAAGTTGAGCCGGTGGATATTCGGTTTTGAGGGTCGAAGTTACATAGTACAAGTTCATTCGTATACGTTGTTGACCAAGGTGCGTCCAATTATGACACCCTGTATTCCTTTCAGCAGGCAACATCTTGACACAAACGGCAACAAGTACATTGTCTCTCCCATCTCCTCCCTTTGATGTTCTAAGCTCTTGCCACTCGCTCAACACTCTACACTGCACCCTTTGACCGTGATTTGATGTATATATATCTGCCATCTCTCGTGTAATTGAGTTATTCCCAAACATTCTACCCCTTACATCAAGTTTGAAAGTTTCGCCACTGAGTCCAGTCAATCTCATTCTATTCATAGGGTGACATAGCTTCTACAAACCCTATCATTTGATCACCCACAATATATTGTCGGCCAAACTTGTTGTTTAGGTATGAAATCACTACTTTTATCGTTGCGCACTTCATAATTAACTTATACACTGAAGCCATAACAACTCGCTCTAATCCAACCTCGACTAAAGCTGATCGATGGACAATTGTATGGTTCCACCATGCTCGTGCTCCGAGTTCCCGGAGGATGTGCAGACCGTGCCATCTAAGAGTATTCTGCAAGGCCACGTACAACTGGCAACAGATTACACCGTAGACGCAGACCCTGCGATTCTGGAAATTCAGAGCGTAGCTGCACCTGACAGTCCCGATGGCCATGACACCGATGGGGGTAAAAAGCTACCCCAACAGTATCTGGAAACCATCTTGAGCACAAGGTACGGCATAAAACCTTGCTCGGAGTCGGTTTTGAAGTCTCTTTCGGGCGACAAGGGTGGTGTGCATGATGATGGCACGATACCCGCCGTCTCTGAAGCGCATATGTATATGGCGGAAAGACATGTCCAGTTACAACAGGAAGACCACGCGGCATCTATTCGGTATATATTCATGCATGTAAAAGAGAGCACCCTCATACCCCCCGCACTATGGGACCTGCATGATTCCAATGTTTCTCTGAAGAAAGTCTCATATGCCTTCAGATTCGTCTACAAAGCCAAATTCAGACCGCCTGTCTACTGGATCATCCCCTTGGACGGACGTTACGTCCGGCCATGGATTCTCGTCGTCCCTCACGCCACAACAGTCCTTCAAGCCATTAGGAACAACTGGGGACCATCGTTGGAAGACCTCACCGGAAAATTTGTCAATTTAGGGATCCCGTTCTCCACCCTACAGCTGTCTCTTAGTCTTCCTCGCAGACAGCCCCGCCCTAAGACTGTATTCGAAGATTTCAATCAACCATCTTCATTTCAGCCCAACGCACATACCTACAAAATATACGAACTACGACGTGAAGGTTTCCTTCGGCATCCCCATGCGCGCGCTGCGCTTCTCAAGGGTGGCATCCTGTGGCGGTTATGCAAAGCATCTTTTGAAGAACGTATAGGCCTCGTCAACGGACCGTCCTCAGATGTGAAGATTTTCGGTGAGGCTAGACGGTTTTACTCGCCCGTCGACAATGTAGAAATAACCTGGACTGCTTGGGACGACATCCTTACCGATGATGAAGTGGACTTGATCTGTGGTGTATATCACGTTGCAGGTAAACCTCTAAATTTCATACGCGAACACTGAACTCATTCTGACCTCTCGATCAGTTGATGGACGAAACCAGTGGACGACGCTGTCATGGTGGCCACGGCCTAATGTATTCGATAAATGCAGCCTGTGGACGGGCTACTGGAATACTTCATGCGAGTCCTGGTTCCAGGAGCGTCTCGGTTTAATTCGTTGTGGGAAAGCTAAAATGTATAACACAAGAGATTGGAGGAGCAAGTTGAGGTTCTATCGAAGCAAGACGAAGCAGCTCTGTGACCTCACGGAGGAGGCAAGCGCTCGGTTCATTGGTGAGGTTCTTGGTTAAGCTCACTAGTTGTCGTGCCTCCAATTGGTGTTTGTGCTCGTTACGCGCTACATTCGGTGACATAAATCAAGGGTAAATTATTTAATTATGTAATACAGGCAAGGTTTTCTTGATGAGGCTGCAAGTAACTTGCGCAAATGAACGTCGGACTCATGTGGCACCAATTAACACTCATTAGTCATTTCGACCACGAGGCTGGGGCATTGGGCGTTTAAACTTTGAGCTCCTCTACTAAGCAATTTCCTGGGCAGGTGTTAGTATAAGTAGCACAGTGTTCGTTCTCTGAGCCTTACAATGACTCGCATCAAGAACCAACATACATACAGACTAAAAAACTGTCAGGGAGGCACTGCTATTGACCTCGCGGGTCATGATAACCACTCCAGTAAGCCTCATTCCTAGTATTTCAGCCTTCAAGAGTATCTTAAGCCTACGTTAATATTGCCTTAACTTAGTCTTCGGTTTTCGTCCCCACCATGGCTCCAACCAGGCGGTAATACATTTACTTGCCATCCCACTGCGGACAGACCGTACTGATTAACTTCTCGGTTCTTAGTGGATCTTCCAGCAGGATGATGACCAAGCTGGGTGGTTCATAAAGTCTGCTCGCACTGGGCAATACCTTGGAATTGAAGGCAACGCCGGTGTTGGCACCGAGGTCGTCGCTGTTCTGTTCCCTTTCAAGTGGGATATCAGAGACTCTGACGTCAAGAGCGCTAAAGGCGTCAGGTGCGCATGTCTTTCATGTCACGAATGTCTGGTTGTGAATCGATTCTTATCGTTTTTTATTCGATAGGATATTAGCCCATGGCACAAATTTCAGCTTGGACCTTGACTGCGGAAGTTCGGCAAACCTCACTAAAATTAAGCTTTGGCGAAGCTGGCCTGGCCCCAATCAGATTTGGTCATTTACCGAGCGGATTTTCATTGAGGATGAGCATGCTTACAGCCTCAGAAATTGTCAGGGAGGCATGGCTGTCAACCTTTCAGGTGATGATAACCACTCCAGTAAGCATCATACTTGCTTTAGAAGTATCCCAAGCTAGCGCTAATATTTTCTTAACCTAGTCGACGGTTCTCGCCCCCATGATGACTACAGCCAGACGGTAATACGCTTACTTGCCACTCCACTGCAAACAGGTCGTACTAATTATCTTCTCGGTTCTTAGTGGATCTTCCAGCGGAATGATGACCAGAATGGGTGGTTCATAAAGTCTTCTCGCACTGGACAATACCTTGGAATTGAAGGCAATGTCCGTAATGGCACCAGGGTCGTTGCTGTTCCGTCCCCTTTCAAGTGGGATGTTAGAGGTTCCGACATGGAAAGTGCTGGAGGCATTAGGTGTGCATGTCTTTCATACTGCGCATATCTGGTCGTGAATTGATTCTTATTATTTCTTGTTCGGCAGGATATTGGCCCATGGCACGAATTTCAGCTTAGACCTCGACTATGAAAATCTGGCAAACCACGCGAAAATTCAGCTCTGGGAAAGTTGGTCGGGCCCCAATCAAATTTGGGCATTTACTGAGCGGGTTTCCATTGAGGATCGACACACTTATAGCCTCAGAAATCGTCAGGGAGGTACCGGGGACCAAGACACCGATTTAAAGGCATGTTTCCATCCTAGGCTCGTATATTGTAATACAAACATACTCCATGCAGATCCTCCCCATCACTACGACTGTCCGTGAAGCATTGATTGTGGGGGACTTGTCGACAGCTGAAAAGCTACTCACCCAAGATATCAATACCGATTCCAACGACTATACTTCCTACTCCCATCGCTCATTCGTTATGGCCCGACAACACGACTGGGATCATGCCCTTCAGGATGCAATCAAGGTGAGATTCATCGACTCATCATCGCCCCCTGACAAAAGTCTGATTCCATAATGACACAGTCCATCAGTATCCAGCCCTCGTTGACAGGCTATATCTCCAAGGGCTTTGCCCTCTGCGGAAAAGGTCATGTTCGGGGCGCGAGGGCAGCATTTGATGTTGCATCAATGTATACAGACCAGAATTTGCAGAGCACTCATTTTTTGCTCTTAATCAAGGTATATTAAAGTTGCACTCCATACTACCTACTTCATTCTGTGTTCCAGGCTATCGCTCTTTCCAGTGCCGATCGACATGACGAGGCAAACCTGCTTTTCAAAGAACTCACTATTGGTTGTCCGAACGTCGATACTCGCGCATGTCATATCGTGGAAGTAAGTGTCATGCAGTAGTGCTGGATTACGAACACTAATCTTTGCGACTTGTACATCAGACATATCTATGTGTTCAACTCGGAGTCAAAGCCTTGGAAGGCGCACATTATAGCGAGGCCGCTGAGCATTTCGCAACCGCTGTCAACTACAGCGCTTCATCATCGACATTGGTCATCTATGATATATACGAGGACTTGGTAGTGGTACGTTAACACACATCCGAAATTCTTTTCATGACTGAGTCCCTTGTCCAGCTCTTTGGCTGGGATCTCAAATTGCTGTGGCTCACTGCACACCAGAAACGGTGTGATACACTCCTTCGGGCAGGTAGACTTCAAGATGCCGTGGAATCGTATCGATACATGATGGATACGAGTGATGATATTACAAAAGACAACTGCCTTGACTGGTCTAATGGCAAGTTTAGAGTTGGTAACAATATGCAGGCTACAATTCTCACCGCATTTCACCCAGCTTTCACGGAAGAATGCAGCGCGCCCTTTCTTACTGATGGAGATGCTGCCCTTTCTGCAAACGATTATGACAGGGCTATTGAACTATACTCGGCGGTGATTGACCTGGATTGTACATCCGATGTCGTCTTTGCGAATCGCAGCAAGGCAATGTTAGGCAAAATGCTATGGGAAGATGCGCTCCTGGACGCGCAAAAGGTGCAATGGCTTCTACGCTCCATAGCCATGCTGACATCTGAGATGCATAGGTCGTCGAACTCAATCCTTCGTCTTATGTTGGATACCAGTTGAGTCATACAGCGCTGCGTGGCGCACAAAGTTACGACAAAGCTATCGACGCTTTCACAACCATGCTGTCCAAGTTGGACGGTGCTCCCGAAGTGCAGATACGAGGTAAGCCATGGAACACTCCTGCGTCGTCTAGAAATACTCATTTTGCTCTGAAGAACTGCGTCAGCAGTATGTCCATCCATCCAAAGCAAAAGACGACATCCAAAGAGCTGTTCGGAATGAACTCGAAAATGCTCCCCTTCGTCTGCTCAACACTTCTACGGGTCTTTTGTGCGATAGAACGGCACAAGTAAACGCATTCAAAATGACTCCGGAGTACAATGAGCTTATTTCATTTCCAACGAAAGATTCGAACCTTCGAACGGAGCGCATCAAAGACGTAGTGGCGACGTACTTCCGTTGTGTCCTGCTGTCACACAGGTGGGAAGAAACGGAGGCACCGCTGCATGAGATCCAAGATAAAGTCGTGTACGAGTTGAACGGACATGATGGTATCGCGAAACTGCAGTCGTTCTGCAAAGTTGCTCGTGATGCCGGATATAGATGGGCATGGATGGACACATGCTGCATCGACAAGAGAAACAATACCGAGGTTCAAGAATCGATTAACTCCATGTTCGTCTGGTACCGTCACTCAGCACTCGTCATCGTCTATCTATGTGATGTCCCTCCTTCATCACAGCCAGGTGCACTAGCGAGGAGCATTTGGAACGAGCGAGGATGGACTTTTCAAGAATTTGTTGCTCCAAGAGTCGTCATCTTTTACCAGAAAGATTGGTCGTTATATCTTGGCGATATCTCTCCCAACCACAAAGAGTCGCCTGCAATCCTGAAAGAATTGGAGGATGCGACGGGCATAGATGCAGAGGCACTGGTGAGCTTCCGTCCAGGTATGAGTGGTGCCCGAGAGAAACTACAATGGGCATCGAAGCGCATCACCACTGTGCAGGAAGACGTTGCATATTCATTATTTGGCATCTTCGGTATCACCCTACCTGTCATTTATGGCGAGAAGAAGCAAAATGCGCTTGGACGGCTCCTACAGGAGATCGTGGCTCGCTCGGGTGATATCACTGTTCTCGACTGGATCGGACAACCTTCTGAGTTCAATAGCTGTCTTCCGGCCGATATCAACTCTTACACCACTCCTGCACGCATTCCTCCATCTTTGTCCGAAGATTATATTCACGCACAAATCTCTTCGCTGCGACAAACTATGCCGACAGATCTAGCATTGAAAATTTATAACCAGCTTGAAGAGCTGAGGGCTCCTCGCTTTGCAAACTGCAGACTTCATCTGCCCTGCATTTCATTCCGTGTCACGCAAGTCAGACGGAGACACGGTCTAGACCAGAATATCCCCATCACGTATGACATCAAGGCAGACGGACTTCACGAGCTGCTGATCACCGCTAAAGAGACCCTAGTTCAGTTCTTGCGGGCAAAGCCCGCTCGGCAGACGTTATTACTTGTCCGTCCATGGGATCGGCATCTCCTCGCTGACTATGCAGAGCAGCCTGACTTCACAG
The DNA here is from genome assembly GCA_016800925.1 of Suillus spraguei. NCBI lineage: Eukaryota > Fungi > Basidiomycota > Agaricomycetes > Boletales > Suillaceae > Suillus > Suillus spraguei. The sequence continues at coordinate 50,431 of JABCPU010000029.1, forward strand.
ACGATACGGAGAGTATAGGAGATGAGACTGAGCCCAAGTCCCCGATGGATAACTCCCAGATGGACGAATCTGACAAGTCATCCGGCGGTTTACCTGTTGAAGAAGAACGTGGCTCACGAGCGTTGCGATTGATGGTTCGCCTCCAACAGCCTTTCGACGCATTTTTACTAGTGCGGCAGGGTGTTGGAGAATACAAAAGGGTTGCGTCGGACATAACATCATGCACACATCAGGGACATTGCTTCCGTTGATCACATGGACGTGGTACGGTAGAAATACTCTAGCTGTATTTTGAAGGCCAGTCATCTCTGACTGGTATTTGTTTATGCTTGGATGATCAAGCTTGCGTTGTTACATATAGCTCATGTGTAGATATCCATACCTTCAAAGAATATTGAGACCTATCCATTAGCACTACCTTCTCCTCAGCACCGTCATTCCGCGCTGTGCAGATTCATAACCAGGTCACTGGATTAAATTTCTTTGTAAGGCTAGTGTGAGTTCGAAGGGGAAAGTGAATAGAACGACTTACGAGAGACATGCTAGATGAGTAAAAAGTGATAGCGACAAGGAACAGATCAACGTAGTTAGGATACCAGTAGGGCCAGACTTTCGAGACTTTCGTAGGAGCATTCTGACGTGCTTTGAGCGGGGAATTCAAGGTGTAGGAGTCTTCCGTATTCCCACAAGGCTTGAGTAGGGACTGTACATGAGCCACTTATACTACGACCCTCATGGATAGGATGAACGATGATGTGAAAACGGCAGGCCATACTGTCCTATTCGTGCATGATACAACTAGGATTGTAGTACTGTAGCCATGCATGTTTTTACTGTAGTGAGCCCTCAGTAGGATCACAGATAGAACAATGATATGGTGGTGAGCAGGAATGTGCTGGGGGGTAGTGTGGGAAATGTTAGAATCCAGGAGATGACCGGAAATGGCTATGTTTTGAGTGTAGTGACAAAGTTCCCACAAGTCAAAAAATGCGCCATGCAAGGCATGGTCATCATGCATGACCTGTGACTAACATGTGAGTAAAATAATAGAGCATGACTATGTGTACATCATGATTACTGACTAGGATAGCAGTAGAACATGCTCTACACACTAGCGGAAGACGCTCAGTAAATCATATAGAACAATACTATATTGGTATGTAGCTACCTAGCGGAGGATGCTAGGGCACATCAGTAAGAATCGAGTACAAGTAGCAAGAATGTCTACACACCTCAGTAAGTCATGTAGAACAATACTGAGGTGTTTGTATGAGCGGCGCGAACTAAATACGGTGGGCATCAAGATAACGGAGAAATGATGTGCGGAGTTGTTCGCGTGGCCAGGAAGTAAGAAGAGGAAACGTAGCATATGGTGTTGATGCTGATAACGTAATACAATGTCTAAAGGTAAAAGTCAGAATGTCCAACACATGCATGAGGTCTAGACTACAGTGACAGTAATATCATGCATGAGTACCACAGCAGCAGGTGTATCAGTTCCACATTGGATAGCTCATCACCCGGCGTCAGTGGACTATAGCGAAGTTTCTCTGTTCAAACTTAAACTTTCAAGTCCATTGGTGTCTCAAGTGCTTGGGTGGCTTCAGCAGCTCAAATGGAGTCTCGCCAGTCAGCTATTTTGTGTGGCTTAAGGCACAGTGTAACCATGTCTTGTACTTGACGTCGTAAGAATTGAGCACGCCTAATTGAGCAACCAAGGTCCTCTAATTATAGGGCTTAGGAGTCACAGGTGGTAATGAAGGCGGGTACAATCGGTGTCTATGACTAATAAGTCATTCTAGCTAACCTTGCGACTAACCTCCGGTCCACAGGCACCTCTAATTATGGGGCTTACGTGGGAGTCCCTGGCGAGAGAAGTAGAGGATGAAGGCAGGTGTCCTAATCGGTGTCTGTGACCAAGTCATTCTAGGTGTAATTACTGCTTCTACCGCGACCTATTCAACTTGCGACTAACCTACGGCTCAACCTAGTGATTCTAGCACTACAATGGCTCACATCAAGAACCAACACACGTACAGACTTAAAAACTATCAGGGAAGCACTGCTCTCGACCTCGCGGCTAATGATTCTAAACACTCCGGTAAGCATCATCTCCAGTGCTTCAGGAGTATCCTAAGCCAGCACTAATATTACCTTAACTTAGTTGTCGGTTTTCGCCCCCACTATGGCTCCAACCAGGCGGTAATGCGCTTGCTTGCCCATCCCACTGCGGACACGCCGTACTGATTAGCTTCTCGGTTCTAGTGGATCTTCCAGCAGGATGACGACCAAGATGGGTGGTTCATAAAGTGCTCTCGCACTGGAGAATACCTTGGAATTGAAGGCAACGTCCGCAATGGCACCAGGGTTATTGCTGTTCCGTCCCCTTTCAAGTGGGATGTCAGAGACTCCGACGTCGAAAGTGCTGAAGGCATTAGGTGAGCATGTCTGGTCGTGATTTAAGTCTTATTTTAATATTATTCGGCAGGATATTGGTCCATGGCACGAATTTCAGCTTAGACCTCAGCTATGGAAATTCGGAAAGCCACACGAGAATTCAGCTTTGGAGAAGTTGGCCTGGCCCCAATCAGATTTGGGCACTTACCGAGCGGGTTTCCATTGAGGCTGAGCATGCTTACAGCCTCAGAAATTGTCAGAGAGGCACGGCTGTTAACCTTTCGGGTGATGACGACCACTCCAGTAAGCATCATACCTGCTTCAAAAGTATCCCAAGCTAGTGCTAATATTTACTTAACTTAGTCGACGGTTATCGCCCCACGATGACTACAGCCAGGCGGTAATGCGCTTTCTTGCCATTTCACTACGGACAGGTCGTACTGATTAGCTTCTTGGTTTTAGTGGATCTTCCAGCAGGATGACGACCAGGATGGGTGGTCCATAAAGTCTTCTCGCACTGGAGAATACCTTGGAGTTGAAGGTGACGTCCGCAATGGCGTGAGGGTCGTTGCTGTTCCGTCTCTTTCAAGTGGGATGTTAGAGACACCGACAATGAAATTGTTGAAGGTATTATGTATGCATGTCTTTCATACCGCGCGTGTCTGGTCGTGAGTTCTTATTGTTTTTTTGTTCGGCAGGATATTGGTCCATGGCACAAATTTTAGCTTAGAACTCGATGACGGACATTCAGCAAACCACGCGAAAATTCAGCTCTGGGAATGTTGGTCTGGCCTCAATCAGATTTGGGTATTTACTGAGCGGGTTTCCACTGATGATCGGTACACTTACAGCCCCAGAAATCGTCAGGGAGGTACTGGGGACCGAGATACCGGTTCAAAGGCATGTTTCCACCCTAGGTTTGTATAGTGTTATGCGAATATACTTCATGCAGATCCTGCCCATCACTACGACTGTCCGCGAAGCATTGATCATGGGGGACTTGTCGACAGCTGAAAAGCTACTCACCCAAGATATCAACGCCGATTCCAACGACTATACTTCCTACTCCCATCGCTCATTCATTATGGCCCGACAACACGACTGGGATCATGCCCTTCAGGATGCAATCAAGGTGAGATTCATTGACTCATCATCGCCCCCTGACAAAGTCTGACTTCATAATGACACAGTCCATCAGTATCCAGCCCTCGTTGACAGGCTATATCTCCAAGGGGTTTGCCCTCTGCGGAACGGGCCATGTTCGGGGCGCGAGGGCAGCATTTGATGTTGCATCAATGTATACAGACCAAAATTTGCAGAACACTCATTTTTTGCTCTTAATCAAGGTACATCACAGTTGCTTTGCATACTATCTACTTCATTCCGTGTTTCAGGCTATTGCTCTCTACGGCGCCGATCAACATGAGGAGGCAGACCTGCTCCTCGAAGAACTCGCCATTGGTTGTTTGAACGCCAATACTCGCGCATGTCATATCGCGGAAGTAAGTATCGTGCGGTCACGCTGGATTATTAACACTAATCTTTGCGACTTGCACATTAGGCATATCTACGTGTTCAACTTGGAGTCAAAGCCTCAGAAGGCAAACATCACAGCGAAGCCGCAGAGCATTTCACTACCGCTGTCAACTGCAGCGCTTTATCATCGACATTGGGCACTCATGATGTATATGAGGACTTGATAGTTGTACGTCAATACACATCCGAAATTCTTTTCATAACTGAGTTCCTTGTCCAGCTCCTCGGCTGGGATCTCAAATCGTTATGGCTCACTGCACACCAAAAACGGTGTGATGCACTGCTTCTAGCAGGTAGACCTCAAGATGCTGTGAAATCGTACCGATTCATGATGGATACGAGTGATATTACAAAAGACAGTTGCCTTGACTGGTCCAACGGCAAGTCTAGAATTCGGAATGTCACGCAGGCTACGATCCTCACCGCATTTCTCCCAGCTTTCACGAAAGAATGCAGCACGCCCTTGCTTACTGATGGAGATGCTGCCCTTTCTGCAAACAATTATGACAGGGCTATTGAACTATACTCGGCGGTGATCAAGCTGGATTGTACATCTTATGTCGTCTTTACGAATCGCAGCAAGGCAAACTTAGGTAAAGCGCTATGGGAAGATGCGCTCCGTGACGCGCAAAAGGTGCAATGGCTTCTACGTTTTCGTAGCTCATGTTGACTTCAGCGATGCCTAGGTCATCGAACTTAATCCTTCGTCTTATGTTGGATACCAGTTGAGTCATGCAGCGCTGCTTGGCGCACAACGTTACGAGAAAGCTATCGACGCTTTCACAACCATGTTGTCCAAGTTGGACGATGCTCCCGAAGCGCAGATACGAGGTAAGCCATGGAACTTTCCTGCATCGTCTCGAAATGCCTATCTCGTTCTGCAGATCTGCGTCAGCAGTATGTCAATCCATCCAAAGCAGAAGACGAGATTGAAAGAGCTGTTGGGACTGAACTCGAAAACGCTCCCCTACGTTTACTCAACACTTTCACGGGTTTTCTGTGCAATAGAGCGGCACAAAGAAATGCCTTCAAAACGAGTCCGGAGTATAATGAGCTTATTTCATTTCCAACGAAAGATTCGAACCATCGAACGGAGCGCATCAAGGACATAGTGGCGAAGTACTTCCGCTGTGTCCTGCTATCACACAGGTGGGAAAAAACAGAGGCGCTACTGCACGACATCCAAGACAAAGTTGTGTACGACTGAATGGACATGATGGTATCGCGAAACTGCAGTCATTTTGCAAAGTCGCTCGTGATGCCGGATTTAGATGGGCATGGATGGACACGTGCTGCATCGACAAGAAGGACCACACCGAGGTTCAAAAATCGATTAACTCCATGTTCGTCTGGTACCGCCACTCAGCGCTCACCATCGTCTATCTATGCGATGTTCCTCCTTCATCCCAACCAGGTGCACTGACAAGAAGTGTTTGGAATGAGCGAGGATGGACTTTTCAAGAACTTGTCGCTCCAAAAGTTGTTATCTTTTATCAGAAAGATTGGTCGTTATATCTCGGCGATCTCTCTCCAAACCACAAAGAGTCCACTGATATCATGGAGGAGTTAAAGGATGGGACGGGCATAGATGCACAGGCCCTGAAGACCTTCCATGCAGGTATGAGCGGCGCTCGAGAGAAATTGCAATGGGCATCGAAGCGCGTCGTCACTGAGCAGGAAGACGTTGCGTATTCATTATTTGGCATCTTCGGTATCACCCTACCTGTCATTTATGGTGAGAACAAGCAGAATGCGCTTGGGCGGCTCCTGCAGGAGATCGTAGCTCGCTCGGGCGACATCACTGTTCTAGACTGGATCGGACAATCTTCCGAGTTCAATAGCTGTCTTCCAGCCCATATCACCTCTTACACCACTCCTCCGCGTATCCTTGCATCTTTGTCTGAAGACGATATTCACACAAAAGTCTCTTCGTTGCGACAAATTATGCCTACAGATCTAGCATTGAAAATTTATAACCAGCTTGAAGAGCTGAGAGCTCCTCGCTTCGCAAACTGCAGACTTCATCTGCCTTGCATTTCATTCCGTGTCACGCAAGTCAGACGGAGGAGCGATCTAGCACAGGAGACTCCCATCACGTATGACATCAAGGCAGATGGACTTCACGACCTGCCGATCACCGCTAAAGAGACCCTAGTTCAGTTCTTGCGGACAAAACCCGCTCGGCAGACGTTATTACTTGTCCGTCCATGGGATCGGCATCTCCTCGCTGACTATGCAGAGCAGCTTGACTTTACAGACGATACGGAGAGCATAGGAGATGAGACTGAGCCAACTCTCCGATGGGTAACTCCCAGATGGACGAATCTGACAAGTCATCCGGCGGTTTACCTGTTGAAGAGGAACGTGGCTCACGAGCGTTGCGATTGATGGTTCGCCTCCAACAGCCTTTCGACGCATTTTTACTAGTGCAGCAGGGTGTTGGAGAATACAAAAGGGTTGCGTCGGACTATAACATTGTTGCACAAATCAAGGACATTGCTTCCGTTGATCACATGGACGTGGGTACGGTAGAAATACTCTAGCTGTATTTTTAAGGCCGGCATCAGCCAACCAGTGAAGAAAGTAGAAGGCCATATATCACAATAATTAGTATAATTCTGTTATCGAAGATTACATCGTCATCTTTGCCCTTGTAAAGGAAAGGAGGTTTTCTAATTTCGCTATAAAACTTGAAGATCAGGAAACAGTGCCAATATCGCTCGAACTGAAAACTGGAGGGAAGGTGGAACAAAAGCTAATGATTGACCGACATGAGTCAAAACTGTCATACTGTGGGTAAGGTTCACAATATCCAAGCTAAGACTAAAAGCCCGTAACTTTCAAGGGTACGAGGATATGTCAACCCAGCGGGAGACATACATGCGCGTCTTCTGCTAAGGTATGGCTCATGCACTTTCCGCTAACGTGTGATGACATGTGACACTATGTGACTAGCTGTGACCCGAAACACTAGTACTAGTATTGTGTATCAGGCTATAGTGTCAATATGATATATCATTTTACTGGCTTTGGAGCGCATCCATGATATATCCCTGCCTTTGGCTTAAAAGCACAGGGCAGTGATATATCACCTGTGCGACTCATTACCTACTGGGTTATTCTTAGCCCGTACCCTGGTCAGGTCCGATTTGGGATTTGGGCAGCTTGGTTTTTTTGGAAATAGTGGGTTCTCAAAGTTAACTTCGTATAGAAATTTCAAACGTTGAGCATTTTGGAATTTGCCGGTTAATTGAGGCTCCGACGCTGACACATTAACCCTAACCTTATACTCAGACCGTCATCATCTACTGCAGTCTGCGACACCATCTTTCAATATCATTATGCCTCGGGAATCCGATCGTTCAAGGCTCCTTCGCAGCCTCAAACAAACTAGTCATGACCTTACTATCGCGCGATACATGGAGTTAGTTGAGTTTATGGTAGATGAACTACTAGTAGATGAGGAGGAGGACTCATCAGAGATCAGCGACACTGCCAGTGGTCATAGTGGGTCTGATATCAGCACACGGACAGCATCACCAGCATGGCCTGAATCCCCTACCTCATCGTCACATCTGCCTCGTCAATCAATTCCCTTGTATCACTCTCAACAGCATATTCGAGCGTCCTATCACACGATATCCCAGACATGTGTGAATGAGTTTTTACACAGTTCATTGACGCAATCGGTGCATTGCATGATGAGGTGGAGAAATGTCGGGTCCTTACTGTCCATCCATGTCTGAGTCGCGCTCCTCAGCTACACTTGCTGGAGGAGTGGGCTCTGTTCTCAACTGACAAATTTCGACGCAAGCTTCGCATTGATGCAGACATATTTGCTGAACTTACGAAGTTAATCCAAGGGCACCCTATCTTCCATAACAACTCAAACAATCCCCAACTTCCCGTCGCAGTTCAGCTTGCTGTCTTTCTCAATGGTGTCGGCCATTATGGCAATGCAGCAACTACTGAAGACATTTCTGACTGGGCCGGAGTGTCCGTAGGGACCGTCTATAACTGCTACAAACACGTGATGATTGCGCTGTTGCAGCTTCATGACCGAGCCATTCATTTTGATCCGCTTGACCACGAGGACCAAATTGAATGAGAGCAAGCAAAAGCCTATGTAGAAAGAAAAACATGTCGTGAGTGGCATGGAGGTTTTCTTTGTGTAGATGGGACTCCATCCCCCTTACATGAAAAACCTGGTTGGCATGGGGAGGGTTTCTTTGACAAAAATTCGGACTACTCTTTGACAGCACAGGTAAGTATCAGTTCGGTGTGCAGCACAGTAACTTACAATTTAAAAGGTCGTTATATTCCCTCATAACCTTCGTATTGTGGACTATGTCATTGGCGTACCTGGAAGTCTTCATGACTCGAATGTATTTGCACGAACGAGGGTTTCCTGGAACCCTGAGTCGTTTTTTGGTGCAGGAGAGTGGTTGTGGGCTGACTCGGCATATGCTGCATGAACCTGGTGTGTGCCACCATACAAATGGCCACCAGGAGGGAGCTTGACGCCAGACCAAAAGATATTCAATACTAACCTGTCGACGGTGAGTATCAATGGCAATATATATTAGTAGTCCTCACCCAATGTCTAGGTTTGTGTTCGTTCAGAACATTTTTTCGGCTCTATCAAAGGCCGGTTTCAATCCCTGCGGGAGCTTTGCATCCCAATCCAAAGCCAGAAGGACCTGACTACGCAAACATGTGGATCCGTTCATGCTTCGTTCTGCACAATTTAATCGTCGAAATTGAGGAAAAATCAAACCATGAGAACTCAAATGTCCGCTTCTATGAAGAACCTTGGAGGCCAAGGCAAACTGGTGCTGACGCTGATGCAGGAGAGGATGATCAGCGAGAGGGCGGTGGTGCAGTAGGTGATCAAACTTACATTGGAAGTGTGGGGCAGGATTTTCGCAACACGTTAAAGACATGGTTGCTTTCCTCGTTGGCGCAAAGGAATTAGCAAGTATATATGGCGCAAACCTGTAGCATTTAGGATTGTCAATTAGAAGCTCTTCCTCTTCTTTAGTACCCAACGAGGGAAATTTGCGCAAACCTGTAGTATTTATGGTCATCAATTAGAAGCTCTTCCTCTTCTTTAGTACCCAATGAGGGAAATTTGTGCAAACCTGTAGTATTTATGGTCGTCAATTAGAAGCTCTTCATCTTCTTTAGTACCCAATGAGGGAAATTTGCGCAAACCTATAGCAATCATGCTTGACATTTTCTCGAGAAAGTACCACTCATATTTCTAAATGAACAGTTGCATGATGACACGGTACGAACCTACTTCAGCTTTGATCAAAACCACGCTCCATTGCAATACGACGAATCCGAGCCTCCTCCTCTTCTCGATGTGCATGAGACAGCTCGAGTTCAATTCTTGCAATCTCCATTTGCCGAGTCATCCTCTCCTGTTGGTGGTGATGATCTTGTTCAGCAAGACACATTGCATGCTCCCGCTCATCACGAGCACTGCGGGCCTTGAGATCACGAGCCCATATTTCGCTCTCGAGCTTCATGCGTTTATAGCGTTCATGCTCAGCACAAACCTCATGTTTGCTATCAAGGTGCAGCATCAGAGATTCTGCCGTTTGGGACATCCTTTCTGTGGTCTGGTCAAGAGTACTGCTGCCAGGGCGTTTGCGTGATGATGAGGGGGGACACTGAGATGCACTTGAAGGAGATGGACGAGACTGTTTTGTAGCAAGAGAAGGTGAACTTTCACGACTTCCCTTGAGTGAACTGACACGAAGAGACTGTAGTGCTCGGCTGGCACCAATATCTGAGTCCTCTGAGTCAATGGGCATAGACTGACGACTGGGTGAAGACTCCTTGTAATCGGAAAAAAAGACAGTGAATTGTCGACTGGGTTTTTTTTTGGCTACTGGCGAGTGTTCAGGAGAGTTTAATGATATCATGCCTGGGCCAAGTGCGTCAGAGGTTGAGATGGGAGGGAGCTGGGGTTGTTGGTACCACTGTGGCAATGGAACCAGTGAGAATGAATCTGGCATGTTGCTAGGACTATGGTCCGAAGGTAATAGTGGCGATGGCTGGAGTGATGCTATGCAGGGGGGCTGGTCAACAATCATATCATCTGTCACACCATTGTCCATAGTGTGACTATTAATCTCAACTATTTCTCCATCCTCAGGATCATCGTCTGCATGAGCATCATCGTCACCTGTAGCCGGTGGTTTTGAAATATTAAAATGTTCCAATGCAGCAGAGGCAAAGTCTTGCCCTGCATCTGCAGTAGAGAAGGCATGATTGAAGGCTGGATTGGTCTGCCACCAGCCATGAAGCTCAGGCCACCAGGGAAATTTCTCAAGCCTTGTATCTGATGGAGACATGATTAAGACATGCGCAAATCAACGCAGCAGAGACTTACCGATCAACGACTTCATCTTTGGATCCTCTTGAAGCTCTGCATATGTCTTTCCTGCTCCTGACTGCTTGAGGTCCTTATTAAACTCATTGTATTTTTTCCGGAGTCTGAAACATCTTATCAGTGATTCTAGTAGACAGATGATGCAAGAACTGAATACTTATGTGCCAAAACGAGTTGAGACAGGTTTGATAAATGCCTTAGGGTCCTCCTTGAAGAGTCATTGAACCTCTGGATCTTCATCATTTGAAAATACAGCTTGTGCAACCTGCAAATAGACACATCTCTTGAACTACCACTCTGCTTCTTCTTCCGACCTTGCTCCTTGGCATCCTTTGCTGAATCAGAGAAAAGCTTGATGCGGGCATCTTCATTTTCCTTGCACCAGGCAAGTAAGCGTTCAGTACGAGCACCATGGACCCCCTCCCAATGAATAGTACATTTCTTCCCAGTGTCCACACTAGTGGATGTATTGCCTTGGACTCCACCACCTCGACCTCTTTGACTTGTGCGTGACATGATACAGGGTGTTCTTAACACAGCGATTAAGGATCAGATTGGAGCTTGACCACCATCGACGCCAATGACAACAACAAGCAGGCAGGGCATACTGGAGTTCGAAAGCTGCCGTACCGGCAGCATCCGAATTCGCAAATTTTGGCTGAGAATTTCTTTCTAGGTTTGACTTTGAGAACCGTTAATCTGCGGAAATCTAGATCTCCATCTTGTCTCTGCATAGCCACGTGCTGCTCACTCCATGACATAGTAAGGCACGAGCGAAGTTTGGTCTTTATTGACGAGCGGAACATGCCGGCGTCTCTTGTTTCCGCTCCTCCACTTCGACGCGTCTTGTTGTCGAGCTCTTTCCTTTCCCCACTCCCTGTTCACCATCACTCTACCACGTTTCGTGGTGCGCCTCGCATTATGCCCAAGCCGCTCCTGTAGACGTGACCAACATAATCTCCCTACCTAGATTCATGTGAGGAATCATAGCTCACCTCTTGGGTAGATCTCCGATCAGGGTTAGATAGTGTTTCGTCCCCCATTCTCTTAGTTCTCGTACTCTCCACTTTGTAGCCCCATCCCAATATACATTTTGCATTCAATTTTTTTTTTCAAATCACGTGATGTTTTGTTCGACTTCGTTGATTTTCACTGTTCAGTGACTTCAGTCTCAGGCAACAAAGTCCGAATCACGTGACTTTGGTTCGTTGATTTCAGCCAGACTCAGGCAAAGTACTGTCCAACTCACGTGATCTCTAGTTCAACTCTGTATGCTCAAGGTGAATTCACAAGATTTTGACCAGGTAACATCAACTTGACATTGAGCATTAAGTAAAAAATTGTTGTCGCAATAACTACATGGTTTAAACTGTAAAATAGGACACGAAGACATTAGAGTATCGAGGCATATGTACTGCAAGAAATGTGATTATTTTTTAGACCTGCACAGATTGATGTTTAGCGTGATAAAATGGACAGAACATTGAAACACGTACTTTTTCGCAGCGACTGCATGGGCTGTGGAACCTGCCGTCACACCTTTGCGCTTGCGTTTGGAAGTGATGGGTTTGGCATTATCACCGATCTTGTTGGCATCTTCAGCTCTTGTTGATGGTTGTGTCTGTTACAGTCGTACGTGCCCCTATTCATTTTCTCCTTGTCTCCTTTACTTGTATTACATAACATGACTCTGACTCATATGCTCAACGCATCTGTACTATAATTGCCTTCCTTCTTTGGATACGCACTTACGGTCTCACGTCTCTCTTGGTCCATGCGCACATATTGACCTATTTAAGCACGTTGTATTACACTTGTATACTTTACTTTAATCTTACTGGGTTTTACCTGGAACATCCTTCGCTTAGGTCTCCAACCTAAGTCGTCTTGAATCGTCTCTAAGTCTAAGCACTCCTTAGCCTTAGTCTCTATTCTCGTAGAACCTCTTAGACTCGTCTTTGAGGCTGAACCCTTGATAGTACTCGGAACACATTCCTTGTACTTTCACCTTGTCCTCTTCTGGACGTTGTAGAACTTCCCAGCAGACCGTCTGTGTCTTTTCACTGTCGCTGGTGATGCCACCCCAGTTCGTAACAGTGTCATACACACAGAGCATCTTCCAGGAGCACTAGAAGTGGGTGGAACACTTCCTGTATGGAGCAAGGCGTCCGCACAGTGGGAATAGCAGTGGTGTCTGTGAGAGGTATAGGTATGCCAAAAACAGATGGAAGAGTATCTGAGTTGGCGGTGGCTGGAGTGGAATGTTCCAGTAAATTGCTGACAACCGCTGCTGGAGGTGATTGAGAGATATGCGTGGCTGGTAGAGTCGATTGAGAGATGTGCGCTGCTGGTAGACTATGTCGTCAGTGTTAGCCTTGTGAAGGGCGTCCGGATAGGAGAGGAAGGTCGAGGGAGACATAGAAAAAGGTGATGGGAAGGCATTCAAGGTGGTCTGCAAATATGGGGTGGGGTGGACGAATGGCTCCCCAATGAGTTGTTCTGGCTCTGCATGGGCAACTCGATGGATGGTCCAGCCTCAGCCAGAGGAGGGTTTATGAGTGGCGGTGCAGCCATTTGCATGTCCTGGCTTTGGCTGTGCCACCATTGATCACCTGTGCTATCAACTGTCAGTGGACAATCAAAGTAATGAATGCTCAATATCAGCCTCAGAGACCGGAAAATTGGGGTCCATCAGAGAGGCATGAGGGAAGGTGTGCATTCCAGAAAAATTGGGACCTGCATTGAGGTCGCTGTTGGCTTCAACAGAGGAAGGTAATTCTTCTGAGTTGTTCTGGGCGTTCGGTGATGCAGAGTCATAAGGTACTGGCAACATGGATTTGAAATTGATGAAGAGGAAGATGACTCCACTGAAGGTTGACCAAATATGGTTCTGAGATGCTTTTCAAATGGCGCAAGGTACTGCTCGTGGAAGTTTGGGTTAGAAGCCTTGAAGCTGAGACCATTGTGACCTTTGCCATAGTGGAAACTGTAGGAGTAAGATGAGAGCAAGTTTGGCACTGATATTGATGTCCAAGAACATACCTTAGAGTCATGATATCCCCTTGGCACATGGGGTCAGGACCCCCCATAATGAGGGTATAATGCCAACCCCCCTCAGTACGCCAGGTCTTCGCAAATCTGTCCCAAGACAATGGGCAGCTCCTGAATAGCACTGATCGACATGGATCAATGCTCAATCAACATTCACTGATGGAAAATAACAAAAAACAAACAAACCGGTGTAAAGATACAATCTAGCCTGGGCTGTAGATAAACCACGGCCTGAGCTAGTATGCAAGTCTTGCGCTCTACCTAGTCTGCTTCACTTGCGAAGGCAAGAACGTTCGACCCTAAAGGGAATGCTAAGTTAGTATAGTTCAATATTGCCCAACCTGTGGTGCGAGAATGCCGTCAGAGGTAGCGAGATGCTAGCAGTGATACTCCAGTCCGTGGAAAACTTGTGGTAAAACTAGCGGTAAGCGTGGGAATGCGGTAGACAAGCAGTAGCGTGAACGGTAAAACTGCGGTATGCGTGGGAACTTCTGTGGTAAAACAAGTAGTAGTGTAGCGATGAAGCGTGAGAAAGTGGTAGCGCTAGCAGTGAAGTGTGGGAAAGCGGTAAAGAGCGGTGGTGCATGCAGCGGTAAAGCAATTCTTAAGGAAACAGTGACTTCAGTAAAGGACTTTATTCCGTTAGAGACAGTAGTGGTGACAATTCCTAAGTACCGTGTGTACCATAGAGGGAAAAGTAAAAGTACCAGAATGTGTGAAGAGTCCTTTTTAACATGTGCTGTGAACGGCCAGAATACATAGCGAGAACGGTAGCGAGATAGAGATATTTAGTTAAGAGGCATGCAGTGAGCAAGCGGCGTCACGGAAGGTAAGGTAAGTCTTGCCATAGCTTTAGTAATGTTACGAACTGGGGTGGCGTCACCAGCGACAGTGAAAAGACACAGACGGTCTGCTGGGAAGTTCTACAATGCCAAAAGAGGACAAAGTGAAAGTACAAGGAATGCGTTCCGAGTACGATCAAGGGTTCAGCCTCAAAGACAAGTCTTAGAGGTTCTATGAGAATAGAGACTAAGGCTAAGGAGTGCTTAGACTTAGAGACAATTCAAGACGACTTAGGTTGGGACCTAAGCGAAGGAAGTTCCAGGTAAAACCCAGTAAGATTAAAGTAAAGAATCTACTACAAGTACACTGTGCTTATATAGGTATATATGTGCGCACAGACCAGGTAACCGTGAGAATGTAACTGCGTATCCTAATAAGGAAGGCATGTGTTGTACAGATGCATTGAGCATATGAGTCAGAGTCATGTGACATGATATACAAGTAGAAGATAAAGGGAAAATGAATAGGGCACGTACAACTGTAACAAGTAACGGCAGAAACGAATATGCTATGCACCAATGGATCTTAGATGGAAATGGAATAGACAGGAGGACATCGGTAGCAAGATTCGGTAAGGGCAAGGATCCACGGAGCGAAAACAGTACCGGCGAAGCGAAAAGGGGTAATGCTTGCTATAGGGGTTTTCTTGGTAGCCGCTGTAGACGGTAATGAGACACTTGTCTAAAATGGCACTTTCATGGTCAGCGTGACTTTGTTCACTACACCGGTAAACTTCCTCTTTGGTGCGCTTACCTGACCCAATGCCTCCTAATCTCCTGGAGGCATTGATCCATGTGGTCTCTTCATGAATCTCCACCTTCACTTCTTCCGATTCAGCCACAAAACAAGTGTTTGTGTACTTCTGCACAATACCAATTCTCTTCTTCGAATCGAGCTGGTTTTGCTGGATGTTGTCCTTGACCAGTGATTGTATCTTCGTTTTGTAGTGTGTTTTTGAGTAGACCTCAACATCCTTCAGGTCATGAATACCGTGAGCACGCTGGCCCAGTAGCTGAGCGAAAGCTTTGCTTGTTGACGTGTTGCCAAGTGTTGTTTTGCTTTTTGTGTGATTCTGGAACCATTCTCTTAATTTCTGCTTATGCCTTTAGTGGCTATTCTTTTCAGAACAACTGATATATGAACTTACTTTCTGCCAGATTTCTTTTTCCCCTTCAAGCCCAGCTTCTTGTTCTGGGGTGAGTGGTAGCAGGCGGCTCTCGTCACTATCAGTGTCATTGCTGTCATCATTCTGATGAACAACTGCCTCCCCTTCGCATGGAGGATTACTGGTGGGTTTCCAATATTTCAAGCGTTCTGTTACAGTCATATGTGCCCCTATTCATTTTCCTTTCTATTCTCGTATATCACGTGATATGGAGCTTATTGCTCGGATGCTTCCACTTCCATCAGATATCACATGACTTAACCAGTATGTCATATCATGTGATATCATGACTCCCCATGTCTTATCTCTGACTCATGCGTCTCAACACACTTGTACGATACATGCCTTCCTTATTAGGATATGCAGTTATAGTCTCACAGTTACCTGGTCTGTGCGCACATATATACCTATATAAGCACAGTGTACTTGTAGTAGATTCCTTACTTTAATCTTACTGGGTTTTACCTGGAACTTCCTTCGCTTAGGTCTCCAACCTAAGTTGTCTTGAATCGTCTCTAAGTCTAAGCACTCCTTAGCCTTAGTCTCTATTCTCGTAGAACCTCTTAGACTTGTCTTTGAGGCTAAACCCTTGATTGTACTCGGAACGCGTTCCTTGTACTTTCACCTTGTCCTCTTCTGGACATTGTAGAACTTCCCAGCAGACCATCTGTGTCTTTTCACTGTTGCTGGTGATGCCATCCCAGTTCGTAACACGTTCCGGAAACAGACTAAACCACCTCAGAAACAGGAGCTCATAGAAACAAGTCAATTTCTGATCTTTTTGCATTTTCAGAAACTCAGGTAGCTCATTCTGAAGCCACTCGAGCTCTTCTGACGTGGTCCATCTCGGAGGTGCCATCTCCTAAATTAAAACTGTTAGTCTGCCCCACCTTTTGATGATAAAAATATGACGCACTAGGTATTTTTATGTTTGAGTTTGTCCCTTTCACCAAATTGGTGAGTTATTGGGAGCAAGCCGATATTCAACTGAGGCCTTCATTTCTCCAGCCAATCACAATCTTAATGGATTTTTCCAAAGCATCTAGACCAGGTAAATTTTCTCAGTCTCTCACCACCCTTACCATCTCAACACACCAACTATAGCCGTTTTTTCACAGACATGGACCAAGACAATGGCTCCATCAAATATGAATGTCATGGGCGCTGCGTGCAAATGCTACCGCACCCATGTTTTACAATTGAGCAATTTCTAGAGGCGATCTATCTTGTGCAAAGTGGGCAAGGCAAGTTCACTTCTTAGTGACATTGCTGTGGCTCTAATTATAATGGACTTCAACAGTTGGACCAATCACCTCACCACAACCCATCGGTTGGAAATGCAATTCTCAAGATGCTGATTGTTTAGTGCACACTTTTCATTGCAGGTGCTGCATTTATGGTCAGTCATTTAAATTTAGACACCATATCACGGACTTAATGCTGAGCATGCTGCACAGCCCAATGAACTCGTGATACCAGATCACAAGTGACACCCAAGGAAGACCTGTCTGCCACTGAGGCGAACAATCTGATGTTGGAGAGTAATGACATCTGCTACCCAGAGACCTTGCAAATTCGCACCTATTACGACAACAGCAGTGATGACAAACCTTCTTCTCCACAAGGAGAAGGCGCTCTGGAGGAAAATCAATGGGCTGGTGAGGAAGCACCTGACTGTGATGTCCAAGAGGCTCCTGAATGCGAGGTGGACATTATTTAATCAGCGTTTTGGACGTATCTTGTATCTTGTTACCTTCGTGTTGTATATACTATCAATGTGTTAGGAATAAATTTAACTTGATGCACCCAAATCTAATCTACAGTGAATGTGTTGAGTGGTTGAGAGAATTGTTCAGTAGAATGTTTGATTTCTATCGGTGTAGTGAACAAAGTCATGCTGACCATGAAAGTGCCATTTTACACAAGTGTCTCATTACTGTCTACAGCAGCTACCGAGAAAACCCCTATAGCAAGCATTACCCCTTTTCGCTTCGCTGGTACTGTTTTTGCTCCGTGGATCCTTGCCCTTTACCGAATCTTGCTACCAATGTCCTCCTGTCCATTCCATTTCCGTCTAAGATCCATTGGTGCGTAGCATATTCGTTTCTGCCATTACTAAAGCTACGGCAAGACTTACCTTACCTTCCATGACACTGCTTGCTTGCTGCGTGCCTCTTAGCTAAATCTCTATCTCGCTACCATTCTCGCTATGTATTCCGGCCATTCACGGTACATGTTAAAAAGGACTCTTCACACAGTCCGGTACTTATACTTTTCCCTCTATGGTACACACGGTACTTGGGAATTGTCACCACTACTGTCTCTAACGGAATAAAGTCTTTCGCCAAAGTCACTGTCTCTTAAGAATTGTTTTACTGCTGCATGCACCACCGCTCTCTACCGCTTTCCCGCGCTTCACCGCTTGTGCTACGCTTTCCCATGCTTCACCACTTTCCCGCACTTCATCGCTACACTTCACCGCTTGTTTTACCGCCAGTTTCCCACGCCTTACCGCAGTTTTACCGCACGCACTACCGCAGTTTTACCACTTTCACTACCACTTGTCTACCGCTTTCCTGTGCTTACCGCTAGTATTACCGCTAGTTCCCCATGGACCGGAGGTCACTGCTAGCATCTTGCTACCTCTGACGGCATTCTCGCACCTGTTAAGACTGTACTCAAGGGTAGAGAGATCCGAAGGGCTTTGGCCTCAGTTCGTACACTGTGCCCCTTTCTCGAGTAATGCCCCTTATTTCAGGGAGGAGTTATTCGTCCGAAGACCCGGAAGGGGTTGCGTGACGGATCCGGGTGTCCAAAGGTGTCGGATATAACACGTCCGAAGGTAATTCGGAACGTAAGGAGAGGACAGAGATTAAGGCTAGTTTCGGAACGAGTTCCTAACTAGAAACTAACGGAGATGGACTATCCGAAGATAGAGTCGGAGGTATAGACTATAGGAGTCAATCCTAAGTCTCGGAAGGTGACTTAAAGCGGAGAGTGGCTTAAGTCCGGAGGAGGCAGAATGAGTAGAATCTAAGATGATATTCGAACTAAGGTTCTACTGAGATCTACAAGTGGTTTATATACAGTAAGTTTCTAAGACGGATAATTAGCAAGTCCGGGACCGAGGGCTATGTACGAAGTGTAACGGAAGTCTATTAGTTATTGCACAGCGGATCAGTAAGCATGAATCGGAAATGAACACAGGAAACGGATCAGTAACACAGGACGGAAATATAAACAGCCGGAGTACCGGTAGTAGGAGAAATGACGAAAGGAGATAGACGCAGATGTTCACCAGGGAGTTAAGGTGCGAGAAGTGAGTACATTCGGGAGGGTGGTCCGGACAGGATCTGTGGACCGGACGGATATGGAAACGATCGGATCTGGACGGATATGATCGGATCTGAGATTAGAAGTATGGTATATGACAGTATCCCCCCCTTAGGGCCGAACCCCTGAGGCACAAGAAGCGTCGATCCGGATCGGACAAGATTAATGCGAGACGATGGGGAAGTTTGATGGTTGTAGTGCTGAGTCTGTAATCCAACAGATATACGGACGTCAGACGTCCGAAATGATTCCTACCCCCACTTCATATCCTTGTTAACAAAGCTTGTCTCCTAACATGTCTGGAAAGAAATCCGATGCCCCTAAATCTGCTGCTGACCTTGTGGCGGATCTGGAGCAGCAACTGGCAGCTGCTAAGGCTGCAGCGGAAGCCGAGGCGGAACGGAAGCGGAAAGAGGCGGAGGAGCGGAAAAGGCAGGAGGAGTTGAAGCAGATTGAGTTGGCGGAGATCCGGAGGGAGATGGAGGAGAAGAGGCGGAGAGCACTGATTGAGGCTCGGGTGAGTGCTGTGGACTCTTCCGGATCCGGATATTAATGGGTTGGTAAAGGCCAAGGCTGCTCCTGCGTCTGGGGCAAAGGATGGGTACTGCTCTCGTTGCGTCACTAAGGGCCGGATGTGTCAGTGGGATGATGCTGAGAAGAATGCCATGGTGAGTCGTCCGAAACACTTCGGATCCGCTGATTTCGACGTTTCGTAGATTAAGTCCTGTGACGTCTGCCGGAAGGACAAGGCCACTTGTCCTGGAAGGCCCGGATTCGTTAAAGGGCCTAAGGGCCGGAAGAGGCAGCGTCCTGCTGGTACTCCGTCTCCGAAGGGCAAAGGCAAGCGCCGTCAGAGGAGTCCTACTCCGGATGTGGCGGACGCGGATGTCTTCTCTAATCCAGTCACTATCGAAGGTACGGATGAGGATTTTGTGGAGTACGATGATCAGGCTTGGGTGGCCGCTGCTAATGGCATCATTGCTGAGTTGGCACGGACCAACGGACTTCTCCAAGATGGTATTGCGGCGGCGGAAGGGAGTCGGATTGCCATGGAGCGGATGAGCTCCACCATGGAGGCCTTCCTCCAGCAACAGAGGGAATTCCAGGCCCTGCTCATCGAGGAAATCCGGACTGGATTTAGGCTTTCCGTTTCTGCCGGATCCGACAAGGATGGCGCTGGTGAGGAGATTGGGGAAGAGGTGGCAGATGAGAATGGAGGGGAGATGGCGGATGGAACTGGGGAAGAGATGGCGGATGGGACTGGGGAGGAGACTGGGGGTGCCGGAGGTGAAATGGAGACTGGTGCTTAGTCCGGATCCGGATTTCCGCTACTGCCCTCACTGTACTTATATTTCGTTATGTACTTTTCAAGCAATGGGACCAGGCTTGTCCGGATATGCTGAGTGGAAATCCGCTACGAGATCTGATGCATTTCCGAGTTCTGTGGCCAGCAGCCAGGAAGTTTCTTCGTCCGTTCCCTCGTATCCGGACCAACGGACGAGGTATAGAAGTTGACAGTGGTGCCTACGACGGTCCAGTTTAGAGTCCAGGATTTCGGATATCTCGTACTCTGGTTCTCCGTCGACTTCGACTGGTGGCGGAGGAGGCTGGATGCGATTGGGAATGGTGTTCGGAACTGCTGGCTCTAACTGCGAGACATGGAAAACAGGATGTACGGAACGCATAGAATCCGGAAGTCGGATGGCGAAAGAATGAGTACCCGGGCGGGATATAATTTCGAATGGTCCCAAATTCTTTTCCGAAAGTTTCTTCGACGGACGGGTGGAGCGGAAGTACTTGGCTTTGACGAAGACTTGTTCTCCAATCCGGAAGTCTGGAGCAGGCTGTCTTTTAGCGTCCGCGGGTCCTTGATAGCGTTTCTGAGCTTCGGACATCTCATCTCGGAGGAACTGGTGAAGTTTGTTAAGGTCTAGGGCATATTCCTGGGCACGGATGGAGGATAGGTCGCGTTCCGGATGGATGGAAATGTTCGGATGATAACCTTTATTGGCGAAGAAAGGTGAAACTCCGGTAGTGGCACTCGGAGCGTTATTGTATGCAAACTCTGCGAGGGGCAGCAGCTCGGACCAGTTGTCCTGCTGATAGTTGCAGTAGATCCGGAGGTACTGTTCCAGCGTTTGGTTGGCACGTTCTGTTTGTCCGTCCCCTTCGGGATGATATCCGGATGTGAAGTGTAGGACCATGTCCAATGCCTTTCCTAGGGAATGGAAGAAGTGGGATACGAACTCTGTTCCTCGATCCGAGGTTACATGGGACGGGACTCCATGCTTAGAGAAGACATGGAGGAGAAATAGGCGGGCGAGATCAGGAGAAGTGATGGTGTCGTGGGTCGGGACGAATATGGCTTGCTTGGATAAACGATCTATGATGACGAGGATGGCTGTAAAGCCGGATGAGTCCGGAAGTTGTTCAATGAAATCCATAGAGATGGAATTCCATGGTTTTTCTGGGACGGGAAGTTGCTTGAGTAAACCGTAGGGCTTATGTCTCGGAACTTTGGCTCGGGCGCAGGATGTGCAGGATCTGACATACTCTTTGACAAAGGCCCGTACTCCGGGCCAGGTATAGTTGCGTCGGATGAGCTCGAGAGTGCGATTCTGTCCGAAATGTCCGGATAGGGGGTGGTCATGGCAATTCCGGAGGATGCGAAGTCGTAGATCATTGGTATCCGGAACGTAGATGCGGTTGTCACAACAAAGGAATCCACCATCGTCTATTGTCCATCTCGGATCTGAGGGAACCGGAAAATGTGTTTGTGCAATGGGGTCATTAGGGAGTGCTATCAGAATGTCTTTCCGGAGGTGTTCGGTGTCCATAAGAACAGCTGCTCTTAGGACCGGAGTTGCTAAAATGGAAGCTCGTAGGGACGAAGCTAATTGTTCCGAAGCAAATATTGGGCGGAGGTTGTGAGGGTTAATCTGAGCGTAGTCCTTATCCCCCTCTTTAGGGTAGACGTCCCATCGTCTAGTGAGGGAATCTGGCTTGACTCCGAGTCTTCCAGGACGGTAACGGATAACGAGGTTGAACTGATGGAGGAACTCGGACCAGCGGGCCTGACGACGGGATAGCAGTTTGGTGGTAGAGAAATACTCAAGGTTCTTGTGGTCCGTGACAACATCTATAGGCTCGGACGAGCCTTCTAGGTAATGGCGCCAGGTTCGGAACGCAGCATAGATGGCTAGTAGTTCCTTATCATGGACGTCATAGTTGAGTTCTGCACCGGACAGTGTCCGGGAGTAAAAAGCCACCGGACGAAGTTCCGAGTCTGGGCACACAATGGATAGTATTCCAGCGATAGCATAATCCGAGGCATCAGTTTCCACAACTATAGGAACATTCGGAATCCAATGCGTAAGCACCGGAGCGGACGTGAAGGCTTTCTTGAGTGCGTTAAATGACTTCCGGCATTCCTCGGAAAAGTCCCAAGTGACGCCCTTGCGAGTGAGTCGAGTAAGGGGAACCACGATATCCGAGTAGTTGAAGATGAAGCGACGATAGAAATTAGCGAATCCGAGGAAAGATTGGATGTCCTTGACTTTCCGAGGCTCTGGCCAGTCTATGATGGACTGGATTTTCTCGGACGACATTGTCAAGCCATCCGGAGATAGGAGGTAACCAAGATACTCGACGGAGGAGGAGTGGAATTCGCATTTCTCGGGTTTGGCATATAGTCGGTGTTTACGGAGACGTCGTAAAACTTCTCGGACATGTTCCTTATGACTTGCAAGGTCTTGGGAATAGATAAGGATGTCATCCAGATATACAACAACACATACGTCCAGCATATCGGCAAACACGCTATTGACAAAGCGCTGGAAAGCTGCCGGAGCATTCGTGAGGCCTTCCGGCATCACCAACCATTCATAGGAGCCATAGCGCGTACGGAAGGAAGTCTTCCACTCGTCTCCTTCTGTTATCCGGACGAGGTGATATGCAGATCGGAGATCAATTTTGGTATATACCTTAGCGCGGCTCGGGGAGTCAAGAAGGTCGGCAATGAGGGGTAACGGATATCGGTCTTTCTTGGTGATGTGGTTAAGGCCGCGGAAATCCACACAAAGGCGGAGGGATCCATCCTTCTTTTTGACAAATAGGACGGGGGCTCCGTGGGGAGAAGATGAGGAGCGGAGAAGTCCGGACGAGATGTTTTCGTCAAGGAACTTCCGAAGGGCCTCAAGCTCTACCGGAGAAAGAGAGTATATGGTTCCGAGAGGCGGACTAGCCCCTTCTTCCAACTCAATCTTGAGATCGTAGGGTCGATGTGGGGGAAGTTGTCCGGCTTTGCCTTTGTCGAAGACATCCGCGAATTCGTGGTAGTCGGAAGGGATTCTGGAGAGGTCTGGAGGATCGGATGATACGGATGCGGATCGAAGGTTTGCTTCGGAGGGACGGAGGTAGATGCTGAACTGAGTAGATCCTTCTAACTTGCAGGCACGGCAAAAGGCCACTGCGTTTATCAACGATATGTTAGGGACTGGGGTACCAGCGGAGGGTTCGGATTTGGTCAGAGGCGGAGTCTCCGCCACAGATGGGATGCTCTGATGCGACGGAGATTTTGGAGGGGAGGAATCTTCCTTGGGTGGAATACCCGAAGGTAACAGAGGTGTCGGATTGGATTTTCCTGCCATGGTCGGTGTGTCCGGAGGCAGCGGTGATGCGGATGGGGTTAATGGCACTCCTTGTTCAGTAGTTCGGAACTCGATGCTGCCCAATACCCAGTCAATCAACGGATTGTGTCGGGTGAGCCAGCTATATCCGAGAACGATATAACATGAGGAATCCAAAGGGGTGACGTAGAACGTGTCGGAAGTGATTACACCGGAGGAGAATCGGACGGATAAGTTTATGGCTTCGACAATATTGTTATTGCATGTACCATCAAATAAACGGAGTGGAAGCGGAGGAATCTGATAGGTAGGAATTTTATGTTCTCGGACGAAATCAGTGTCTATGAAGCAGTGGGAGGAACCACAGTCTATGAGGGCCGGAAGTCAGATATATTGGAGAAAGATGGAAGAGAGACATATGGACACAGAGAGTTCGGATCAGGAAGAGTTACAGCGTTGAGTCGTAGTTCCATTGCACGGGTTGGGCCAACGCGACCCTCATCCCGTACGGAGTCAGGAGGGTCGCGGACTAATTTTTTGCCTCATCCGAGGCTTCCGGTTCCGTTTCCGGAGTGAGCACAGCGGCGCGGCCTTTGGCAGCGCGCGAAGTGGATTTGGTGCATTCCCGGGCAGTGTGACCAGGTCCGCCGCAGAACATACAGAGCTTTTTGTCAAAACGTCTCTGACGCTCCTGGGTGGTTAGCTTTCCGTCTGTACCAACAACACTAGGGAGATCCGAAACTTTCGGGGTAGAGGATGCTGTGGAGTATGTGGGTTTATTGAATTTGGGCGTATCGGATCCGGATGAGTTGGAGTTCGTCCGGTCGGATGTTGACTGCCTGGGAGGATTGGAAGAGGTGGTTCTACTCTCTCGGGTGACTTCGCCCCTCCGTTCCCAGTAACGGGCGTCGATGGTCTGGGCGAGAGTCTTGAACTCCGAAAGGGTAGTGGGCTTACCCATGCGACTAATCTCATCTTTGATTCGGGCCGGAAGTCCATTGTAGAATTGGCGTCGTAGGGCTCCGTCTCCCCATTCGCGTACTTGGGAGGCAAGTCGCTGGAATTCTACAACGTACTTGTTGATGCGTTGTCCGTCACGCATGTGGAGTTGTTCTAACTGCATCTCTGCGTCTCCGGAGGGATCGTGTGGTCCGAAATTGGTTTGGAGCTCGAGCATGAACTCGGAGTAGTCATCCATCCAGTCCGGACGGTTGCTATATCCGTCCGAAAGGAGGTCCGGCTCAAACCACTCAGAGCCATACCCTTAAGGTAGGATTGGGCGAAATTGACTTTAGCGCGTCCGGAACGGAAAGCGCTAGGTTTGCTCTGGAAGTTGAGCTCACATTGGACGAAGAATGCCCGGAGCTTGCAATGTTCGGACCCATCAAAGGTATCTGGCTCATGGACTTTGACTTTGCTATCATCCGAGGTGGGGGTGCGACGGCTACTGCGAGCGAGGTGGTTAATGGCTACGGATAGTTGGGCTAGGACCTGGTCCTGAGGGTTTAGGTGGATTTTATCTTCTTCGTCATCCAGGTCCTCGTTGTCCGGATCATCAACTTCATCATCTGGTAGATTACTGCGCAGCTCATCATCAAAGCGAATGGTCGGGCGCGAATTGGAGTCTGGGTTATCCGGGTTCCGAGTTGGTGTTATCGGATCCGGTCTGGCTTGACGGGCGGAGATACTTTGACCTATGTCGTTCATGCTTGCGCAGCGTTGAGAGAAACTGGTAAATGTTTGGACGATGGGTGTGGGATCTCGTTGGATCGGACCAAGTCTGGCTCCTCGGAGTGTGTTCTGAGCTTTACGGGGAGGCATGATATGGGATGGTTGCTAAGTTACTCGGAAAGGTTTGAGTTTGAATATACTGTTAAGACTGTACTCAAGGGTAGAGAGATCCGAAGGGCTTTGGCCTCAGTTCATACACTGTGCCCCTTTCTCGAGTAATGCCCCTTATTTCAGGGAGGAGTTATTCGTCCGAAGACCCAGA
The DNA here is from genome assembly GCA_016800925.1 of Suillus spraguei. Taxonomy (NCBI): domain Eukaryota; kingdom Fungi; phylum Basidiomycota; class Agaricomycetes; order Boletales; family Suillaceae; genus Suillus; species Suillus spraguei. Next base: position 75,780 of record JABCPU010000029.1, read on the forward strand.
AGGGGTTGCGTGATGGATCCGGGTGTCCGAAGGTGTCGGATATAATACGTCCGAAGGTAATTCGGAACGTAAGGAGAGGACAGAGATTAAGGCTAGTTTCAGAACGAGTTCCTAACTAGAAACTAACGGAGATGGACTATCCGAAGATAGAGTCGGAGGTATAGACTATAGGAGTCAATCCTAAGTCTCGGAAGGTGACTTAAAGCGGAGAGTGGCTTAAGTCCGGAGGAGGCAGAATGAGTAGAATCTAAGATGATATTCGAACTAAGGTTCTACGGAGATCTACAAGTGGTTTATATACAGTAAGTATCTAAGACGGATAATTAGCAAGTCCGGGACCAAGGGCTATGTACGAAGTGTAACGGAAGTCTATTAGTTATTGCACAGCGGATCAGTAAGCATGAATCGGAAATGAACACAGGAAACGGATCAGTAACACAGGACGGAAATATAAACAGCCGGAGTACCGGTAGTAGGAGAAATGACGAAAGGAGATAGACGCAGATGTTCACCAGGGAGTTAAGGTGCGAGAAGTGAGTACATTCGGAAGGGTGGTCCGGACAGGATCTGTGGACCGGACGGATATGGAAACGATCGGATCTGGACGGATATGATCGGATCTGAGATTAGAAGTATGGTATATGACACTACGGATGAGAAGGAGAAGAAAAAGAAATCCTTTGAAGAATTGGTCCTGGAATACTTGCACGACTTTGCGGATGTCTTTGCTAAAGACGGACTAAACAAACTACCCCTGAACGCCCTAGTATTGATCATTGGATTGATACTAAACCCGGTTTTATTCCCCGCACATCTAAGGTTTACCCACTATCGGAAAAAGAACGCGCTGCCGTCAAAATGTTTATCAATGAAAACGTTGCAAAGGGTTTTATCTCAGAATCAAAGTCACCCCAAGCTAGTGGCTTCTTCTTTGTGGGAAAGAAGAGTGGAGAATTGAATCCTTGTCAAGATTATTGCTACATCAATGATTGGACAGTCAAGAATGCTTATCTGCTCCCACTTCCTATTTCCCTCGTCGCACGCCTTCACAACGCACAGTTCTTTACGAAAATGGGTATTTGGTCCGGTTATAATAACATTCGTATCCATCCCGATGATCGCTGGAAAGCGGCTTTTACTACAGAATTTGGCCTCTTTGAACCAAACATCATGTTCTTTGGCCTCTGCAATTCCCTGGCAACTTTCCAAGCATACATGAATCGTACCTTCCAGCAGGAAATCAACGAAGGATGGATGGTTATCTACATGGACGATATCCTGATTTTCTCCAAGACTATGGTAGAACACTGCAAACAGACAAGACGGGTTTTGATGAAGATACGAAAGGAACATTTGTTCCTAAAACCGGAGAAATGTACCTTTGATGCAGAAGAAGTGGAATACCTCGGAATGATAATTCGCCCTGGACAAGTTGCTATGGATACCACCAAAACTAAGGGAATCGCTGAATGGCCGATACCGAAATCTGTAAAAGAAGTACGGTCATTCCTAGGTTTTTGCAACTTCTACTGCACATTCATTTCCCATTACTCTGATATTGCCTGACCCCTTATCGAATTGACAAAGAAAGATAAGGTCTTTGATTGGTCACCTGAATGTATGGACACCTTCGATGAACTGAAACGACGCTTCACATCCCAACCAGTACTTCGCAATCCTGACCCTTCCCAACAATTTGCCATTGTTACCGACGCTTCGCTTGTAGCAACTGGCGGAGTTCTTTTACAGACTGATGAGAATGGTGTTTATCACCCATGCGCATATCTCTCGCAGTCTTTGAACCCCGCAGAATGCAATTACCAGATCTTTGATCAGGAACTCCTTGCCGTAATCCAGGCATTGAATGAATGGCATCATTATCTTGAAGGAAACCCACACCCTGTCCTGGTATTCACCGACCACAAGAATCTTCTGTACTTTAGAAGTGCACAGAAGCTTACCCGTCGCCAAGCACGTTGGCAACTGATTCTGTCTATTTATGACATAGAACTGCATCACATTGCAGGTACCAAATTGGCGGTACCCGATGCCCTCTCTTGCTGGCCCAACTATGACTCCGGCAAAGACGATAACGACGACCAGACTCTCCTCCCTGATGCCCTATTCATTCGTCTTATTGATACCGACCTCAAAGATGTCTTGTCATCCTCTGACCCCCTCGACGACCCTGTCTTCAAAACAGCATCTGATGCTCTTGATGGCGTGTGCCTTCCCCCTATGAAGTCGGCACTTTCTGACTGGAAGATTGAGGAGAACATCCTCTATTTTAAGAATCGCGCCTACATTCCACCGGCACATCATCCTGATATCCTGAAACGGTATCATGATCATCCTACCGCAGGACATCCCGGTAGATTCAAAACTGAGGAACTCGTCAAACGGGAAGCTTGGTGGCCCGCTATGGGTTCCTATATTCGGAAATATGTGGAGGGTTGTGCCCTTTGTCAGCAAATGAAAACGGATACACACCCTGTTCGACCTCCACTTGCCCCGATCCCTCATCTGCGACTTGTCCCTTTTCGCAGGTCTTGGTCGATCTTATCACCGACCTCCCCATTTCTGGGGGCTTTGACAGTATCATGGTTGTGGTAGACCATGGCCTTACAAAGGGGGTAATTATCATCCCTTGTCTGAAAACCATTACTTCCAAAGGTGTTGCCAAGTTATTTTTGAAACATGTGTACCGACAATTTGGACTTCATGACAAAGTCTTCTCCGATCGTGGTCCACAATTCTTATCTCGCTTCTCAAAAGAACTTGCACGACTCCTCAACTATACCATCGCTCCATCTATGGCTTATCACCCCCAAACTGATGGTCAAACCGAGCGGCTCAATCAAGAGCTAGAAACATATTTATGAATGTACTGCCGCAACAACCCTGGAGATTGGATAGAACATCTTCCTATTGCTGAGTTTGTTCACAACCATCGAAAGCACGATGCCTGAAACACCTCACCATTCTTTCTCATGATGGGAAATGAACCCCGTGCCATCCCTCATTTAATCCCCGATTCTACTGTACCAGCAGCAGAAGATACGAGAAGAAGCCATCACATGCCATAATATTGTGATGCAAACAATGGCAGAACGATCCCAAGGAGATAAGTACCAACCATGGAAGATCGGAGATAAGGTCTGGCTATCTGCTGCCAATCTTAGACTCAAACTCCCATTGCAGAAACTTGCACCAAAATGATATGGACTGTTCCTGATCATCGATGTCTTATCGCCTATCACATTTATGCTCAAACTCCCTCCACAATGGAAAATTCATCCCACTTTCCATGCTTCCGTCTTATCGTCCTATAGTGAAATGGACGTGCATGGCCCAAACTTCCTTGAACCACCACCTGATATCATTGAAGAAGAAGAAGAATACGAAGTAGAAGCAATTCTTTCCCATAAAGGAAGCGGCATTCGCTGACGCTATCTTGTTTCGTGGAAAGGATATTCATCGGGAGATAATGAATGGCTCCCAGAAAAGAACTTGAAGAACTCTGCTTGAATCCTGAATGCTTATAAGAAGCAACACTCCCTCTGACTATTCTTTAGTCAATCAAACCGCACAAGCACTTGATCAACTAAAACCTTTCGAAATGCCCTTCCCCACTGCATACATCACCCCCATCACTATTGCCAACAATGACTCTGATTCCGACACAGAAAACTACAGAACCCTTGCTACTGAAATCGACAACACCTCCTATATTGAAGCTGCCCTTCTATGCAAAGGACATGCTCTTGAGATTGAGAGAATCCTCACTAAAAGAGGTGCCTTCCCCGCTTTACTCCTTGTCAATATCATCCGTACTGCCGCCCTCATTGAAACCAATGTCAATGAAACTACAGAAATCACGTATCGCCAGCGTATCTTACATCTACAGAAATGCATTCGCTCTTATGCAATGCTTTTGCTTCCCCATTCTTTTAAAAGCGATGTTGAAGAAGCTATTCACATTGTGGCCAAACGCCGAGCAGGTGTTGCTCGACCTCTGTTACAGTCGTACGTGCCCCTATTCATTTTCTCTTTGTCTCCTTTACTTGTATATTACATAATGTGACTCTGACTCATATGCTCAATGCATCTGTACTATAGTTGCCTTCCTTCTTTGGATACGCACTTACGTTCTCACATCTCTCTTGGTCCGTGCGCACATATTGACCTATTTAAGCATGTTGTATTACACTTGATACTTTACTTTGATCTTACTGGGTTTTACCTGGAATATCCTTTGCTTAGGTCTCCAACCTAAGTCATCTAGAATCGTCTCTAAGTCTAAGCACTCCTTAGCCTTAGTCTCTGTTCTTGTAGAACCTCTTAGACTTGTCTTTGAGGCCGAACCCTTGATCGTACTCAGAACGCGTTCCTTGTATTTTCCCTTGTCCTCTTCTGGACATTGTAGAACTTCCCAGCAGACCGTCAGTGTCTTTTCACTGTCGCTGGTGATGCCACCCCAGTTTGTAACAACCTCCCTCTCCGCAAAGAGATATGGACCCACTTCCAATCCCTCCACCCCTTTCTTCGCACAGTTATTCTAACCTTGATGCCTTTGCTGGCTTATATACTGCTGTTCAAGAGATTGGACAGCTCACCAACGCCGTCATCGAGACTATCCAGCAATCAGTCATGGAAACAAGAACAGCCAGAAACCTAGTCGAAGAAGCTATTACAGATCTGCAGCAAACTCAAACGGACCTCGCTTCCCTGTGAACTCCATCTCCTATTGAACGACCAACTTTACCACCCTCTGCTATAGTCTCCCACAAACACCCCGCATGGTTATATGAACCTTGCACAGATGAGCAGTGTGAAGCTGCAAAAATATTAGGAGTCCCTGTCGCTGAGTTGGTGGCACTTGGTCCTCGACTCTGCGACCTCCATATTCATCCTCCAATGTCCATCCCAGTATCATTTGGTCCAATGGACCCTGTTTTGCCAGTCCTAGTAAAGGACTTCAGCATAACATCCCCTTCCTCCCATGACGAACTCCTCATGGTTGCTGAACGAGCAACTACTCCTGATCTCCCAATGTTGGCATACACTCTTACCACTGAACAGCAGGTGCAGCTCAGACATGACAATGCCTTCGCTTTAGGTCATATGGCGCGACGGAAGGGAAAGAAGTGTGCCAGATCCATCAGTCCCAAACCCATTATTTCACCATCGCCATTACGCATATCTACCTCCAACACTGATGACAATATGAAATGTCGGTTTTGCGGCATCGTAGGACATCGGCAGAAGAATTGCCCCGACTATCAGTGTCAAATTTGTCTGCGACATGCCCCTACCCATCTATCTATCTACTGCCCTCAGTGTATTGGAAATCCCCTATTTACGCTTACTTGGAAGGACAATGGATCTTATGAGGCACTTCGTAGGTGGGAGCAGTATCTTATTAATCGTCGACATAGAAAGGCAGGTCAATGAGCGAGGACTGTAGCAGAAGAAGAAGCGGCTTATATGCTAGGGGGAAGTGCTGCCGACGAAGACATCGCTAACTATGACGACTATGATCCCATCTATGATGCCAATTGCAATATATGAAAGTTGGTGACTTTCCATGTACAAAGGGGATAATGTTACAGTCGTACGTGCCTCTATTCTTTTCTCTTTGTCTCCTTTACTTGTATATTACATAACGTGACTCTGACTCACATGCTCAACGCATCTGTACTATAGTTGCCTTCCTTCTTTGGATATGCACTTACATTCTCACGTCTCTCTTGGTCCGTGCACACATATTGGCCTATTTAAGCACATTGTATTATGCTTGTATACTTTACTTTAATCTTACTGGGTTTTACCTGGAATATCCTTCGCTTAGGCCTCCAACCTAAGTCGTCTGAAGTGTCTCTAAGTCTAAGCACTCCTTAGCCTTAGTCTCTATTCTACCAATTGTCTTAGAGTCGCGACTCTTCGACTGAACCCTTGATCCTACTTGGAACCTTTTCCAAGTAGTAGTCTCCATTCTCTTTGAACGTGGTCGAACTTCCCAGCAGACCGTCTGTGTCTTATCACTGTCGCTGGTGACGCCACCCCAGTTCGTAACATTGCCATCAAGAACCTCATCTCTGTGATGTAGGTTGTGAGACAGCGCATAGCACCCACCTCCGACCAATGCAACTAGCATACTCCATGCTAGGAGACCGATACACACAGGCCGCCGCTTTTGATAGAGCACCCGTCGCAGACACCACTCAAGTTCCTTAGCGCCTGGCTAGGTCGCTAACATGACCCATCTCGACAATTTGCAATCGCCACTGATGCCTCCCTCATTACAACAGGTGCTGTCCTGTTGCAGACTGATGAAAATGGTGTGTATAATCCATGCGCTTATCTTTCCCAATCGCTTAACCCCACAGAACAAAACTATCAGATCTTTGATAGGGAACTACTTGCTGTCATCTGCGCCCTGAACGAGTGGCACTATTACCTGGAAGGAAGTCTGCACCAAGTCCTTGTCTTCACAGATCATAAGAACCTCCTGTATTTTTGAACCGCACAAAAACAAAAACTCACTTGGCAATAAGCATGCTGGCAATTAACTCTCTCTCTTTTTGATATTGAATTACACCATGTGGCTGGAACAAAATTAGTGGTTCCAGATGCTCTCTCTCACTGCCCAGATTATGATGATGGTTCTCATGACAATGAAGATACTGTGCTCCTTCCTGACTCTCTTTTCGTCCAACTCATCGACAATGATCTTCTTGATGTACTTGCTACTTCTGATCCTTTGGATGATCCCGTGTTCAAGATGGCATCTGATGCGCTAGACAGTGTCTGCCTTCCCCCCATGAAGTCTGCGCTTTCTGATTGGAAAATCGACAATGGTATTCTTTATTTTAAGAATCGTGCTTATATTCAGCCAGCTCATCACGCTGCAATTTTATCTCATTATCACGATCACCCTACTGTGGGTCACCCCAGTCGCTTTAAAACTGAAGAACTGATTAAGTGCGAAGCATGGTGGCCTTCCATGGGTGCTTACATCTGTAAATATGTTGAGGGTTGCGCCCTTTGCCAGCAAATGAAAATGGACACCCATCCTGTTTATCCACCACTTACTCCCATTCCTTTGTCTGCGACTCGCCCCTTCTCTCAGCTCTCTGTTGACTTGATCACTGACCTCCCTGTTTCTGGAGGCTTTGATAGTATCATGGTCATGGTGGACCACAGCCTTATGAAGGGGGTAATTATCATTCCTTGCCTTAAAACGGTGACTTCCAAAGGCATGGCCAAATTATTTTTGAAACACATCTATCGACAATTCGGTCTCCATGACAAAGTAATTTCAGATCGAGGGCCGCAATTCCTATCTCAGTTCTCTAAAGAATTGGCACAGCTTCTGAATTACACTATCGCCCCATCTACCACTTATCATCCCCAAACCAATGGTCAAACTGAACGATTGAATCAAGAATTGGAAACTTATCTTCGCATTCATTGCTGCAATAACCCAGAAGAATGGGTCAAACACATTCCTATTGCTGAATTTGTTCATAACCACCAAAAACATGATGCCTGAAATGCCTCCCCATTCTTTCTCATGATGGGATACAAACCCCATGCTATTCCCCATCTTATCCACGACTCTACTGTCCCAGCAGCAGAAGATCAAGTACGATCTCTGCAGAAAATCTGAGAAGGAGCGATCACATGTTATAACATCGCTATGCAAACAATGGCAGAATGATCTAGAGGAAATAAGTACAAACCATGGAAGATCAGAGATAAGGTTTGGTTATCGGCTACTAATCTTAGACTCAAACTTCCATCACAGAAACTCGCGCCAAAACGATATGGACCATTCCCAATTACCGCAGTCTTATATCCTATCACATTCATGCTTAAACTCCCTCCGCAGTGGAAAATCAATCCCACGTTCCATGCTAGCATCTTATCATCCTATAGCGAAAACAACATACACGGTCCAAACTTCTTAGGACCCCCACCTGACATTCTCGAAGAAGAAGAAGAATACAAAGTAGAAGCAATTCTTTCTCATAAAGGTACCGGTAATCGCCGACAGTATCTTGTAACCTGGAAAGGATACTCATCAGGAGATAACAAGTGGCTTTCAGAAAAGAACTTAAAGAACTCCACTCGCATCCTAACTGCTTATAAGAAGCGGAATTCCTTGTAACAAATCAACCAACCATCTCACCAAACCATCCACTTATACTCTGCCAATGTCTTTGTCCTTCATTCCCAATGTCTTACATCACCCCTGTCACTGAAGAAACCTATACCACCACTGATACCTATGACAACCTCATCAGAAACATTGATGGAAACTCCCTCATTGAAGCCGCCCTCCTCTGTTGAGGACACACCCTTGAGATTGAAAAGATCCTTACCGGTAAGGACGCGTTTGTCACCATCCTCATCACCAATATTATCTGCACCACCACTCTCATCAAAACCATTTGCGACGATGTCACAAGTGAAGTGATACAATTCGCCACAGCCTCCTACACTGTCAGAAATGCATTCACTCTTATGGGATGCTTCTCCTTCCCCATTCTTTTAAAGCTGATGTTGAGGCGGCTATTCATATCATGGCCAAACACCAGGCAGGCGTTGCTAGACCTCCCTCTCCACAAAGAGATCCGCTCCCAGTTCCTATGCCTTCCATCAATACTTCAGGCAGTTGTTCTAATATCATGGCCCTTACTGGCATACTGGCTGCAGTTCAGGAAGCCAATAACACAGCCAACACTATCATTGAGGAAATTGAGGGAGCAGCAGATGAGTCCAGAGAAGCACAAGGATTAGTAGCTTGTCTGATATCTGCTATTCACAACTATGAAAGCCAACCCACACCATCACCAATGAACACACCCGTACCTGCCATACTTGATGAAGAAGTGGAACCCTCCCATATCTTTGATGCATGCCCCATTATGCATGAAGAAGTGCTCGCTGCTCAAGAACTGAATATCAAGCCTACTGAGATTATCGCGCTCGGTCATCAGTTAAAAGAATTTCATATCCACCCACTGATGGTCATCCCTTATGTCTTTGGACCATCCGATCCTACTACTCCCATCCTTGTCGAAGCCCTAGGGCCTACAACTTCTTCCGACCCTGATGAACTGCTGGCAGCAGCCATCATTATGACATCCCTATCTCTGTATACCATCACTGACAACCAGGTCAACGAAATTCGTTCTTGTAATGAACGTACCTTGAGACACATTTCCCATAAACAAGGAAAGAAACATGCGCACTCCACTAGTCCTCCTCGCCGCGCTGTTGCTCCCACACCTCTCCACATGTTGATCTCCAATCCAGATGAGAATATGAAATGCCATATTTGTGGCATGCTTGGTCATCACCAAAAGAACTGTCCTGACTATCAATGTTGAATCTGTCAGTACTGGTCACCCACCCATTTATTGCTCTATTGTCCTCAGTTCACCGACACCCCTCCATTTACCCTCACTTAGAAGGACAAAGGATTCTATGATGCTCTTAGTAAGTGGGAGATACAACTTGACGAGGAACGAGATCACACACTGAGCAGACATGACTCCAAATGTTGTGCAGGAGCTGAGGAAGCAGCTTACATGATGGCTGGATCAGTTCTTGACGAGAACTATGAATGGTCTGATGATCCAGTTTACTATGATAACTGTGATAACTAATATAGCTGGTGACTATATGCTTTAAAATGGGGGTAATGTTACAATCGTACATGCCCCTATTCATTTTCCTCTTGTCTTCACTCTATATATCACCTGACATACTTCTTGACTCATACACTCAATGTATCTGTACCATAGTTGCCTTCCTTCTTAGGATACACACTTACATTCTCATGTCTCTCTTGGTCCATGTGCACATATTGGCTTATTTAAGCATGCTGTATTACACTTGTGTACTTTACTTTAATCTTACTGGGTTATACCTGGAATATCCTTTGCTTAGGTCTCCAACCTAAGTTGTCTGAATCGTTTCTAAGTCTAAGCACTCCTTAGCCTTAGTCATTATTCTTGATCGTCTTTGAGTCATGACTCTTAGACTTGAACTCTGTTCATACTCGGAATCCTCCGAGTACTCACTGTCCTCGTTCTCTTTTAAACATAGTAGAACTTCCCAGCAGACCAGCTGTGTCTTTTCACTGTCGCTGGTGATGCCATCCCAGTTTGTAACAGTATTCCATCTACGCTTATGAATGAATGTCTTCCAAGTGCAATTGACATCCACACAGGTGACATAACAGTGTTGTCGGCCAACTGATCAACCAGAGATGCTGGGAATCATTCTGGGCAGTGGCCCATACTATATTTCTGAGTCAAAGTTAGCAGGAAACAGCTACTAGCACACAAGAGTTCACATACAAGTGCCTGCAATTGCAGCTTCATTTCTTGGTGCATCTCGCTGACCTGTGTGGATTTTCTGTTCATCCAATGCATGCTCATTGGCCATGTGCTGCTTGTAGAGCCTCGCACATATCACTTTTGCCTTCCTGCTGACCATTGAAGCACTTCATTTAGCAGCATAACTGGTGTAAAGATACAACCTAGCCTGGGCTGTAGATAAACCACTGCCTAAACTAGTATGTGAGTCTTGCGCTCCGTCTAGTCTGCTTCACTTGTGAGAACAAGAGTGTTCGACCCTAAAGGGGGATGCCTATTAGTATGGTCAAGTTCGAGTCTAACTTATGTGCAAAACAAGCGTCGAGGTCAGTGGTAAGTTGCTGCGGTCAGCAATGATACCGCTGGAACTAGTGTAGTGTGTAGCGGTGCTACCATGGTTGAGATATGGTCAGTAACAGTTGCGTCAAGCGAGCGAAGCTGAGCGATTATATCAGTGGTAGCGGTAAGGTTGCAAGCGGTGCAAGGAAACAGTAAAGAAGTCTGCAGTACTTTCAGCGGTAAAGTAGTGGTCCATGAGAAGTTCAGTCAAAGTAACAGTCAAAAGTCCAGCGGTAATGGAGAACGAGCATGATAGATTAATGAGAGATAAGGAAACTTTAAAGACTATGTCCACTACTGGGTAGATCCAGAGCTAGACAATAATCCTGACCTATAGTACATGCAATGGTGTAAAATCAGGTACTTCCATCATGCGGGGTACGTGGTGCTTATATCCTAAATTGTATGTACTCGGAATACTCTAGGTGAGATCAGTAGCGCTGGAGTGTAGTAACCGCCGTAAGTAAACATAGCACGTGTTACAATTGTACGTGCCCCTATTCATTTTCCTTGATTCCTTTACTTGTACATTACATAACTCTGACTCATATGCTCAACACATCTGTACTATAGTTGCCTTCCTTCTTTGGATACGCACTTACATTCTCACGCCTCTCTTGGTCTGTGTGCACATATTGACCTATTTAAGCACGTTGTATTACACTTGATACTTTACTTTAATCTTACTGGGTTTTACCTGGAACATCCTTCGCTTAGGTCTCCAACCTAAGTCGTCCTTGAATCATCTCTAAGTCTAAGCACTCCTTAGTCTTAGTCTCTATTCTCGTAGAACCTCTTAGACCTGTCTTTGAGGCCGAACCCTTGATCGTACTCGGAACGCGTTCCTTGTACTTTCACCTTGTCCTCTTTTGGACATTGTAGAACTTCCCAGCAGACCAACTGTGTCTTTTCACTGTCGCTGGTGACGCCACCCCAGTTTGTAACAGCACGAGGTGCTGCGGCATGAGGCAACATGTAATAAGGCTTGCCGTGGAATCAGTGATAACAAACAGAAAACAAACGACACACCAAATGGAGCTATGCAGATGCGGCAAGGACATGGAAGGACATCGGTAAGTGGAACGTGGTGCGGCAGTCGGTACGGTGTGCGGTAAGCATGGGATGCTGCCAGTACTGCTAAAGGGGTAAGACGGCCATGGACAAGTGGTAACTCCTGTAGACGTGAGACGAGTGTCAAAATATGGGGTTTTAAGCCCAGCGCCAATATGTTCGTTACACCAGGATGTTCAATGAAGTGGTCCCACCACCATCCTTGGTTTGATTTCTTGCTGGTCTTTGCCATCAAGTCAGTTTCGGTGTGTCCAATGTTGAAAGTAGTGGCTGCAGTGTAATGAACATATTGGTGCTAGGCTTAAAACCCTATCTTTTGACACTCATCTCACGTCTATAGGAGTTACCACTTGTCCATGGCTGTCTTACCCCTTTAGCACTTCTGGTGGCATCCCACGCTTACCGCACACCATACCGACTGCCGCACCATGTTCCACATACTGATGTCCTCCCATGTCCTTGCCATGTCCGCATAGCTCCATTTGGTGTGTAGTTTGTACATGACTGTTTATCACTGATTCCACAGCAAGCCTTATTACATGTTGCCTCATGCCGCAGCTGCCTCATGCTATGTTTACATACGGTGGTGTAAAGATACAATCTAGCCTGGGCTGTAGATAAACCACAGCCTGAGCTAGTATGCGAGTCTTGCACTCTACCTAGTCTGCTTCACTTGCGAAGGCAAGAACGTTCGACCCTAAAGGGAATGCTAAGTTAGTATAGTTCGATATTGCCCAACCTGTGGTGCAAGAATGCCATCAGAGGTAGCAAGGTGCTAGTGGTAATACTCCAGTCCGTGGGAAACTTGCGGTAAAACTAGCGGTAAGTGTGGGAATGCGGTAGACAAGCGGTAGCGTGAATCAGTAAAAACTGCGGTAAGCGTGGGAACTTCTGTGGTAAAACAAGCGGTAGTGTAGCGATGAAGCGTGAGAAAGTGCTAGCGCTAACGGTGAAGCGCGGGAAAGCGGTAACGAGCGGTGGTGCGTGCAGCAGTAAAGCAATTCTTAGAGACAGTAACTTTGGTAAAGGACTTTATTTCGTAGTGACAGTAGTGGTGACTATTCCTAAGTACCATGTGTACTATAGGAGGGAAGTGAGGAAAGAGTATGGGTGCCTAGGAATTTTATACTAAGGAATAGCTACGGAAACAGAAGGGATAGGATTAACACGCAGCAGACATGTAATAAGACTGCACTACAGTTTACAAAACATCACGTACCGGCGAGACTGGATGGGCATAGGACGGATGGTAAATCTTGCTTGAGGATGCCAAATGGGTTTGCGGAGATTGCCGAAGATCACCGCTTCACAGGAAAGTTGCCGCAATACAGCCGCTAAGCTGCAATGAGGCTTCCGGAGTGCAGAACGATACCATTAGATAGGGGTAAATGCATGGTAAAGTAGGATGGTGAAGCCGAAGGGTAAGGATAATGATTGCCGGTTGACACCTATATGAAAATGTGCCGTTTCAAGCTCAGCGTGAGTTTGCTCATCACATAGCATGGCAACTTTAAATGCTGACTGTCCCCAGTCAGAGACATCATACTCCAAATGTTTGTCAAACCAATGCTTCGTGAGTTTCTGAGGCGTGGGAAAGTGCGATAGCGTCACCGCCGGCATGGATATGCGAGCGCTTAGCTAGCGGTAGTAGCATGGGAACTCAGCAGTGCGGTAGCAGTCATGGTAAGATGGTGAAATACTGAGGAACAGTGGATGGTGGGGCAGGTGCTGATGATGACATAGGCAAGGTTGCCGGAGTTACTGAAGCGTGGGAACTTAGCGAGCGGTTACCACTGGGTGCTGGTGATGCTAGCGGACTGAGCAGTGTCAGCGGTAAGCGTGGGAAAGCAGTGGTGGTTCAGCGACAGTGGCAATGTGCTCTGCGAGGTAGCAAAAATGATAACTGGTGGTCTATCAGTAGCAGTGGTGAAAAGTGCGGTATGCCAGTGGTGCGAGAACATAGCTAGCAATGCCGTGACTGTGTGCGCTTCGTGGGAAAGTAGTGGTGAGCTGGCAGTAAACTAGCGGTGATAGGGGCTTTCGCTAAAAAACACATAATGCAAGGAATTCCAAGTCCAGGGTAACTTCGCAACTCTACTCCAATGGTAAGCGTGCATCAGCAGTCCATAAGCGATCCAATCCATGTCCAATCCAAGTTTTCACCGGCTGTCCTAGGTAAGAAGGCTACAGTCAAGAAAACAGTAAGAAAAATAGCAAGAAAACATGAAAAACACGCTATGATCTTGTGTGAACTTCCATCTGACTTGGCTTCTTCGGTCTTCTGTCATCTTCTACTCTTCCTAAGCGCTAAGGCGCTCCCATAGTTGCCATAGTTTCTATATAACAAGGTGCACGGTGCTGCTTCATGCGTTAGAAGGTGAACTCGCTATCGTAATGGTGATGCAGGCACTTCCGTCTTGTAAATAATCTGCCGCCGGCAAGGTCTCCGGTGGTGTGCTGGCGTCTGTTGGTCGTCTGAAGCTTATACATAAGTAATCCTATTGAAATGTCCAAAGAAAAGTCACTGGTCGAAGCCCAGGGTAAAAGAATGCTATCCTATATGAAAAGACGGTGTTTAGAGTGTTAAGGGGTAAAATGCGGTATTAAGTGGTATATGTGCAGTGTAATATATTGCAGTGGGGTGTCTGTGGTGGGGTATAGGTGCGCGCTAGGTCGCTGGTCGCTTGTCTGTCTTCAGCTTCTTTGCCAGCAGTGAAAGCCGTGAGTTGTGCTCTCATACCTGCACAGAGCGATGCTGGCATGAGAGGGCCAATAATACTGCGATATAAACGTGATTAGGTCAGTAGCATGCCGCCAGTAATGGCGGTAAATATTCCAGAGTGAAAATACTAAGTACCGCCAGCCCACAATAGGCTTGGTAACAGTGGTAAGGCTAAAAATGCAGTAACACAAGAGAAAATCAATGTCAGTGGCAAGTATATCATCATGTGGCTTCAGCGGTGGCTTCATTGTGGTCGCTATGCTTCGTACTATTGCCGCAACAACGCTGGGTAGCGTCCGGGCAAGCGGTAGACTGCAGGGAACTGGTAAATCGGCTAAAACTGTGTCAGGGGCTAAAATGCGGTAGTTTGGCAAGTCAAATGTACTATAACCAAGCAGTAAAAGTGCCGCCGGTTTATTAGCGCTGTCTTCCTTGGTACTCTGGCTATCTGCGGGTGCAAAACAATCAGCAGTAATATTGTGTTCTTCAAGCTCTGTGTCCAAAATCGGCAAAAACTGCGGTAAAAGGGGTAAATCAGTACATAATACTTCTGTATCAGCCGCCGGAGCATCCGGCTCATCACTGCTGTGGTCTAGACATGTCAGCGAACCGTGCGAAACGTCTGCCGGCTGCCGTGCATATGGTACAGCACATAAGCAATCTGCCAAAGAGCAAATACTGCAAAGGGTGCAAAATGCAGTATTGTCAGCATAACAAGGGTTCTCTGTGAACAAAATTTGGTCAGATGACCGCCAGTAGTGGTCAATATCCGCTGCTGTATGCGAGCGAACAGTGCCATCGAAAACCGCGAGTGATTTGAGGCCATTATTAACTGCCAAAGGTGCAATTTCGTCGAAAGGTAGTGCAATAGGGGCTAAAACAATGTCAGTACTTGCCGCAGGTGAAATATCCTTAACCGCCAGTTGGTGCGGTGCGTCCAGCCTCTCAATAGCGTCACCCTTATAGGGTTCTGCCAGCGGAGCAGCCGCTTCAACAGTACTAGCACGTTTGAAGGTACCTGAGTAACATTCTGGATAAAATGACAAAACTGCATTAGCGAAGTCCTCAAAGTTATCACCATCATATTCCGGTAAGTCTCTCCATAAATCAGCGTCGTCTGAGTCAGCATATCTGACAGAAAACTTGATGTGAGCCGTGTCGGTAATTCCAGCTTTGTCTGAAAGTTGATCTACAGTAGCGAAAAAGGTCAGTAATTCACTAGCATTACCACCAAAGTGTGGAGCTGCGTCTGAGGTAGCCACAGGCATGAAAAATGCGCCTGCCATACTGTCCGTAGCGCATGAATACAGCGCGGGAACGTGCGGTAAAAACTGCGGTAATGTGCAAAAAAGCGGTAAGTGGTGTTAAGCAAAATCGAAACTATACCAAACAATTCCCTCGCGGTGGGCTCCAATTGTAAAGATACAATCTAGCCTGGGCTGTAGATAAACCATGGCCTGAGCTAGTATGCGAGTCTTGCGCTCTACCTAGTCTGCTTCACTTGCGAAGGCAAGAATGTTCGACCCTAAAGGGAATGCTAAGTTAGTATAGTTCGATATTGCCCAACCTGTGGTGTGAGAATGCCGTCGGAGGTAGCGAGATGCTAGCAGTAATACTCTGGTCTGTGGGAAACTTGCGGTAAAACTAGCGGTAAGCGTGGGAATGCGGTAGACAAGCGGTAGTGTGAACGGTAAAACTGCGGTAAGCGTGGGAACTTCTGCAAAGTAACAATCAAAAGTCCAGCAGTGTGCCAGCGGTAACGGAGAACAAGCGTGATGAATTAACGAGCGATAAGGGAACTTTAAAGACTATGTCCACTACTGGGTAGATCCAGAGCTAGACAGTAATCCTGACCTATAGTACGTTGTAAAGATACAATCTAGCCTGGACTGTAGATAAACCACGGCCTAAGCTAGTATGCGAGTCTTGCGCTCTACCTAGTCTGCTACTCTTGCGAGGCAAGAACGTTCGACCCTAAAGGGAATGCTAAGTTAGTATAGTCTAATAATGCCCAACTTGTGGTGCAAGACTGCCGTCGGAGGTAGCGAGATGCTAGCGGTGACCTCCGGTCCATGGGAAACTAGCGGTAATACTAGCAGTAAGCGCGGGAAAGCGGTAGACAAGCGGTAGCGAAAGTGGTAAAACTGCGGTAAGGCGTGGGAAACTGGCGGTAAAACAAGCGGTGAAGCATAGCGATGAAGCGCGGGAAAGCAGTAAAGAGCGGTGGTGCGTGCGGCAGTAAAACAATTCTTAAGAGACAGTGACTCCGGCGAAAGACTTTATTCCGTTAGAGACAGTAGTGGTGACAATTCCTAAGTACCGTGTGTACCATAGAGGGAAAAGTCAAAGTACCGGAATGTGCGAAGAGTCCTTTTTAACATGTACCGTGAACGGCCGGAATACATAGTGAGAATGGTAGCGAGATAGAGATATTTAGCTAAGAGGCATGCAGCGAGCAAGCAGCATCACGGAAGGTAAGGTAAGTGTTGCCGTAGCTTTAGTAACGGCGGAAACGAATATGCTACGCACCAATGGATCTTAGACAGAAATGGAATGGACAGGAGGACATCGGTAGTGAGATTCAGTAAGGGGCAAGGATCCACGGAGCGAAAATGGTACCAGCGAAGCGAAAAGGGGTAATGCTCGCTATAGGGGTTTTCTCGGTAGCCGCTGTAGATGGTAACGAGACACTTGTCTAAAACGGCACTTTCATGGTCAGCATGACTTTGTTCGCTACAACATGCAATGGTGTAAAATCAGGTACTGTATTGTGCAGGGTATGCAGTGTTTATATCCTAATTCATATGTACTCGGAATACTCTTAGGCGAGATCAGTAGCACTGGAGTGTAGTAACTGCCATAAGTACACATAGCGCAAGGCGCTGCGGCACGAGGCAACATGTAATAAGGCTTGCCATGGAATCAGTGATAACAAACAGAAAACAAACTATGCACCAAATGGAGCTATGTGCATGCAGCAAGGACATGGAAGGACATCAGTTCGTGGAATGAGGTGCGGCAGTCGGTATGGTGTGCAGTAAGTGTGGGATGCCGCCGGTACTTTCTAAAGGGGTAAGACGGCCATGGACAAGTGGTAACTCCTGTAGACGTGAGACGAGTGTCAAAATATGGGTTTTAAGCCCAGCGCCAATATGTTCGTTACAGCGGTTACTGTACTTGAGTGCTACTGACCTTGCCTAGAGCATTCCGAATACATACGATTTAGGATATAAGCACCGTGTACCCCGCATGATACAGTACCTGATTTTACCCCATTGCATGTACTATAGGTCAGGATTATTGTCTAGCTTTGGATTGACCCAGTAGTAGACTTAGTCTTTAAAGTTCATTACTGCTCGTTAATTGATCTTGCTCTTTCACCATTACTGCTGGCATACTGCTGGACTCTTGATTGCTATTTTGACTGAACTTCTCACGCACCGCTACTTTACCACTGAAAGTACTGTGGCCTTCTTTACTGTTTCTTTGCACTGCTTGCAACTTTAACTGCTGATATCGTTGCTCATTGCCACTTGCTCGATGCTACTGTTACTGACTTTGTTTCAACGACGCTAGTACCGCTACTTACTACACTAGTTCCAGCAGCATCACTGCTGACTACAATGCTACTTTTGCTCACTGGTTTGACTTGGACTTAACTATACTAACAGGCATCCCCCTTTAGGGTCGAACACTCTTGTTTCACAAGTGACCAGACTAGATGAAGCGCAAGACCACACATACTAACTTAGGAGGTAGTTTATCTACAGCCCAGGTTAGGTTGTATCTTTACAGTGGCCTCCAGGTTCTTGAAGCATGCCCCCCAGCTGAACAGGCCTAAACCACATGCTTACAATCAGAAGATATCTAATCGATAACCATTGATATGGTATAGTCTAATAATGTAGGACCACAGAACCACTCAAAGTCATGTTCAGGTGAACGACAGTAAACTTCACTGACTTTCCCACAAATCATAGTTAATAACTGTGACCTTGGTTCACTGACTGGTAGAACACTGCTGTTAAATTCTAAAATGTTGTTGTCAATGTTGACTTGATGTTACAGCTGTCCTCTCGTAAGTTACTTATGTGTGCCCTAAGCATTTCCTGATTTGGCCACTGCCACTTTGGTTTAACCTTTGCATGGGAAATGTTCTACACCTCGTTGCAAAACATTCTCATCTACTAAGCCTTGCTGTATAGAGCCCAAGCTAGCTAAACATTTTCATGTATTGTTTCCCCCCAATAGCTAGCTTGGGCTCTATACAGCAAGGCTTAGTAGACAAGAATGCTTTGCGACAAAGTGTAGAACATTTTCCATGTGAAGGTTTAACCAAAATGGCAGTGGCCAAATCAAACAAGGCTTAGGGCACACATAAGTAATTTATGAGAGGACAGCCATAACATCAAGTCAACATTGACAACAACATTTTAGAATTGAGCAGCACTAATAGGTGTGTTTAATTCTTATGATGTTAAGTTCCACCATGCCTTGAGCCAAACATAATAGCCAATTGAACTCTATTTGGGCTGTCAAAACCAAGCTTACTCCAACTTATCAGCACATCACCAAGGTCTGCTGCTTCAATTTCTATGTTAGGTATCTGAAAATGCATCTGTCTCAACCTCAAACACTTTGATGACAACAACAACAACAACAGTCATTGTACTGCTGCATTTTTCACAAGCACAAGCACAGCACTTCAAGTATTTGCAAGTATGTTGTTTAGTGCCTCATGTGGCCCATATAATCAATGGAGAAAATTCAAGATTTCTCTAGGCTGGCCAGACTGAGATTTTAAGGTATGTTTCTATTGGGTCATCAGTGTTATCTTCGCTGATGTCTTCCAGGGTTGGGTGGCATATCTTCAGTGCCATCGCACTGTTATTTGTCATTCGGTGCTTCTTCTCAGTGTTCTGGTTTCTGGTGGCATGTCCTCAGTACCATCATGCCTTTACTTGTTGATGACATCTGGCTGCAGTGATGTCTAGTTTCAGACTACTTCTCCAGGTTAGGCAATACCCATTTGATTATGATACTGATGCTGGAACTGTACTAGCTGTTGAGACTGCTTGTGTTGACTGAGTCTCTCAGTACCCAAGAACCTAACCTACAAAAGTGAGTTTTGGGTCTCCAACAATTATGATTGACAAATATTTTACTGTGGGTTGAACCAAAAATGTTGGGCATGAGAGTCTTTCCTCTGGCCTTGTGCTTGCCCATCATATGCAACAGCCATGTGTTGGTGATTACTGGCAGTGCAAGTGAGGTCACTAATGATACAACATTATAAGGATTCTACATGTATTAATACTATCATGTTGTCTGCAGGAAAAATCTACTTGAACAGTAGGTAGTATGTACATATACATGGTATACATAAGATGATATGAAGGGATCAGTTCACCCCCAGATAGATAGTTCTTTCATTTCTTGTAAGACCACCTCAACCTAACTACCACCAATAAGCAAAGAATGCATATGTAACTGCTGTCTATATCTGAGCATCCAACTAACCTGCAGCAAAATCATCTTGTACATTGTCTGCAAAATATGTGATCACAGCATAAGCTAGGATCCCCACTCATCATTCCCAAACCCAAAACTCACTTTTGTACAGCGCTCATTTTCTCATATCCTTCCTCAGTAAGTAAACTTACATTGCATATGAATCATAGCCTCAAAACTAGGATCAAAACATGGTATGTGCAAATCCAAGAGCTGTGGGAGCTCTGAGATGAGTTGATTGTTCATGAGCTCATAAACCTCCTTCATATCATTGTGTTCTTGTTGTGCTTTTGGAAGCTTTGTAGGGTCCTCACCTGGTTTCTCAATCATCTTTCATAGTTTGCTATGTGCAGTGTCAAAGTCCAGAAGCTAAAAAATTGTCTAGTCAAATCACTGGGTTTCACCAGGAAGCATCACCTTTTTGTTCCATTTTGTGATATGCTCATTTATGACAGGAAAGTATGCATTCATTTTCCCAAGGGGTTCCATGATGGTTGTATGATAAGGACCTTCCTATAGAAGATAGCAAATATATTGAATCAGAAAAAGTAAGTATCTGTTATGCTTGGCATTATACAAATGTCTTTGTAATCAAAAGTTCAAAGTCTAGCATTCTCCTTAGAACAAGTTGTTCAAGTAAAGCAGTAGATTGCAGGCCCTGGTCCGCATAGATCAAGTTAAAGAATTAGGAACTTGAGATGGTATCTGAATATATAAGGGAATTGAAGTGGAGATAGAATATTGGAGTAGAGATTAAATAATGATGATCCAATGAGAAAAAGATAAAGGAATCATACAATAGAAGGTCATGGAAGAAGTAAAAATAGAACTGTAACATTACTCCCATTTTAATGTTGTAATCTCTGGTTATATAATATTATAAGCGATGAGAGTGTTTGTAAAAAGAAAGAATGTCAGAAGCATTACCAAGTTTGTTCTCTTTCATCTATTTGTTCTCAGAACTCAGGAATCCTTTCCATTTAACATAAAATTGTCATCAAGGTGAAGAGCCACAATGACCAATGATGGCTTCAATCTCATGTTCTTCTTTGCCATCTACAATATCAGGAGGTGGTTTGACGTAATTGGGTCCATGAGTATCATTTTCTTTATGGGGAGAGAGTAATGTGGCATGGAAGATGGGGTGAATACACCATTGTGCAGGCAGAGCAAGTTTATAGGTGATGGGTGGTAAGACATCAGTGATGATGAATAGCCCTTGCATTTTGGTGCAAGTTTCTGATTAGGATACCTAAGATGAAGGTCTTGGCTTCTAGCCAAACTTTATTGCCTTTTGAGAAGGTACAAATTTAGATGTGATTTGTTGATGCATAGTGTTATGGGATAGTGTTAAGACCATACTAAAGGGTAAGAGATCTGAAGGGCTTTGGCCTCAGTTTGTACACTGTGCCCTTTCCTGAATAATGCCCCTTATTTCAGAGAAGAGATATATATCCGAAGGTCGGAAGTGGTTGTGTGATGGATCTGGACATTCAAAGATATTGGATATTGTTAAGACCGTACTCAAAGGTAGAGAGTTCTGAAGGGCTTTGGCCTCAGTTCATGCACTGTGCCCCTTTTCCGAGTAATGCCCCTTATTTCAGGAGAAGCTATACGTCCGAAGATCCGGAAGGAGTTGCATGATGGGTCCGGACGTCCGAAGGTTATCCGGAACGTAGGAATAGAACAAAGATTAAGACTAGCTTCAGAACGAATTCCTAACTAGAAACTAGCAGAGATAGACTATCTGAAGATAGAGTCGGAGATATAGACTATAGGAATCAATCCCAGTCTTGGAAGATGACTTAGAGCGGAGAGTGGCTTAAGTCCAGAGGAAGCAGAATGAGCAGAATCTAAGATGATATTCAAACTAAGGTTCTACAGAGATTTACAAGTGGTTTATATACTGTAAGTATCTAAGACGGATAATCAACAAGTCCGGGACTGAGGGCTATGTACGAAGTGTAACGGAAGTCTATTAGTTAATGCACAGTGGATCAGTAAGCACGAATCGGAAATGAACACAGGTAATGGATCAGTGACGCAGGATGGAAATATACACAGCCGGAATACCGGAAACAGGAGGAATGCCGAAAGGAGATAGACGCTGATATACACAAGGGAGTTAAGGTGCGAGAAGTGAGCACATTCGGATGGGTGGTCCGGACAGGATCTGTGGACTGGACGGAAATGGAATTGATCAGATCTGATCGGATATGGTCGGATCTGGGATTAGAAGTATGGTATATGACAGATATGATGCATCCGAAGGTTATCCAGAACATGGAGATGGAGCAAGTTCCTAACTAGAAACTAACAGAGGTAGACTACCCAAAGGTAGAGCCGGAGATATAGACTATAGGAATCAATCCTAAGTCTTGGAAGATGACTAGAGCTGAAAGTAACTCAAGTCCAAAGGAACAGAATGAGCAGAATCTAAGATGATATTGGAACTAAGGTTCTACAGAGATTTACAAGTGGTTTATATACTGTAAGTAACTAGCATGGATAATCAATGAGTCTGGGACCAAGAGCTATGTACGATGTATAACAGAAGTCTATTAGTCAATGCACAGTGGATCAATAAGCATGAGTCAGAAATGAGACATAGGTAACAGATCAATAAGCAGGAGGAAAATATACATAGCTGGAATACCGGAGACAGGAGGATTGCCGAAAGGAGGTAGATGCAGATGTCCACAAGGGAGTTAGAGTGTGAGAAGTAGGAACTTTCGGATGGGAGATCTGGATAGGATCTGTGGACCAGACAGAAGCAGGATCTATCAGATCAGATCAGATGTATGGAATATGACAGTATCCCCCTTAGGGCCGAACCCCTGAGGCACAAGAAGTGTCAATCCAGATCAGACAAGATTAATGCGAGACGATGGAGAAGTTGATGGTTGTAGTGCTGAGTCTGTAATCTGGCAGATATATGGACGTCAGACATCCAAAGTGATTCCTACCCCCACTTCATATGTATTCCTGTTAACAAAAATTGCTCTAAATCATGTCTGGAAAGAAATCTGATGCCTCTAAGTCTGCTGCCAACATTGTGACAGATCTAGAGCAGCAACTGGCTGCTGCTAAGGCTGCAGTGGAAGCTGAGGTGGAACAAAAATGTAAATGTAAGGAGGCAGAGGAGCAGAAAAGGTAGGAGGAGTTGAAGCAGATAGAGTTAGCGGAGATCCATAGGGAGATGGAGGAAAAGAAGTGGAGGGCTCTGATTGAGGCTCAGGTGAGTGGTGTGGACTCTTTCAGATCTGGATCCTAATGGACTGGCAAGGCCAAAGTGGCTCCTGCATCCAGAGAAAAAGATGGGTACTGTTCCCATTGCATTTCCAAGGACTAGATGTGTCAGTGGGGTGATGCTGAGAAGAATCTCCTGGTAAGTCATCTGAAGACTTTTGGATCTGATGGTATCTAACATTCATAGATCAAGTATTGTGACATCTGCCAGAAGGACAAGGCCATTTGTCCTGGAAGGCCCAGATCTGTTAAGGGACCCAAGGGCTGGAAGAGGCAGCATCCTGTTGGTACTCCATCTCCGAAGGGCAAGGGCCATCAGAGGAGCCCCACTCCAGATGTGTTGGAAGTGGATGTCTTTTCCAATCTGATGACCATTGAAGGTACGGATGAGGAGGTTGTCGAGTATTATGACCAGGCTTGGGTAGCCACTACTAATGGCATTGTTGTGGAGCTGGCTTGGACCAATAGACTTCTTCAGGATAGCATTGCAGTGGCGGAAGTGAGTTGGATTGCGATGGAGTGGATGAGTACTACCATGGAGGCCTTCCTCCAACAGCAGAGAGAGTTCCAGGCCCTGCTTCTTGAGGAGATCCAGACTGGATTTAGGTTTTCCATTCCCGCTGGATCCGACAAGGATGGTACTGGTGAGGAGGTTGTGGAAGAGGTGGCAGATGGGACTGGAGAGGAGATGGCAGATGGGACTGGAGAGGAGATGGCAGATGGGACTGGAGAGGAGATGACAGATGGGACTGGAGAAGAGACTGGGGGTGCTGTAGGTGAAATGGAGACTGGTACCTAGTCTGGATCCAGATTTCCATTACTGCCCTCAATGTACTTGTATTCTACTTGTGATGTACTATCAAGCAATAGGACCAGGTTTGTCTGGATATGCTGAGTGGAAGTCTGCCATGAGATCCGATGCATTTCCAAGTTCTGTGGCAAGTAACCAGGATGTTTCTTCGTCCATTCCTTCATATCCGGACCATTGGACGAGGTATAATAGTTGGCATTGGTGTCTACAATGGTCCAGTTTAGAGTCTAGGATTTCGGATATCTCATACTCTGGTTCTCCATCAACTTTGACTGGAGGTGGAGGAGGTTGGATGCAATTAGGGATGGTGTTCGGAACTGCTGGCTCTAGCTGAGAGACATGGAATACAGGATGTACGGAATGCATAGAATCCAGAAGTTGGATGGCAAAGGAATGAGTACCCAGATGGGATATGATTTCAAATGGACCTAGATTCTTTTCCGAAAGTTTCTTTGATGGACGAGTGGAACAGAAGTACTTGGCTTTAACGAAGACTTGTTCTCCAATCTGGAAGTCCAGAGCAGGTTGTCTTTTAGCATCCACCTGTCCTTGATAGTGTTTCTGTGCTTCAGACATCTCTTCTTGGAGGTACTGTTCCAGCATTTGGTTGGCACATTCTGTTTGTCTGTCTCCTTCCAGATGATATCTGAATGTGAAGTGTAGGACCATGTCTAATGCTTTTCCTAAGGAATGGAAGAAGTGGGATATGAACTCTGTTCCCCAATCCGAGGTTACATGGGACGGAACACCATGCTTGGAGAATACATGAAGGAGGAATAGGCAGGCAAGATCCAGAGAAGTAATGGTGTCATGAGTTGGGACAAATATGGCTTGCTTGGATAGGCAATCTATGATGACAAAGATGGCTGTATAGCCAGATGAGTCTGGAAGTTGTTTAATGAAATCCATGGAGATGGAATTCCATGGTTTTTCCAGGACAGGGAGTTGCTTGAGTAATCCATAGGGTTTATGTCTTGGAACTTTGGCTCGGGCACAGGATGTGCAGGATCTGACATGCTCTTTGACATAGGCTCATATTCTGGGCCAGGTGTAGTCGCGTCAGATGAGCTCAAGAGTACGATTCTGTCTGAAATGTCCAGATAGGGGGTGATCATGGCAGTTACAGAGGATGCGGAGTTATAGGTCATTGGTTTCTGGGATGTAGATATGGTTGTCGTAATGAAGGAATCCACTATTGTCTATTGTCTATTGTCCATCTTGGATCTGAAGGGACTGGAAAGTGTGTTTGTGCGATGGGGTTATTAGGGAGTGCGGTCAGGATGTCTTTCCAGAGGTGTTCCATATCCATAAGAACAGCTGCTCTAAGAACTGGAGTTGCTAGAATGGAAGCTCATAGGGATGAAGCTAACTGTTCCGAAGTGAATATCGGACGGAGATTGTGAGGGTTAACTTGAGCGTAGTCCTTATCCCCCTCTTTAGGGTAGACGTCCAATCATCTAGTAAGGGAATCTGGCTTGACTCTGAGTTTTCCAGGATGATAATGGATAACAAGGTTGAACTGATGGAGGAATTCAGACCAGCAGGCCTAACAACAGGAGAGGAGTTTGGTGGTAGAGAAGTACTCAAGGTTCTTGTGGTCCGTGACAACATCTATAGGCTCAGATGAACCTTCTAGGTAATGTCGCCAGGTATGGAAAGCAGCATAGATGGCTAGTAGTTCCTTATCATGGACATTGTAGTTGAGTTCTGCACCGGACAGTGTCTGAGAGTAGAATGCTACCGGGCAAAGTTCTGAGTCCAGGCATACAATGGAAAGTATTCCAGCAATGGCATAATCAGAGGCATCGGTTTCCACCACTATAGGGATATCCAGAACCCAGTGCATTAGCACTGGAGCAGAAGTGAAGGCTTTCTTGAGTGCTTCAAATGATTTTTGGCAGTCCTTGGTAAAGTTCCAAGTGACGCCCTTGCGAGTGAGTTGAGTAAGAGGGACTACAATATCTGAGTAATTGAAGATGAAATGATGATAGAAATTAGCAAATCTGAGGAAAGATTGGATGTCCTTGACTTTCTGAGATTCTGGCCAGTCAATGATAGACTGGATTTTCTCGAACGACATAGTCAAGCCGTCCAGAGATAGGAGGTAACCAAGATATTCGATGGAGGATGAGTGGAATTTGCATTTCTCAGGTTTGGCATATAGTCAGTGTTTACGGAGACATCATAAAACTTCTCAGACATGTTCCTTATGACTTGCAAGGTCTTTGGAATAGATGAGGATGTCATTCAGATATACCACAACACATACATCCAGCATATCAGCAAACACACTATTGACAAAGCATTGGAAAGCCGCCAGAGCATTTGTGAGGCCTTCTAGCATTACTAACCATTCATAGGAGCCATAACGTGTACAGAAGGAAGTCTTCCATTCATCTCCTTCTGCTATCCAGACAAGATGGTAAGCAGAACAGAGATAAGTTGCATGGGTAAACCCACTACCCTTTCGGAGTTCAAGACTCTCACCCAGACCATTGACACCCGTTACTGGGAATGGAGGGGCGAAGTCACCCAAGAGAGTAAAGCCACCTCCTCCAATCCTCCTAGGCAGCCAGCATCTGACTGGATGAACTCCAACTCATCTGGATCCGAAATGCCCAGATCCAATAAACCCACATCCTCTACAACCTCCTCTGCACCTAAGGCTCCAGACCTTCCTAACGTGATTGGTACGGATGGGAAGCTAACCACCCAGGAGCGTCAGAGGTGTATCAACAAAAGGTTATGCATGTTCTGCAGCAGACCTGGTCATACTGCCTGGGACTGCACCAAATCCACTTTGCATGCTGCCAAAGGCTGTGCTATGGTACTCGCCCCAGAAACTGAACCGGAAGCCTCAGATGAGGCAAAAAATTAGTCCGCGACCCTCCTGACTCCATGCAGGATGAGGGTTGCATTGGCCCAACCCATACAATGGAGCTATGACTCAATGCTGTAACTCTTCCTGATGTAATGAACATATTGGCGCTGGCCTTAAAACCCTATCTTTTAGTGCATGTCTCATGTCTACAGGAAACTCCACTCGTCCAAAGACCATCTTACCCCTTTAGCATTGCTGGCAGCATCACACACTTACTGCACACCATACCGACTGCCACACCATGTTCCACATACCGATGTTCTTCCATGTCCTTGCCTCATCTGCATAGCTCCATTTGGTGCATAGTTTGTTTTATGTTCGTTATCACTGATCCCATGGCAAGTCTTATTACATGTTGCCTTGTGCCGCAGCTGCCTCGCACTACGTTTAAATAGCGGTGGTTACTTCTCTCGAGCACTACTAATCTTGCCTAACACATCCCAAGTACATGCAAAATAGGATATAAGCACTGCATAGCCTGCATGATACAGCACCTCATTTTTACTGTACTATAGGTCAGGATTAGTGTCTAACTCTGGATCTACCCCGTAGTAGACTTAGTCTTTAAAGTTTCTTTACCACTCGTTAATTGATATCGCTCGTTCACCATTACCACTGGCATACCGCTAGATTCTTGACCCCTATTTTTGACTGGACTTCACGCTTACTGCTACTTTACCACTGAAAGTACTGTGGGTTTCTTTACTGTTTCTTTGCACCGCTCACTCAACACTACATTTTCAGGCATTGTTTCAGCCACACTAGTTCTGGCGACTTCTTTGCTAGCCGCAGCAGCTTACCACTGGCTACGACGCTATATTTGCACATTGGTTTGACTTGGATTAGACTATACTAACAGGCATCCCCCTTTAGGGTCAAACACTCTTGTTTAACAAGTGAAGCAGACTAGATGGAGCGCAAGACTCACATACTAACTTAGGAGGTAGTTTATCTACAGCCCAGGATAGGTTGTATCTTTACACCAATCCAAACTCTGTGTCCATATGTCTTGCTTCCATCTTTCTCCAATATATCTGACTTTCCAGCCCTCATAGATTGTGGCTCTTCCCAATGCTTCATTAACACTAGTTTCATCCAAAAAAATAAAATCCCTACCTATCAGATTCCTCTGCTTCTGCTCCGTTTGTTTGATGGTACCTGCAATAACAATATTTCCAAAGCCATAAACTTGACCATCTGATTCTCCTCCAGTGTAGTCACCTCCAATATGAATATGTTCTATGTTACCCCTTTGGATTCCTCATGTTATATTGTTCTCGGATATAGCTGGCTCACCCGACACAATCTGTTGATTGACTGGGTATTGGGCAGCATCGAGTTCCGGACGAACGTACAGGGAATGCCATCAAACCCATCCACATCATCGCTGCCTCCAGACATTCCATCTGTGGCAGGAATTTCCCATCCGACACCTCTGCTACCTCTGAATATTCCATCTGTGGTAGAAACTCCCCCTCCAACATCTCCATTGCCTCTGGGCATCCCATCCATGGTAGAGACTCCTCCTCTGACCAAATCCGAACCCTCTGCTGGTACCCCAAGTCCCTAACATATCCCTGATAAATGCAGTGGCTTTTACCGTGCCTGCAAGTTAGAAGGATCTACTCAGTTCAGCATCTACCTCTGTCCCTCTGAAGTTAATCTCTGATCCACATCCATACCATCCAATCCTCCAGACCTCTCCAGAATCCCTTCCAAATACCACAAGTTTGCGGATGTCTTTGACAAAGGCAAAGCTGGGCAGCTTCCTCCTCACCGACCCTATGATCTCAAAATTGAGTTGGAAGAAGGGGTTAGTCTGCCTCTCAGAACCATATATTCTCTTTCTCTGGTCAAGCTTGAAGCCCTCTGGAAGTTCCTTGGTGAAAACATCTCTTCCGGACTCTCCAATCCTCATCCTCTCCTCATGGAGCCCCTGTCCTATTTGTCAAAAAGAAGGATGGCTTCCTCCACCTTTGTGTGGATTTCTGTGGCCTCAACCAGATTACCAAAAAGGACCAATATCCATTACCCCTCATTGCTGACCTCCTAGACTCTCCGAGCCACGCTAAAGTTTATACC
Source organism: Suillus spraguei (assembly GCA_016800925.1). Lineage (NCBI taxonomy): Eukaryota > Fungi > Basidiomycota > Agaricomycetes > Boletales > Suillaceae > Suillus > Suillus spraguei. Next base: position 104,837 of record JABCPU010000029.1, read on the forward strand.
AAAATTGAATCTCATCTTTTATTTGGACTGGAAGTCCATTGTAGAACTGGTGTCGTAGAGCTCCGTCCCTACATTTGCATACTTGGGAGGCAAGTTGCTGGAATTCCACAACGTACTTGTTGATGTGCTGTCCATCACACATGTGGAGTTGCTCTAACTGCATTTCTGCATCTCCAGAGGGATCATGAGGTCTGAAGTTGGTTTGGAGCTCAAGCATGAACTCGGAGTAGTCATCCATCCAGTCCAGATGGTTACTATACCCATCCAAAAGGAGATCCACTCGAGAGCCATACCCTTGAGGTAGGATTGGGCGAAGTTGACTTTAGCGTGTCTGGAATGGAAAGTGTTAGGTTTGCTTTGAAAGTTGAGCTCACACTGGACAAAGAATGCTTGGAGCTTGCAAGGTTCGGATCCATTGAAGGTATCTGGTTCATGGATCTTGACTTTGCTATCATCTGGATCCTCATTGTCCAGATCATCACCTTCATCATCCGGTGGATTACCATGCAACTCATCATTGAAGTGGATGGTCGGTCATGGATTAGAGTCTGGGTCGTCTGTGTTCCAGGTTGGTGTAACTGGATCCGGTCTGGCCTGATGAGTGGAGATGCTTTGACCTATGTCACTCATGCTTGCATGATGTTGAGAGAAGCTGGTGAATGTTTGGACGATGGGTGTGGGATCTTGTTGGATCAGACCAAGTCCAGCTCCTCGGAGGGTGTTCTGAGTTTTATGGGGAGGCATGATGTGGGATGGTTTAGAGAATGTACTTGGAAAGGTGTGAGTTTGAATATACTGTTAAGACTGTACTCAAAGGGTAAGAGATCTGAAGGGCTTTGGCCTCAGTTTGTACACTGTGCCCCTTTCCTGAGTAATGCCCCTTATTTCAGAGAAGAGATATATATCCGAAGGTCCGGAAGTGATTGTGTGATGGATCTGGACATCTGTCATATACCATACTTCTAATCTCAGATCCGACCAAATCCGATCAGATCCGATCGATTCCATATCCGTCCGGTCCACAGATCCTGTCCAGACCACCCATCCGAATGTGCTCACTTCTCGCACCTTAACTCCCTTGTGTATATCTGCGTCTATCTCCTTTCGTCATTCCTCCTGTTTCCGGTATTCTGGCTGTTTATATTTCCGTCCTGTGTCACTGATCCATTTTCCTGTGTTCATTTCCGATTCATGCTTACTGATCCGCTGTGCATTAACTAATAGACTTCCGTTACACTTCGTACATAGCCCTCAGTCCCGGACTTGTTGATTATCCGTCTTAGATACTTACAGTATATAAACCACTTGTAGATCTCCGTAGAACCTTAGTTCGAATATCATCTTAGATTCTGCTCATTCCGCTTCTTCTGGACTTGAGCCACCCTCTGCTCTAAAGTCACCTTCCGAGACTTAGGATTGATTCCTATAGTCTAAATCTCCGACTCTATCTTCGGATAGTCTACCTCCATTAGTTTCTAGTTAGGAACTCATTCCGAAGCTAGCCTTAATCTTTGTTCTATCCTTACGTTCTGAATAACCTTTGGATGTATCATATCCGATACCTTTGGACGCCCGGATCCGTCATGCAACTCCTCCCAGATCTTCGGACGAATAACTTCTCCCTGAAATAAGGGGCATTACTCGAGAAAGGGGCACAGTGCACGAACTGAGGCCAAAGCCCTTCAGATCTCTCTACTTTGAGTACAGTCTTAACAACATCCAAAGGTATTGGATATGATACATCCGAAGGTTATCCAGAACATGGAGATGGAGCAAGTTCCTAACTAGAAACTAACAGAGGTAGACTACCCAAAGGTAGAGCCGGAGATATAGACTATAGGAATCAATCCTAAGTCTTGGAAGATGACTAGAGCTGAAAGTAACTCAAGTCCAAAGGAACAGAATGAGCAGAATCTAAGATGATATTGGAACTAAGGTTCTACAGAGATTTACAAGTGGTTTATATACTGTAAGTAACTAGCATGGATAATCAATGAGTCTGGGACCAAGAGCTATGTACGATGTATAACAGAAGTCTATTAGTCAATGCACAGTGGATCAATAAGCATGAGTCAGAAATGAGACATAGGTAACAGATCAATAAGCAGGAGGAAAATATACATAGCTGGAATACCGGAGACAGGAGGATTGCCGAAAGGAGGTAGATGCAGATGTCCACAAGGGAGTTAGAGTGTGAGAAGTAGGAACTTTCGGATGGGAGATCTGGATAGGATCTGTGGACCAGACAGAAGCAGGATCTATCAGATCAGATCAGATGTATGGAATATGACAGATAGTTCATGAGCGGCTAATGCTTCATTACGTGCTTTGTTTAAGATAAAGAGGTGTTGTTTGATGTTAGGAATGTCAGATTTAGGATGTGAATCAGGAAGATGTTTCAGGTGATAACCCATCATGAGATAGAATGGGGAAGTGCTGCATGCTGAATGATGTCAGGAGTTATGGACAAATTCAGCAAGGGTGTCATATACTGTACATTCAGGTCTAGATCAAATCCAATCCATGGACATCCAGACACCCAACCTACACATATCTGATCCACCCATCCAATCCAGTTCACATATCCGATCCACCCATCCACTCCAATCCATATCCATCCGTGTCCATATCTGATCCATGTCCATATCCGATCCGTGTCCATATCCGATCCATGTCCATATCTGATCCGAGTTCATATCCGAACTATTCCCATGCACCTGCGCATTACCCCTTTTAGAATATACCTGTGTCTCCGGCTTCTGGGTATCTCTGTGCTTCCGGTTCTCGGTGATCTCTGCCTCCGTCTTGATAAGTATTTCGTACAAGCTTCATCTCCGAGTTCATAGCCTTATGTCCCGCTGTACTTACTAATGTGTTTCTGTATGCTTCAGACATAGCCTCGGACTATCTGTACTTACCCTCCAGCATGCTCCTACAGTATATAAACCTGTAGTACAACTCCTGCAGACTTTAGTCTGATTCATTGTTCCTACTTCTGTATATTCCTTTGATTACTCTGTATCCTGTTATCATGTCTATATAACTCCATTCCCGTTCTTGCACTTGGGCTCCGGCCCTTGTAAGCTTCCGAACTCAGGCCTATGGGATCACTCCCTAGGCCGGAGCTTTGATCCTATGTCCTATAATCTTTTCGGACTTCGTCCATCTCCATCTATCATCTGTTTCGCCTCCGACTCTACCTTTGGTAGTCTTATACTGTCTGTTTCTATTCCGGACCTTGTCCAGCGTAGTCTATACTATCTCTACACCATATCCGGACCTACTCCCTTCTAGTAGCCAACACTTCCTATAAGATCCACAGAGCTATGCTCCTCTGATCATCCGATCATCCGCTCCTCCACTCCTCCACTCCTCTGCTCCTCTGCTCCTCTGCTCCTCTGCTCCTTTGCTCCTCTGCTCCTCCGCTCCTCCGCTCCTCCGCTCCTCCGCTCCTCCGCTCCTCCGCTCCTCCGCTCCTCCGCTCCTCCGCTCCTCCGCTCCTCCGCTCCTCCGCTCCTCCGCTCCTCCGCTCCTCCGCTCCTCCGCTCCTCCGCTCCTCCGCTCCTCCGCTCCTCCGCTCCTCCGCTCCTCTGAGCCCTAGTCCTTCGGATCCATCCTATCCTATCCTCTGACATCTATGGATCATCTTTCCCTCCGGAGCTCTGCTCCTATCCTGCCCTGGACTTTGTCCAGCAGTCCATCCTTCATCTGTTCTACTTGGAGCTTGTTCCAGTAGTGTTACCATTACTCCCTACCTTCCAGAAATAGTTCTGGCGCATTCTCGCACTCATCCGGAAGTCCATTGGAGCTCTGTCGAGCTATCCTGCCTTAGAGTTCATCTGGACCCTCCATCTGGACTTCACCAGAACTCTCCCTTGGACTTCATCCGAAATTAAGGGCACATACTCGGGTAAGGGGCACAGCGTACGAGCTGAGGCCAAGCCCCTTTGACGTTACAACCCTCCGGTACAACCCCATGTAAGACCAGGACTTCTTACTAATCTCCGGTTTTGCATGGTCGTAACAAAGGGGAAACATAGCAGCCCAACCAGTTTGGTCATTGGCACAAAAGATTCAGAGATAAACTTCAAGTTTGTCATATACCGTGCACTCAGGTCTAGATCTGATCTGATCCATATACATCCAGACATCCAATCCATACATATCCTATCCACCCATATCTGATCCATGTTCATATCCGACCCAGTCCATCTGTCTGATCTGATCTACCCATACAATCCATGTCCATATCTGATCTGTGTCCATATCTAATCTGTGCTCATTTTCAAAACTATTCCTGCATACCTGCGCATTACCTCTTTTAGATTATACCTGTGCTTCTGGCTTTCGGTTATCTCTACCTCCATCTTGATAAAATATTTCATACAAGTTTCATTTCCGAGTTCATAGCCTTATGTTCTGTTGTAATTACTAACTTGTTTCCACATACTTCAGACATAGCCTTGAACTATCTTTACTTACCTTCCAGCATGTTACCTACAGTATATAAACTTGTAGTACAACTCCTGCAGATGTCATATACCGTACATTCAGGTCTAGATCAGATCCGATCCATGGACATCCAGGCACCCAATCTATACATCCCAGTCCACCCATCCAATCCAGTTCACATATCCAATCCACCCATCCACTCCAATTCCATATGCATCCATATGCAATCCATATCCATATCCGACCAAATCAATCTGTCTGATCTCATCCACCCATCCGATCAGTGTCCATATCCAATCCATGTCCATATCCAATCCATGCTTGTATCTGAAACTATTCCCACACACCTGTGCATTACTCCTTTTAGGTTATACCTGTGTCCAGCTTTCGGTTATCTTGACTTCCATCTTGATAAGATATTTCGTACAAAGTCTTATTTTTGAGTTTATAGCCTTGTGTTCCATTGTACTTACTAATGTGTTCTGTGTGCCTCAGACATAGCCTTGGACTATCCTTACTTGCCTTCCAGCATGCTACCTACAGTATATAAACTTGTAGTACAACTCCTGCAGACCTCAGTCTGATCATTGCTTTCCTACTTCTGTATATTCCTTTGACTTCTGTATCTTGTTACCATGTCTATATAAATCTGTTTATGTTCTTGCACTTGGGCTCTGGCCCTTGTAAGCTTCCAACTCAAACCTATTGGATCATTCCCTAGGCCAGAGCTTTGATCCTATGTCCTATATCCTTTTCGGACTTCATTCATTTCCTGTCTCTCATCTGTTTCACCTCCGACTCTACCTTTGGTAGTCTTATCCTGTCTGTTTATATTCCGGACCTTGGCTGGAGTAGTCTATACTATCTCTACACCATATCCAGACCTACTCCTTTCTAGTAGTCAACACCTCCCCTAAGATCCATAGAGCTATGCTCATCCGATCATCCGCCCCTCCGCTCTTCTGCTCCTCCGAGCTCCAGACCTTCGGACCTCTGGTCCTCCAGATCTATCCTATCCTACCCTCCAACATCTATGGATTATTTTTCCCTCCAGAGCTCTGCTCCTATCCTGCCCTGGACTTTGTCCAGGAGTCTATCTTTCATCCATTCTACTTGGAATTTGTTACAATAGTCTTACCATTACTCCCTATCCTCCAGAAATAGTTCTGGTGTAGCGAACAAAGTCACGCTGACCATGAAAGTGCCGTTTTACACAAGCGTCTCATTACTGTCTACAGTGGCTACTGAGAAACCCCCTATAGCAAGCATTGGCCTTTTCACTTTGCCGGTACTGTTTTTGCTCCGTGGATCCTTGCCCCTTACCAAATCTTGCTACCAATGTCCTCCTGTCCATTCCATTTCCGTCTAGATCCATTGGTGCATAGCATATTCATTTCCACCATTACTAAAGCTATGGCAAGACTTACATTACCTTCCGTGATGCCACTTGCTCACTGCATGCCTCTTTACTAAAATCATGTAGTACATCTTTATTTTGCTACCATTCTCACTATGTATTACATTCAAAGATTCTGAGTTCAAGTGTAAGGCTAAGGAGTGCTTAGACTTAGAGACAATTCAGACAACTAGGGATTGGAGGTCCTTAGTGAAGGATAATCCAGGTAGAACCCAGTAAGATTAAAGTGGAGAAATACAAGTGTAATACACTATGCTTAAATAGGGTCATATGTGCACACAGACCATGTAATCATGAGAATGTAGCTGCATATCCTAAAGAGGAAGGCATTTATGTAATACAGACATGTTGAGACGTGTGAGTCATGAGTCAGAGGTTTAGCATATGTGTATGCTAAACTGATCAAGAAATAGAACAAGGGAAATTGAATAGGGATACATATGATTGTAACAACAACAGTGAAAAGACACTGACAGTCACTGGGAAGTTCTACAACACTCAAAAGAGAGTGAGGTGATTGACTAAGGAATGTGTTCCTTAGATGATCAAGAGTTTGTCATACAAGACTGAGGTCAAGTACAAGATCAAGAATAGAGACTAAGTTTGAGGAGTGCTCAAACTTAGAGATGATTCAGATGACTAAGGATTGGAGGTCCTTAGCAAAGAGGAATCCAGGGAAAACCTGGTAAAATTAAAGTGAGGAATACAAGTGTAATACACTATGCTTAAATAAGGTTGTATGTGCGCACAGACCATGTAGTCGTGAGAATGTAGCTGCATATCCTAATAAGGAAGGCATATGTAATACAGACATGTTGAGACATATGAGTCAGAGGTTTAGCATATGTGCATGCTAAACTAAGTAAGAGACAAGAAAGAAGAAAATGAATAGGGGTATATATGATTGATTATAACATTCTCCTTAGAACGAGTCATTCAAGTAAAGCAGTAGATTGCAGACCCTGGTCTGCATATGTCAAGTTAAAGAAATAGGAACTCAAGATGGTATCTGAATATATAAGGGAATTGAAGCGGATATAGAATATTGGAGCAGAGATTAAATAATGAAGATCCAATGAGAAAAAGATAAAGGAATTGTACAATACAAGGTTATGGAATGTAATGGAAGAAGTAAAAATAGAACTGTAACAGTATCACTTACAAGTTCCCTCTGAATCCCACCATCAAGCTCCTCCATTGCACTCTTGAAAGCATGACTTGCCATAGTACCATTTGAATATGTGTGATTTGGAGCATCGCAGAAAGTCTCAATGGTCTCAGCCAACCACACCTGTATTGTTGCCATTGCTGATGGCAGCAGATATGGTCTCATAATAACTCATCATTAATATATACAATGAATTGTTGAGATAATAAAGTTATGTTGACTTACTCTTACTATGGTGGCTATTATGGTGACACCAGGAATTAGGTCCAGGAACACTGTATACCCTTCACTGGATACAATGCTGTTCAAATGCATCACGCACAGGTGGTCCATGAATTCACGTATATGACCTCTAATTGTGCTGACAGGGGGCATGATCTCCGAGATACTTCATGTGAATGTCCAATTTGGTCCAAAAACCAGAAAAGTCTCAAGTATTTGTCTTGCAATTCAAGTTCATCATCACTGAGACCTGAGTGATCTCCGTTTGATGAGGTGAAAAAGCGTGTTGTGTTGCCTTCATTTTCAATACAGCCAACATAAACAGGTGGACCCGGTTCGGCCAGGCGATACTCCAGTACTTTATGCCGACTGTGGGAGGTGCACATCCAAAGACAAATGCAACATGGGTTGAACCGCGCATGCTTAATATCTATCCGCGCCACATGGTCTTCTCGCCGACTAGTATAGGTTGTGTGGGAGAGTTGAAGTGCGTATTGGTCTGGAGGGTCTGCTGACAGAATCCAGATGAACAACATTATCAAGGGCATTAACCCATTAAGCCTTGCATTTTCACCAAGTTGAGTTCGGGAAATAATGCGAGTGTGATGACCAAGCTCATTGTAATCATGCTTATAGAACGAGTGTTGCATAGTCAAAGTAGAAAGCTACCTCTGCAACCTACTGTACATGATATAGATACCCCACATACCATGATCACGATTCCTCTGCTACCATGTTAGTCTGTCAGAAATCCGAGATGATAGTGACAACGGACCTATCCCAGTCAAGTCCGTCAACATCTCAGGTGTACGCGGGAAGCGCGGGACAATGCGGCAGGGAAATCTTTCTGGATGACTGAAATGACAAGATATTCGATATTAGCAAGCTAGTCCGGGATACAAATGAGACTCTACAAACATAGCGAGTCCAGTGGTGAACTTTGGAATGACTGGGATGTCCATGCCTTTATCATCAACAGCCTTCTGGATCGAGAAAACGGCCAGGAAGCTTGCCATCGCGATCCAGAGTGATGCGTCTGCGAGATGTCGTCCCACACTGACCAACGGCCTTCAATAGAGAGTAAAAAAGCACCAAACACATGCTCACCATATCCGGCGACCCAAGCCAAAGCCTAAATCCATCGTGTCGCTGGTGAGGGACCCATCATCATAGAGAAATCGTTCGGGCTTGAATTCGTCAGGACTGGGGTACTTCGTTTCATCATGTGTCATCGCCCTGAATCACTGGTCATTTCGTGCGGATTCAATATAAAAATATTGCAGGCTTTCCATGTATTTTTAAATACAACAATCCCTGATAATCTGGGTCTTTAGCTACCTTCGGTAGAAGAGTATGATACCGACCTTTGGGGATGAAATAACCTTTGTAGGTGTCACTAGTTGTTGTTGTGCTCGCAATGGCTTGGTATATTATCAACGAGGCGTAAAATTGGTGCTATAATGGACAGACCCAATGGTACCACAGGCCACCACCTGAATGTTTCACGGAAAATGGCCTCCACGTAAGGCAACGCAGGCCTATCGTCAAATCCCGGGAGTCTATCTCTGCCGACGACTCGGTTAATCTCCGCGTGCGCTTTGGATTGTACTTCGGGGTGGAGTACCATAGCAAGAAGGAATACAAGTAATGTGGAAGAAGTCTGAACCGATGCCAAAATGATTACTATGTCAAGCACAAACCAAAGTGATGAATACCGTTTCAGACCCCCCTTAGGACAAAACAAAGTAAGTGAGCATCGAGAAGTACAGTTCTGGACCATGAGTACCTGCAAATGCAATGACAGCAGCCTCTTTAGCTGCAGTTGTAATGACAATATCGTCCTCGTTGGAAAGTTTCATCCTATTCAAAATCTCGGTCAGAAAGCATGGTACCGCGTCGCCGGTGGACTGCATGTTATTCGTCAGTTCACTGTACCAATATGGATGAGGCAATTCACCATCCTCTCTTTGACATATTGAAAGGGTATCTCCTTCGCATCATGGGCTGCCATCAGACATTCCACCGATGCTCGCTTGAATGTGGCACCAGGAAGCCAGCTAGGTAGCTTCAAAACTAGAATGGCCATTGAGATGTGACTACAAGCTATCATTCGGATGTGTGAACTTACGGAAAGGAAATGTCTCCATTATCACAGTAGCACCTGGCGTCAACGCTTCCGTTACCAGTTCCATATACCTTTCCATGGCGTGGAAGATGGTATCATCCTTGGCTTTCACTTCGTAACCATACACAGTAGATAATATACACGAGGCACTGAACCTGGTGAAGATCAGCCTCAGGAGTGGACCAGCAAGACCGTTGTGACTAACATCTGAACATGTCTTGTATAATTGCCTGGGTCTTGTAGAAGGCTAGACAGCATTTTGTGGGCAGCACGGAGTTGCAAAGCGTGATAAGTAGGTATCTTAGCTTGACAAAATGATTGGTGAAGCATGCGTCGGTGCAGGCGCCACCTCCTGGATATCAGTAACACCGATGTAACCTATAACAATAGCTTACCTATCTCCATATGGCAGGAGCGCTATGCTGAAGTCCACCGCGAAGCTGACAACCCCCTCGTGATCGATGCTTAGTAATGCTCAAAGACGTAACTTACGGTTCGTAGACAATCGACTGGGGTCTATCCGAATATATAGTAGATCGCCCCTCAAAAAGGTCTTTAGCGACTTCCTCAGAATTTATCACGATGACAGGCTTGTTGAGCAGACGAGCATACATGATATCGCCTGGAAAAAAAATGAATTAATGAGGAAAAAATCTCCGTGGAGATGTGCAAACCATATGTAGATCTCCAGGAATTGAAGGTCAGCCAAGGTCGAGCGGCATCAAGACTGAGAATATTCCCCAGCATTGGGAGGGGGGTAGGACCAGGCGGCAAGGGAGGACGTGAACGATCACTGAGCCAATATTTTCGACAACAGGTTAAAAAAGTCAGCGCCAGGACTGATATGGCCAAGTAAAGGCCAGGTCTGTCGTCGAACATCGTTAGATGGGTCTGGTTGTCTATTGGGTACCTAAAGGAAGGCATTGAGTCTAGTATTTATAGCACCCTGTGGCTGCCATTATCATGAGGGTCTCATTCGGCTCCTTCAGCCCTGAGCAAACACATTGAGTCCGAACATCCTCACGGCATTGACAACAAAAAGACCCCTGGCAGGCTCTACCCAACAGGAAAACAGAGACATGACAAGGAAAACATCGAAGGGAGAGCAAAGGAGGTCAAGGGGAGGGAGGAGAGAGTAGGGGCACAGGAAGATTGGGGGGATGGGTGAGAAGAAACTTGAAGAGGACGGGAAGGGTCTGAGTAGGCAGGTTGAGTGACGAGTGGAGGAGGATGAGGAGTGAGGAAATTTGGAAGGGTTGTATCATATATATCGAATCAACATCATCATGATGGACACCAACCGGATGCATAGGACAGCTCACAGACTCAAAGCACCACGTCTTAATAGTTGTGCTCCCGCTTTGAACACCATGACATGCTTCGAAAGACGTCGGTCACTAGTAGTGGCCGTATGAGCTTCGCTATGTAAAACAATTTTGCGCCAGAAGCACCGCCAGATTTGCAAAGGACCTTCGACATCATCAAGGTGGCAGTAAAGTTTGAAGCAAGTTTCATAGAAATCAATTGAATACATATAGTAGTCTGAATCCGACTAACGAAAGACCATAAGTATGGCTGAAGGTCAAGCCTTAATCGACACTAATACATACCGTTATATACCAAGTCTCGACGATACCTGCAAGTACTACCGGGAGCTCGCCTGGGGTCTTTTCATTGTGAATGCCGTGAGGCTGTTCGAATTTCTTGCAGTTCAAAGGAGCCAAGTAAGGTTACCTGTCACTATCATTAAGGTTATGCATCCGTGGGAAGTAATAGACAATCGTAATGTTTTCTTGAACTTATGCAGACCATTCATTGACTCGTATCTTTGCAAAAACATGTACTACCACTGACCAACTTGCACTCTGTATTTCCGTCATAGCTCGATTATTGTTTAGAACGCAAACATTGATAATTCAAACTGAAGAGTAAACAACTTGAAGGTCCCTGCCGACGAAGTCCGGCCCTTACTTCTAGTCCGGCATGGATAGCACCATTAGCAAAGAGACAAATAAATTCCGTCTTCGGCTTTAGTAATAAAAATTCTATGAAAGCCTTATGTAGCTAGACTCGTGATCTATGAGGCAAACCATCGATACCGACTGCCTTAAGGCGAACAATCGGAGAGGGATGGTTAATTGTGCTAGGTAATATATTGTAGAATATATTATAGATAGATAAATATACAACATACACAAGGTCTCCGTATACGAGTGTGCTGAACGCGAATGTGGACACTTAATGCAGGTGAGGTCACTAATGATACACCGTCACGGAATGATGCAGCGTTACGAGGGTTCTACACGCATTAATACTGTCATGTCGTCTGCAGGCAAAATCTACTTGAATAGTAGGTAGTATACATGGTATACACAAGACGGTGTGAAGGGATCAATTTGCCCCGCAGATAGATAGTTCTCTCATTTCTTGTAAGACCGCCTCGACCTAACCACCACCAATAAGCAAAGAACGCACACGTAACAGTTTTCCCTACCTGAGCATCCAGCTGACCTGCAGCATAATCATCCCGTACATTGTCCGCAAAATACCTTATCACAACATAAGCCAGATCCCCACCCATCATTCCCAAACCCGAAACTCACCTCTGTACAGCGCTCATTTTCTCATATCCCTCTTCAGCAAACTTACATTGCATGCGAATCATAGCCTCAAAACTAGGATCAAAATACGGTATGCGCAGATCCAAGAGCTGCGGGAGCTCTGAGATGAGTTGATCGTTCATGAGCTCGAAAACCTCCTTCGTTTCGTCATGTTCTTGTTGTGCTTTTGGAAGCTTTGTAGGGTCTTCACTTGGTTTCTCGATCGTCTTTCGTAGTTTGCTACGCGCAGCATCAAAGTCCAGGAGCTGAAAAGCTGTTTAGACGAATCGCTTGGTGCCTCCGATCGATGGCAGAAAGTATCACCTTCTTGTTCCGTTTTGCGATATGCTCGTTCACGACGGGGAAGTACGCGTTCATCTTCCGAGGGGTTCCATGATGGTTGTACGATAAGGACCTTCCTGTAGAAGATAGTAAATAAATGGAATCAGCAGAATCAAGTATCACTCGCAAGTTCCCTCTGAATCCCACCATCAAGCTCCTCCACTGCGCTCTTGAAGGCGTGACTTGCCATAGCACCATCTGATGTACGATCTGCAGCGCCGTAGAAAGTCTCGATGGTCTCAGCCAACCGCGCCTGAGTGGTTGTCATTGCTGTGGCACTATTTGAGCATGTTGCATGGCACAATGAGGCCAGATAACTTACAGCGCATGGCATCCTGGTATTGTTTGGCGTCCCTCTGCAACGCCTGACACTCCTTCTCGAAGCTGGACCAAGTCAAATGACAAGGAGACGGACTGCGGATGCACGTACGCTCTGTACTTGGACTCTTCATCTGCAAATTCACGGTCTATTGTGCGTTCGATCTGTCCTGTCTTTTGTAAGACCTGAGCGGTTAAAACGAGTCATGGGGAGCTCCGTGTAGGATCGAAGATGTGTTCCTACCGTGGTACCCGCCCTATTCAGTGACTTCTTGAACCTAGTGGATATCAGACCTCAGTGAACTACATCGAAGTAGGAAACAGACCCTGTCCAGCTCATGGCACTTAGTGATATCACCCCGAAGAGGTTGTTGGAATGACAAGTGATGTTGAATCTTTGATCAAGCTGGCGACTCCCGTCTGGGCCCAGCAATGGCTTACGTAAATCACACGATGACGTTGTGCAATGTGCACTTTGTAGGTGGCAATCAAAGACAAATGACATACAGCATATAGAACATGGGACAACTGCAGGACATGAAGGGATAAACTCGAGAAAAAACATCAAACCTTACAAGTACCAGGTTTCCACCCTATTTCGCGATGCGTTCCTCCAAGGGCCTCGGCGGTAATGGCTGCTGTGGTCGACCTCGGCCACCGACACCGCCTCTTCCTCTCCCAATATTACCTTTACTGCGTCCCCAACCGCGATTTGTGTTTCCACGTCCTCCTGGAGTCTATAAAGTTGTTAGCTCCTAACTCCAGGCCCTACGCAGAGGACCTACTGAAATCCGCCCTAGAAGTGAGGGCTCGTCGCCACGAGGATCGCGCTCTTCGCGGCGAGTGGGACGCTCTTCCATACCGTATCCCGAATCTTGGGGACGCCGGACATCCGCGGCATTGGTGTAATCCGGTTTGTAAGTACCCTCATTCCGCCCACGCCTATCAAGTGTATCTCTCTCAATATGTGGCCTAACTTGACGGGAGGGCGAGGGTGACCGTAGTCGATTGTAAGTTGAGCTGCGCGGCTCTAGTGAGGTAGACCGACCCCTTCGCCACTCTGTCTCTGTAGCAGGGGAGCAACGCGCAAGTCCGCGAGGATTTCGACAGTCTCGTTCTACTACATAATGATCGCCTCGTAGTCGACGGCGATCACGAGTGTCGTCTTCGTTATCGTGCTCTGCTGGCCTCTTTTTGCCACTGTTCATCGGCGACATTTGACGGGGAGGAATGGGAAGCCCGTAAGCTCTGGTCTCATTCTGTAGGTGTCGATGATGAGGTGATGTCGCAGATGTGGGAGGGGGAGAATAATGGTCAGAATAACGAGGAGCCCGTCGCTGACGCTGACGAGACTCGTTGCTGGTACCATTACTGCGAGTGAAACCCGAAGGTTCTGGAGATCTAGCTCGTCCACTAATCTCAGAATTCTGTCGAGAGCGCTGGTTGGGATCGTAACGGGAGCAGATTCTGATGGCTCAGAATGAGGAGATATGGCATCTGGAGTCCACTCCTGACGGGATACAGAGGCATCCATGACCCAGGGATCTGGGCTGTTTCGAATTGGTGCAATCCCTGTCACGCACCTTGATGTCTCTGCTGAACCAACTCGAGCATCGGAGCGCAAGGATGCACTTGGCGCTTGACTGATAACGAGTCCGACGGAAGTCTGAGGGATATCGTTCGTTTGAGATGCATTGGTGTGCGAAATTTTGGACGATGGATTGACATTTGGAATGTGAAATATGGCATCTGTAGATCGTGCGGCTGCTCCTTCCTCAGGGAGACTACTAGCCTGTTCTTGATCATGCGACTGCTCGACCACCACTTCTTCTGTTTTTATAGTCTTGATAGTAAGCGAGTCATCAGGTCGCTTTACGCTCCGATCTCCAGCAGCACTTTTCTCGACGCGGTGTCTGTTCTTCTTGATGTGTCGCAAATTCGCGTCTCTCTGAGCTGGTGAGAGATTCACCTGTTGACTGACAGTCCATTCAGTCCACTCATTGCTATCGCTACCGAGGATAGTGCGTGACTTGGGAGTGCTGGGCAACGCGATCTTTTTGGAAGTTGGCAGTGGTCCATTTGGTGGGGGAGAAACAGATAAATGCAGAGAGAACTCAGAAGCCATTTGAGTTGAAAACAAAGGCGCATCTGTGATCACCTGCCTTCCGACATCAGTGGAAGCCGACACAAACGAGGGTGTCTTATAGGAGGCTGAGGCAGTCGATGATGATGTGGGTGTCGACATTGAGGATGAAGAGAGACCGTTCGAGGTTGACGGTGCACCAAGCATAACGTTGCCCGAAGTTCCCAGAGAACGAGATGTCTTCTTGATTCGCGAGGCAGGCTTCTTTGGCGTAATACCTTTTTGACCCGGTAACGGCACGGTATGTTCGGGCGGCGATGCTAATTCATCGACTTCTATCTCCACATTCGTATCTTCCAGGTTATCACCATCAGTCATAGAGACCAACAGGTGTCCAGCACGCTCAGCGCGGATGCGAGCAGCCTTTTCCGAAGTGGCCTGCTGGTTGTTTGCAAGCACTTGAGTGCGACGCCTACTATATTCAGTCTGCGTATCAACCTGGACATTCTGCGACTGTGCCTTCACGTGCGCCGACTGCAGACCGAGGAGCTCTCTGCGCTGCAATTCTTGTTCTTCATCACCCCGTTTCTCAGCCGCTTCGGCCTGGACCCTCTGCCTCTCTACTTCCTCTTGTTCTACAGCAGCACGTTTGGCAACCTCCTCGGCATGGACCCTCTGCCTCTCCGCTTCCTCTTCGACTAACCGACGCTCTGCTTCAGCGACCTGCAAACGCGTCTCCTTCATATGCTGGAGCGTATGGAAAGATTGTTGAGTCCAAGTAATTTGCTCTTTCAGATCTTTGGTCAACTGGCGTTGGTAATCCAAAGACTTGTTATGGTCATCGACTACCTTGATCTCTTCTTCAGTCATATCATCCTCCTTCTCGACACAAGGCCCGATATCACCAGAAAGCTGGAGTGGCACTGCGTGGTTTGGAACCAAAGTCTTTTCTCTCTCAGCACGCCTTTTCTCCGCCTCCCACTTGGTCTTCTCAGCTTGTACTTCTTCGAGAAGCTTCATCGTGCCAGCGATCTCTTCCTGGATGGCCCTCCGTTTTGACTCGTCCTCAAACTTTCGTTGATCGTCTCGTGCACGGCGCTGAGCATCTCGAGCGCGCCTCGTCTCCTCTCGGAGTCGCGATTCCTCCTCCAGCGCCACGAGTCTCTCCTCCCTAGTGCGCAAATCCTCCCATTGCTTCTGCAATGTTTGCATCTGAACATTGTATCCCGCCTCCTTCACGAGCATGTGTTCCTCGAATGCCTTTCGGCGTGCATCGAAGTCCATGTGCTCTGTCTTGAATACTTCATTCGCACCAAGCTGCAGTTGGATGACATCCTCGGCGGCGGATTGGAGCTTCTTCGCGGCTTCAACCAACGACTCATGGGTGTGCCGCAAAACCGGCATATTTGAAGATTGCGAACTCGTCGGAGCAAGGGCGTTACCATCAGCTGCTAACATTTCTTGGTCCAGGGGAACATTTGAAGTGGAACTGCTCTGAGGATATGGGTGTCGAAGGACAATGGCGCTAAGCTCCTCTACATTTGTTTCGTTGCGAAGGCCGGCAGGTAACTCGGGTATATTCGAAGGCGGTACAAATGGGGATGGGGTCCTGAGATGCGATGTAGGAAGGGTAGGGGATAAAGCCTTGTTCTTTTCTAGAAGCCTGACATATAAAGCGGATAATGAGTCATGTGCGACTTGCTCTTCAGATGTTTCAAATTGCACAATGTCTGGGACCTGACTTGAGCTGGTTCCAGTTGTTTTAGAATTCGGAGGAAGAGATGCTAATAGCGTCGACGAGGGTGGACTCTGGGTTGGTTGGGGAAAGAATCCTGCGGAAGAATGTGGTTTGGGCGACCCAAACGGATTGGATGATGATGATGACGAAACGTCACGATCAAATTGTTCAGTGGTCGGAGTTGCAAGAAATGAGCCGGGATAGACGAGTTCGGGTGTTAATGTCTCTCTGACTTTGTTGGCGGCAGCATTTGCGGGGGCTTGCATTTGCGACATGTTTGACTCGGAAGTAGTAGGAAGAACCTCAATTGGGGGAATTAAATGAGGGTTTGCGGGAACGTAACGGTTACGATTTATCCGCGGTGCATGGGGCGGTTCACGTATTGGATGAAGATTTTGGGATTTTACTAACGTGCTGAGTTGTGATGGATTCATTTGAATCCGCTCAGCCAGCTTTCGCGAATTTAGAACTGGGGCACGGGTGGCCACTTGGGATGGAAGATGCAACGTTGCTGGTGAGGGAGAACGAAAGGGCATTTGACCCGGATCCGGCGCAGAAATACGACTGAGTAGATTGGGCGGTTTTCCAATGGTACCGAATTGGACATCTGTAAAACTAGGTGGCGGTTGGTGAACAGAAGCTGGCATACGGACCCCATTCCCAGTCTGCGGCGCTGACTCGGGTACAGACTCGGGTACAGACTCGGCAATTAAAAGGTAAGAAGGAGAGCCAAAGATCGACTCTGCCATGTTTGTTAGAATTGATAATGGTCAGGATCAGTTTGATACGCTTATATATGCCTACATCACTGATATAACAATGGTAAGAACTCAAGGAGATGAACTGGGCGCACTGATGTGAAAAAATTTGCAATCGTGTCACCGGTAGACAAAGGCAGTTGATGAGTTGAAAGGCGTTGAAATGATTCAAAGGTATTCAGTCCAAATGGTCATGAGACAAAGAGCTTGAAATTACATACCGACTTGGTATCCCTCGGCAAAACCCGTAATAACAAGTTACCAAGTGCGAGTTCAGGCCACTCAAAGCTCGCCATCTGTCGCAGTGCAGAATATGAACCTTGAAATTCATTGATTGGAGTATTCATGACCCACTTATAATGATAGATGCTCAAACTCGAACTTCGAAAATTCGGACATCTACTTATCAATGTATCATATCGCGGCCATCCATCAAGTAGCTGTGATACTATTAGGTACTCCACAAGTTCAATTCTGTGACAGGCTAATGATTTTGTTGGACAATATAGACGAATTTGATCATGAGTCATGCATCTCCGAGCATAGCGCATTGAGAGCTGGGCACCTTCGAGAACACATCTGATTCGACAAAATTTATCCCAGTCATCAAATATTGTGTCCTGCGAGAGCACTTCGGTTACTCAAGCTCAAAGCGTGTTACTATATGTATTCACACCAGCAATGGAGATGCTTCATCTCTGTCCTTCTGCGGCTGTGGTGGACACAACCTTATCTTGCCGTGAATTCCAACAGGTTCATCTGTCATGAATTCCAAACACAAATCATTATTCCTTTCTCAATTTCCCTAAAGTGTCTAAACCCAGCGCTAAGACAAACCCAAACCCTATTGAAATCCCCATATCCACTTCTATAACTGAACTTCCTGATGAAGAAGAAGAGATCTTTTATGATGCTATCGGATAAGATAAGATAAGATAGTATCATGTGATCTTAGAATCTTCTAGAATATGATGTCATAACAATGTCACAACTATCACATCATATGATTCTCATTTCTATTTTATGATTGGCTAGTAGTTTCAAACTCAGTTTACATCTCAGTTTCAATATGTGTATATAGTTAGTTAGTTTTGCTGTAGCAGTTCTTTAGTTCAAACCTCTTGTATCTACATAGTAGCAATCTAAGATGTCCTTGCTCCTTTCTTTTCTTGTGACAACCTTTGTTTGAGTCCTAGTCTCTACCCTTGCGTTAATTCGTTTGTGGGTTGTGACAGACCCCCAGTTGATAAAAGAAATCTTAGAGAAGCGAAAAAAGGGTCAACATCCAACTGAATTTGAAGACTTTGGATTACGCACCATCTACAGTCCTTTCTGGGCCAATCTCCCGCACACAGACATATTCCTTGCTTTTACACCTGACCTCCTACACCAGCTCCACAAGGGTGTCTTCAAAGATCACTTGGTGAAATGGTGTCTTGAAATTGTTGGCGAAGCTGAGATGGATGCACACTTCAAGGCAATACCAGACTATCCAGGTCTTCGGCACTTCAAAAAAGGAATATCAGCAATAAAACAATGGACGGGCACAGAACACAAACAAATGCAATGTGTTTTCATAGGGTTACTGGCCGGCGCTGTCCCAAGGTATGCTTGATGTCATACTTGTGGCTTGAACTTTGTGCTAACATAATCAATTTTCATTTGCCAGTCAAGTGCTGGTAGTCGCACGAGCTATCTTAGATTTTTCTTACTTTGCACAGCTCCGAACACACACATCTGACACCCTCAAATATCTGGAGAACGCCCTTGCAGTATTTCATGCCAACAAGGATATTCTGCATGAACTTGAAGTTCATGAACATTTTAATATTCCTAAACTACACCAACTCTTGCACTATGACTATGTTCAATCAATCTTGTTGTATGGTACCACTGACGGTTTCAACACCGAACTTCTGGAACACCTCCATATTGACTTCACTAAGGAAGCCTATCAGGCTAGCAACAAGCAGGATTACGAGGAACAAATGGCTCTGTGGCTTTAACGCCAGGAAGCCGTGTTCTTGCGCAATTCCTATCTCGAATGGCTGTCTGTGCAGTCTCAGTCGGCTACCATAGCCGGTCATGCTGACCATGATCACAACATTGATTCAGGCTTGGATTCTGAGATGGAAGACTTGCAATTTGAGTCTCGTGCTGCCCCCGCCAAAGCACCTCCTGTCATTGGGCAATGTGTACTCCATGTTCTCGCCAAGGCTCCTGCGCACCCTCGGACATCCGTTCAGCAGCTCATCACTGCACATGGCTGGTGCAGTCTCATTTCTCCCAGCCCTCAAACTCTTCTTACACAAGCATTTACCAAAAAATGGCATTGTCCCTGGTCCACAAGATTGTTTTGACGTTTTCTGGCAAGTTGTCATTGTCACTCTGCCGGACCCGCAGGTAGATGAATCACCACGGCGATGGTGCATCAGAGCAACACCCGAAGTACCTCCTGGTCCTGGCCGGAAGCCAGGATTCCCTGCCAAATTCAATATGGTGCTGATCAACAATGGCGGTTGGACCACAAATATACAGACATTAGATGGTAAGTGGTTGTTACTGTTTAGCCGTTGCAAAATTCATATGGAGGCTGTAGGCGCACAAGTGGCACAAGTCTGTGTCATTTTCACACTGCCTCGTCAGTTTGGAATGTATTCTCAAGCTTTGGCTTACATTGAATGGTTCACACCATTCAGGGAGCCAGACCCCTTCTCTGGCCTGCTTCAGGTATCTCGTTCGACTTGATGACTGCATCAAAATGCAGCCGTGATTCATGTCGACAAAATTCTTCATCCATGTCACCTAATACCAAGGATGGGACAATTCATCAACCCCGGGTGGACAAGCGCAAATGCCTATGAGTTGGCAACTGATTTTTATCTGAATACATTCATTGACTTAGATACTTTTTGTATTTTTGCTATTACTTAGTACTACACTGCTCCGTGATACAATCTGATACTGTTGCTACTGCACTACAAGTCACTCGCAGCATCTCTGGTAGCTCTGCATAGCCCACTATAGAGTAACTCAGTTGACTATATATCACTACTGTAGCTATGTAAGACTATGTAACTGTCACTAGTACTCCCACCATTTTGGTTTTTTCCTGATGTAGAAACGGGAGTCATGGCATTTGCAGCTCAAAGTCGAAGTTGAGGTACACAGAAATTGGTGGAGTACTCGACCAAATTGAAGTGCAACGTTCGAATCTCATTCAGAAAATAGACGGACCCAAAGGACCAAGCATATGAGGTGAGAGGGCTGACCCAGTCGATTCCATTTGGTCACAATCGAAGCTAGTGCAAGTCCATCGATAAATTTAAGCTGGTTGATGGTTGATGATCAGGTTGGCCAAGTGGGTATCCAACCACAGAGGACAAACGGAACTCAAAGGTACTGCAAAAGACCTTAGAGGTCAAGTTGATTCCAGAAAAAAACATGAGGTCATCCTTGAAAACAGGGTCTGGACTTGGAGAAGCAGAGATCAATATTGATTGGAAGAGATCATCGGTTAAGCATGATCTGGTATCTAGTCGATGCCAACAGGTGCTATCAGACGGAGGAGGATTCTAAAGCCAGCTATTGTGAAGGTCCACCTGAAAGTGTAAGACGGCCTCCTTGCTCGAATCCAGTAACCATATAGTCTAAGTCGCATACTCAAGACTCGTTAGATCGCACAAAGTTCATGCTGTGGTGTATTCTGATTGTATGAGGTCTAAATCTAGCAAAGAAAGTAGAAGCATAAAGGAGAGAAGGTTGATTCGAACAATGACCTTATATATGTGAGAAAGCAATTGTGAGACATCCGCATACTACTGACGGAAACAAGTGTCTCACTACAATCCATGATGTAAAATGATGTCATTTCGATCTTGACCACTCATCAACGTCCTGCTTAGTGAGGATGAGTAACTTATACAAGTTTATGATTTGGAAACTGCATTGAGTATCGCAGATGGTGTATAATCAATATACTTATAAGTGTCATCAGTTACAGCAGTGAGGGAGTGTACACAAAGTTAACCATGACCATGGCCACTACCGCGGCGGCTATTTTCTGTGCCATCCTGGCAAGGTATGTAACGTGTTGCAAGGGCCATCAAGGAGGCATCCTCAGTCCCTCTGTCTGCTATGAGACCAACAGGAGTAGTAGCACAAGAATGCATTGCACTGAAATCAGCAAACTACTGGGAGCCTGTACAGAATTGTACAAACTTGTACAGGCTCAACAAACTCACAGCTAAGTCCCTGCTGTGCAAGCCTGTACAAGCAGCCACAAATTGTACAAGCTTGTGGGGTTTCAGAGGAGAAATGGCAAAACAGTATCATCACATGATACATCACCTGATTACTTTCACACATTATGCAGTTGGCAGGAATTGAACCTAAGACCTCAGTTAGTTACAAGTGCAGTGTTCTCACCACTAAGCCACAACACCATTGTTATAGTCTAACAATAATAGCAATATATACCAAATGTCACATGTCCAAAAATGTGAAAATTCCACCAAGTTCATTCATTCAATACAACATTACATATTCTATTTACTACTACACAAATTCTAGTTACATCAGCTTAATAAAACCCACATATATATGTCAGTTTGTATTATCTGTAGACATCAGTAATATTGGTGGTATGATATTTAATTATATGTCTGTTGAGTTTGTAAGACCTGTGATGTCTTGTGACACCTTGTGATACTTGTGACACCCACTTGTGATGAAATTAGTAGTTTTCTGATGCATATATGTATGTCAGTTTGTATTATCTGCAGACATCAGTAACATTGGTGGTGTAATATTTGATTATATGTCTGTTGAGTTTGTAAGACCTGTGATGTCTTGTGACACCTTGTGGCACTCGTGATGAAATTGGTAGTTTGCTGATGTAACTTGCTCAAGTTTCTAGTCATGAAGGAGAACTGTGAGTGTGTTGGTATCACATTCTTCCACAGCTAAAATGGTGCAGTTGTATGGCTTGGAGTATGGTTGATATTGCCCAGTAGTAACAATATAGAATACTTGAAATTTAACATATTGACCCATGCATCGTACAGTCATAGGGAACTCCTTGTTAACTTTGTCAGTTGAACAAACTTGATAAATGAGAACTTACTGAATTGACACAGGTTAAATCGGCGACTACTCCTTTGAGACTTGATTCCCTCGAGAGATAATGTCCAAAGTTGTAGTAGTGGTATAAAATCTGATTGTTTCAGAGCACCCTTTATTAAGAGATGAAACTAGGCAATAATAAACATAAATACTGTGCCAGTGTCAAAAAAGAGGGCAGTCAATTAATCAGATATTTGCCATTGCTAAGCATTCTTGGAACCTCAACAAAGCCATTTCTGAGTGGAGTGTAGGCATGCTGGTTACCAAGGTCCAACACTGTCAAGAAGTTGTCAATGAAATGAAATGGGCACTAGTCCGAATGTTCATGCAGCATAACACATGTGTGACGTGTTTATGTCAGTATTGACTTATGTTAAGGACTCTTCCTGCATCAGCTGAAACCTTGCTTGTCATATTTCCTGACTCCCACCAGTGCCACAGAAGTTGCCGGTAAGGAACATGCAGGTGCATGATGAATTCTAGGGGACCCAACAGCATGCCCAGCAGTGGTATCCTGCATTGTAAGGCACCGTCCCATCCTTGCAGTTCAAAGGTGGTGTGGGGGTGCATACATATATCTGAGAGCGGGCAGCTGACAGTGGCACTGGCAGTAGCACTGGCGGCAGAAAGAATTGTGAGGTGAACAATTTGAATGAGCTTCATGGTATCTGGTATATATATTATGCTTAAGTCTATGACATGATTGTGTAAGGAGACCATACCAACGAAAGTTTGATTTTGCAATGTGTGTGACGCTGCTATGACAAAGTTGAAGAATAGCTATTATGTGTTGGTTTAGAATGTGTATAGTGTGGCGTACGAGTGCCACTCACAACAGCAGAAGGTGTCTGCCTCTGAGGCTTTTCAACTCAACCATGTTGACTTTATACTTGTTCTTGTTATTGAGACCGACATGATATTCAAAGAATGTTCTATGCTGACTCACTGTACATCGGTAGTGTTGTGGGCAGATGGTAGAATCCGGCAGAATGTCAAATTGCAGGGAATCACAGCGAACAATATCTTGATAACTTCCTCACCTCATCTAGCCATAGTAACCAGCTTTTTAAAGTGTACTTCCTTACTTGTAGAGTAGAAAAAAAATCAGCATGTACTATATGGTGGATCTGAATCAACTTTGCACTGGTTTAAGGCACACATATGATGGGTTTAGGGCAAGCGGAGTCCTCCAGCTCAATGCTTGGAGGACTTGCAATCAATTTTTAAACCGAGAAGTGACAGCTTTTTGGATCAACAAGAAAGTATGTATAGTAAAATATGAATGCTCCATCGTCTCAAAGGAAAAAACCTAGTATACAAGCCACCGAATGCCTGGTGACTGATCAAAAAATGACTGGTGACTGATAGAGAGTCAAATGACTCGACCACAAATGCTATAGGGCTATATTTTTTAAATTTTTTTTAAAATACAAAACAAGCAATAGAAAGAATTTGATCAAAGCTGCCAAACACAGAGTTTTACAGATTTTGAGAACCGTGTATCAGGAGATGAAGCAGATATGGGTGCTTGCAAATATATTTCTGAAACTCATCTGAAGACCAGCGTCCCGCTGCCTGAATTAGCGCAGGTGTGACACCGGCAGAAGCCAGGGCAGTGGCACCTCCAGCTCGCATTGAATGTCCTGAAATTGATGGCAGGAAGAACCACTGTAGATAGTGCATAAACCAAGCTCGTGTAGAAATCGTCCCTGAAGCTGTGAGCCAGAGATGCGGATGGTATGGGAACATTGCATCTCTTGCAATGACATATCTACAGAATAGCGGCAATGGGTCCAAGATTGATTGCACATCTGCCAGCAACAAGATTTCACATCCCTCACCCAAATTACTGCTCTTGTGATGAGGCAAAGTGTATGTTGCCGAGGCATCGGTGAATATGAGCGAGTGTCGGAATGCAACCTTGTGATAAGATTGGAGATTCTTTGTATTCGGCCAGCATAATTCCCCCAACCGCTGCAAAGTTTTAAATCCAGTGATGAGCATAGCAACAAATAAGATATCGTCATAAGTGGAGCTGCTGGCAAAAGTATTGGATACGAGAACAAGATCATCGAGTGATAGCAGTAGTTTGCGTTTGATAGGTTTAGACAGTTGCCGTTTACACCCTTTGAGGGTCTGTGTAACAAGCAAAGATGTGCAGTTAGAACAGACATGCAGGAAATGAGGTTCTAGACGATTAACGATTCCCGATAGATAGGAATCCACTGAGCGAGGTTCAATATGATGGGATAACCAGACCACATAGAAAGAAAGTGTGTCTTCTGTTGGCTCCACAGGCTGATTATGCAAGCGACAAAAGTTCAGATAGGAATTGAGATGTGAGTCATAGGTGGAAGCAGTAGTGCATTCAATAGCAAATCCCAGAGCAAGTGAGTGCTCAAAATGTAAGTGCTCATCAGTCCAGACTTCCCAAACAGGTTGTCTGGACTGCAATGTTCCAGCAATCATTTTTTCTTCGCCCCCAATGCATCCTGAGGGGGTTCAAAGTCAAAAATGTGTGCCATTGGTACGAGCTCTTTGACCAGCTCATTGTGAAAGTGCGATAGTGCATCAGCGATGACATTTTGTTGCCCAGGAATGTGTTCTACCCGAAGATCAACATGATAGTGAAGTAAGATATCAACCACTGACAATAGCAATGAATTGTAGATAGGTTTTGCCCGAAGTGAGTCGAACATGGCCACCATATTAGTGTTATCTGTGTAGATGAGCAATTTTACAGGAGGCTCATCCATAGTGACAATAGCATGGACAGCTGAACATACAGCCAAAGCTTCAAAGTAAAAGATCATGTTTGAGGGGCTGATGTCAGTAAATGACACTGGCAAGCAAAATTGTCATCTGGAAACCAGAGTCCTAGTCCAGCACTTGAGGCATCGGTATAAGCCACTACCACTTCATTACTTGACGGATCAAAGTCCAGGCATTTGAAGAGGTGTAACCCATCTGATCATTCAACATGATCAGCAAGCCAAAGAAACTCTTGAATCAACGCATTATTGATGTGAATTTGTGTGAAACTGTTAGTTTTTCCTCATATTTTGTCATAAAGCACTGACAATCCAGGTTTAAGAAGAGGGAAGACATTAAAGCTCCATTCACACCATCCTGTGAGGCATTGAAACTCATGAAGCAACCATCAATGATTCTTTTGTGCAAATCAGCGAAGTTCTACCACCAATTCAGCCTTTTTATGAACCGGTAGTGATACTTGCATAGCATTGGGATCAATATCAAATCCTATGACCATCAGAGGTGCTCCAGAAACCTGCTTAGTATGGTCATGTGGCAATCCAATGGCGTCCCATAGTTGGAGGAGTCGAGTTTGTTTGGCAGGGGAGTAACAGTCATATGGCGCATAGTACAACACACGCCCTGCCACTTCAAAAGAGAAAGAGTTGTCCATGTAAGTCTTGAGGGCATCAATGAGGATACAATGTATCACGACCCAAGCGACAAGCAACATGAAAGAAATCCAAATTTTGGGGGAACCTTGTCCCCCAAAATTATTGTTCCGATCAACATGATGTTGATCATGTACAGTCAATATTTGTTTGACTTGCCACAAGGGATGCATAGGCAGATGACGAAAAGCTTGAGATACATCAGACTTGAACAAAACTAACTCGACATTAGGATGTTG
Source organism: Suillus spraguei (assembly GCA_016800925.1). Lineage (NCBI taxonomy): Eukaryota > Fungi > Basidiomycota > Agaricomycetes > Boletales > Suillaceae > Suillus > Suillus spraguei. The sequence goes on from JABCPU010000029.1 coordinate 130,848, forward strand.
TGAGCAGAACCGGAGCAGAGAGGGTCCAAGGGAATGCAAGCCATCGAGCTTTGTTCCTCTAATAGAATCCCGATTGATCATTGAATTGAGAGAATAGTCACCTGCTGTATGATCAACAACAAGGTGGAATTTGTCAGAGTTCAGTTTGGGCACAGTATGCATTGGGATGCTATACATTCCCGGGAGGAGGTCTGTTCCAAAACTCTCAGATACTTGTCCCAATCAAATTTCTTCTTCAACCTGATTTTCAATGAACTGCAACTGCACATCACTTTTTGCACAAGTATGATGAGAATTGTCGTTGATGGAAGGATATGCATCATCAGATGTATCAGCCCAAGGCCAAAATCCCTGATGTAGAGCTTGACAAACAGATTTAACAAACAGCTGATTGGGATGGTCAACAAGAAACTCTTCAAACTTGTCAACTTTAATTGGCGTTACAATATGGAAAAGATCAGGTCATGAGGCAATTGTTTGAGCTGTGTCACTAGTATCCAATAGTTCATTTAATGGAGGTGAAGGAACTGGTTCGGCGTATTCAGTAGATCGTGCAGTAGGACTAAATGAAACATCTGTAGGTGACCACATAAGACCCTGTCTATGACACAGGCACTTAAGTGGCTGTTCATGCAGATTTGGACTTTGACTCTTCGAAATGTTTTGCTTCCGTGTGCCATCGGGCACATAACCTACCGTCCTGCTCATGAGAGCAGACATGTGCATATTGGCAGGTGCTTGCACTTCAGGAACATTCTCCAGAGTTCCACTTATGACATGGTTCACATCGACTGAACGTGGTTTTGTCCCATGCAAGTGCACCAGGTTTTCCCTGCTTTTTGTTGTCATAATGTCTACCATCGGAATTGAAGTGGGATTCATGAATGTTGGTGAAGGTTGCAAAATCAGAGAGCTCAACCTGTCGAGAATTTGCCACCTTGTTTCTAATGGCTTTGTCAAACCAAATGATCTGCTCATGTGATCGTTTGATTGACCGATCAAACTTGTCATTGATATATTCTGTGTAGGTGGCAAGCTCATCCTCTCTATGAGGGAACATGAATTTGATAGCTTGTGATGTTCTGTTCCAAGCAGCTTGCCATTGCGCTGCTGTGGTAATCTTTTTTGACACTGTCTCTGATGTTCCCGAGAACTTGATCTCAATGTCTCCAATGGTTTCAGTGCATTTGTCAATAGTGGTTCTCAAAGTTAACTTCGTATAGAAATTTCAAACGTTGAGCATTTTGGAATTTGCCAGTTAATTGAGGCTCCGACGCTGACACATTAACCCTAACCTTATACTCAGACCGTCATCATCTACTGCAGTCTGCGACACCATCTTTCAATATCATTATGCCTCGGGAATCCGATCGTTCAAGGCTCCTTCGCAGCCTCAAACAAACTAGTCATGACCTTACTATCGCGCGATACATGGAGTTAGTTGAGTTTATGGTAGATGAACTACTAGTAGATGAGGAGGAGGACTCATCAGAGATCAGCGACACTGCCAGTGGTCATAGTGGGTCTGATATTAGCATACGGACAGCATCACCAGCATGGCCTGAATCCCCTACCTCATCGGTCACATCTGCCTCGTCAATCAATTCCCTTGTATCACTCTCAACAGCATACTCGAGCGTCCTATCACACGATATCCCAGACATGTGTGAACGAGTTTTTACACAGTTCGTTGACGCAATTGGTGCATTGCATGATGAGGTGGAGAAATGTCGGGTCCTTACTGTCCATCCACGTCTGAGTCGCGCTCCTCAGCTACACTTGCTGGAGGAGTGGGCTCTGTTCTCAACTGACAAATTTCGACGCAAGCTTCGCGTTGATGCAGACATATTTGCTGAACTTACGAAGTTAATCCAAGGGCACCCTATCTTCCATAACAACTCAAACAATCCCCAACTTCCCGTCGCAGTTCAGCTCGCTGTCTTTCTCAATGGTGTCGGCCATTATGGCAATGCAGCAACTACTGAAGACATTTCTGACTGGGCCGGAGTGTCCGTAGGGACCGTCTATAACTGCTACAAACGCGTGATGATTGCGCTGTTGCAGCTTCATGACCGAGCCATTCATTTTGATCCGCTTGACCACGAGGACCAAGTTGAACGAGAGCGAGCGAAAGCCTATGTAGAAAGAAAAATATGTCATGAGTGGCGTGGAGGTTTTCTTTGTGTAGATGGGACTCCATCCCCCTTACATGAAAAACCTGGTTGGCATGGGGAGGGTTTCTTTGACAAAAATTCGGACTACTCTTTGACAGCACAGGTAAGTATCAGTTCGGTGTGCAGCACAGTAACTTACAATTTAAAAGGTCGTTATATTCCCTCATAACCTTCGTATTGTGGACTATGTCATCGGCGTACCTGGAAGTCTTCATGACTCAAACGTATTTGCACGAACGAGGGTTTCCCGGAACCCTGAGTCATTTTTTGGTGCAGGAGAGTGGTTGTGGGCCGACTCGGCATATGCTGCACGAACCTGGTGTGTGCCACCATACAAACGGCCACCAGGAGGGAGCTTGACGCCAGACCAAAAGATATTCAATACTAACCTGTCGACGGTGAGTATCAATGGCAATATATATTAGTAGTCCTCACCCAATGTCTAGGTTCGTGTTCGTTCAGAACATTTTTTCGGCTCTATCAAAGGCCGGTTTCAATCCCTGCGGGAGCTTCGCATCCCAATCCAAAGCCAGAAGGACCTCGACTACGCAAACATGTGGATCCGTTCATGCTTCGTTCTGCACAATTTAATCGTCGAAATTGAGGAAAAATCAAACCATGAGAACTCAAATGTCCGCTTCTATGAAGAACCTCGGAGGCCAAGGCAAACTGGTGCTGACGCTGATGCAGGAGAGGATGATCAGCGAGAGGGCGGTGGTGCAGTAGGTGATCAAACTTACATTGGAAGTGTGGGGCAGGATTTTCGCAACACGTTAAAGACACGGTTGCTTTCCTCGTTGGCGCAAAGGAATTAGCAAGTATATATGGCGCAAACCTGTAGCATTTAGGATTGTCAATTAGAAGCTCTTCCTCTTCTTTAGTACCCAACGAGGGAAATTTGCGCAAACCTGTAGTATTTATGGTCATCAATTAGAAGCTCTTCCTCTTCTTTAGTACCCAACGAGGGAAATTTGCGCAAACCTGTAGTATTTATGGTCGTCAATTAGAAGCTCTTCATCTTCTTTAGTACCCAACGAGGGAAATTTGCGCAAACCTGTAGCAATCATGCTTGAGATTTTCTCGAGAAAGTACCACTCATATTTCTAAATGAACAGTTGCAAGATGACACGGTACAAACCTACTTCAGCTTTGATCAAAACCACGCTCCATAGCAATACGACGAATCCGAGCCTCCTCCTCTTCTCGACGTGCATGAGACAGCTCGAGTTCAATTCTTGCAATCTCCATTTGCCGAGTCATCCTCTCCTGTTGGTGGTGATGATCTTGTTCAGCAAGACGCATTGCATGCTCCCGCTCATCACGAGCACTGCGGGCCTTGAGATCATGAGCCCATATTTCGCTCTCGAGCTTCATGCGTTTATAGCGTTCATGCTCGGCACGAACCTCACGTTTGCTATCAAGGTGCAGCATCAGAGATTCTGCCGTTTGGGACATCCTTTCTGTGGTCTGGTCAAGAGTACTGCTGCCAGGGCGTTTGCATGATGATGAGGGGGGACACTGAGATGCACTTGAAGGAGATGGACGAGACTGTTTTGTAGCAAGAGAAGGTGAACTTTCACGACTTCCCTTGAGTGAACTGACACGAAGAGACTGTAGTGCTCGGCTGGCACCAATATCTGAGTCCTCTGAGTCAATGGGCGTAGACTGACGACTGGGTGAAGACTCCTTGTAATCGGAAAAAAAAGACAGTGAATTGTCGACTGGGTTTTTTTTGGCTACCGGCGAGTGTTCAGGAGAGTTTAATGATATCATGCCTGGGCCAAGTGCGTCAGAGGTTGAGATGGGAGGGAGCTGGGGTTGTTGGTACCACTGTGGCAATGGGACCAGTGAGAATGAATCCGGCGTGTTGCTAGGACTATGGTCCGAAGGTAATAGTGGCGATGGCTGGAGTGATGCTATGCAGGGGGGCTGGTCAACAATCATATCATCCGTCACACCATTGTCCATAGTGTGACTATTAATCTCAACTATTTCTCCATCCTCAGGATCATCGTCTGCATGAGCGTCATCGTCACCTGTAGCCGGTGGTTTTGAAATATTAAAATGTTCCAATGCAGCAGAGGCAAAGTCTTGCCCTGCATCTGCAGTAGAGAAGGCATGATTGAAGGCTGGATTGGTCCGCCACCAGCCATGAAGCTCAGGCCACCAGGGAAATTTCTCAAGCCTTGTATCTGATGGAGACATGATTAAGACATGCGCAAATCAACGCAGCAGAGACTTACCGATCAACGACTTCATCTTTGGATCCTCTTGAAGCTCTGCATATGTCTTTCCTGCTCCTGACTGCTTGAGGTCCTTATTAAACTCATTGTATTTTTTCCGGAGTCTGAAACATCTTATCAGTGATTCTAGTAGACAGATGATGCAAGAACTGAATACTTACGTGCCAAAACGAGTTGAGACAGGTTTGATAAATGCCTTAGGGTCCTCCTTGAAGAGTCGTTGAACCTCTGGATCTTCATCATTCGAAAATACAGCTTGTGCAACCTGCAAATAGACGACATCTCTTGAACTACCGCTCTGCTTCTTCTTCCGACCTTGCTCCTTGGCATCCTTTGCTGAATCAGAGAAAAGCTTGATGCGGGCATCTTCATTTTCCTTGCACCAGGCAAGTAAGCGTTCAGTACGAGCACCACGGACCCCCTCCCAATGAATAGTACATTTCTTCCCAGTGTCCACACTAGTGGATGTATTGCCTCGGACTCCACCACCTCGACCTCTTTGACTTGTGCGTGACATGATACAGGGTGTTCTTAACACAGCGATTAAGGATCAGATTGGAGCTTGACCACCATCGACGCCAATGACAACGACGAGCAGGCAGGGCATACCGGAGTTCGAAAGCTGCCGTACCGGCAGCATCCGAATTCGCAAATTTTGGCTGAGAATTTCTTTCTAGGTTTGACTTTGAGAACCGTTATTGTCTATCCTAGAGCAATAATTCCGTGACAGGCTTGTTTTTCATTATTCCGTGGCTACAGTATCATAGAGCTCGACCTCTTTGCCGACAAGTTCAATAACGTCAAACCTCGTCACAGTATTCATAAGGTCCTCCCACATGGCCGACCGAATGACATATTCTATCATGCCGACATACAATCATTTATGCGATTACACAATGCCTCCAGCCACTGCACTTGCCGGACGCCCTGTCTCATTCTTTATATCTGACAATTTCAATCGTGGCGAGAAGGTCAATAACAAATCTGGATGCTACCACTGGTCTTGCAAACACTGTCCAAATGCCCTTCGCAAGAATTTTGCCAGGTGGCAGAAGTGGCGATTCTGCCACTTCTGCCAGTTGTGCCAGCACAATTAGATGCAAACAATTCTGCCCCCAGCACTAGCAGCCGGGCCGTATAATAATATTATTCATCACCTCGGAGATGTGCACACAACATTCAAGAAGTTGCACCAAGTTGGTGATAGTGTTTGGCCTGATGAGCACGTCGATGCCGCTGATGGATCTTCCTGTATTGGAGAAAGTCTCGTAACAGCCGTTGGCCACGTTGCTGACGTGGAGTGTACCGAGCCATGAGTAGGTGGATAGTATAGTTTTGTTGCAAGACTTGTCTACACATTGAATTATTTAAGCGCTATGTAGGAGAATCATTCAAGAATCGAGTTAAATCAGTGATGAGAATCGGAGGTATTCAAACTTATGGTCGATTCACGGTTGATTCAGGTTGAAGAATCGACTCGAAAATCGGAGTCAGAACCGTGGCCTGAATCGCTAAATTTGACTCCCACTAATCTCTTTGCTGCTCGACGGCGTTGACAGTCCCTCCTTGACCTGGGTTTCGTTAGCATCAGGAAAACCTAACGATGAGGCAAGTTCAAGATGGATCTGAGCATTAGCGGCAGCGAGGTCATCATCTGGTGGTATCTGATAAGTTGATGGCGTGCCACCAGGAATATCTGTACCAGGGAGAGGATGTGCTATTGAGCCATGCAGCAGGAGATCTACAATCCCTGAATTGAGGACTCTCCTGACCTCGGCCATGTCGCTATCTTCTTCCCCGATATTCAAGTCCTCTCTCAGCTGCTCCACATCGACCCGTGCAGGACGAGGCAGACCACGCGCAATAACCTGCATTAATGCAGTAATTGTCCCCAAGAGACTTGTCGCGAGGCACTGCAACACCTTATGAAGAAACCCGGAGGCGGAAAGGTGGCCTTAATGACTAGTACAGCTATTTTGAGTGGTGACAAGGGAAGCATGAATGCTTCTTCTTCAAGCCCATTGGTTGTTGAGTCCAGTGTAGCTGCCCCTGTTCGCAAGCGGAAGAAGACAACTCTAGATGGCTTTGTAGATCATCCATTCACTAAATATCAGAAAGCGTGTACTGACATCAAGTTTATTCGGTAGGTATTCCTACTAGTATTATAATCGGCACTGACTCGATGACTAAACCCCGTTATAGATTTTTCATTCGCACAAACATACCATACTATTGGTGGCGATTTCTATCTTCACCAGTTTCTTAATGAGATTAGACCTTCGTATACAGCCCCATCACGCTATGTATCATAATATCATGATTCTGCCATTTGCCACGTTGGCAGAACATGGTTCTGCCAGTTCTGCCGGCAGAACTACCTCGAAATAGTTCTGCCCACAGCACTAGCACTGGTTCGAATGTTCACGCGGCGTAATGCACGTTAGTAGTACGAGTGTGACGTGTCCATGTCAGTATTGACTTATTGAGTAACATTAAAGACTCGTGAAAAGCTACCTGCGTCAGCTTAAACCTTGCTTGTCATATTCCCCGACTCCCACGATTAGTGAGAGAACTTGATCTCTCAGTGCCACAGAACTTCGAAGCTGGTAAGTTACTTAGGAACATACAGGCAGGTGACGAATTCTAGGGAAGAGTAAACGCAACAGCACGCCCAGCAGTTGTATCCTTCTACATAGTAAGGCACCGTCCCATCATGGCAGTTCGAAGGTGGTGTCGAGGTGCATAGACTTGTGTGCGGGCAGTAGAAGGATTCCTCAGCGCGAGGTGCTGCCATCACGGGTGTCGCTGCAGTGGCACTGGCGGTAGCACTGGTGGCGGAAAGAATTGTGAGATAAACAATTTGAACGAGCTTCATGGTATCTGGTATATATATTATGCTTTAGTCTATGATGTGATCATGTAAGGAGACCATAACCATACCGACGAAAGTTTGATTGTGCAATGTGTGCGACGCTGCTATGTCAAAGTCTAAGAATAGCTATTATGTGTTGGTTCAATGCAATGCGCATAGTGAGGCGTAGCCTAAGAGCGTCACTCACGACAGCAGAAGGCGTTCATCTCTGAGGCTTTTTCAACTCAACCATGTTGACTTTATACTTGTTCCTGTTATTAAGACCGACACGATATTCGAAGAATGTTCTATACTGACTCACTGTGCAGCTCTGAGTGGCCGGGCCGTATAATAATGATATTCATCACCTTGGAGATGTGCACACAACGTTCAAGAAGGTGCACCAAGTTGGTGATAGTCAAATTGAGCCAGCGGGTCGCAGTGATCACAGGAAGGATAGTCAATGTAATAAACTTTCAGCGAGTATTGGCATGATCCAATATTAGTCACTAATATTGAGCATTCTTGGAGGGTGACCATTTCTGAGTGGAGTGGAGTAGCTGTGTTTAAGAAACAACTTCAAGTGTCACATTCGGTCACTCAGCCATATACAATACGTACTTGATGAAATTGGAACCGTAGAGAAGCTGAATCGGTGAATGGGTCGGGTAATGATATACCTTGTAGAAGGGGGATGCGTCGTATGCAATGCAAAGCGGATTGGTACGAAGATGTACGAAGTGACGAGGAATTATAATGTAATGTTACGCACTGTATGCGGCATAACACAAGCCAGCAGAATGACGCATAAGAAATCTGTTGTAACATGGTCAGACCGCCGCCCGCATAACCGTTACACCAAAAAGTGAAATACTGAAAGCTAGTAGCTTTCAGCATCAGCGGCGGTATATGTACTGATTGTGGGAACTCAGGTAAGCTAGCGTGTAGAATAAATTGTACATGATAGTAGTATCAAATTCGATAGAAAACAACCGTAGAGGGCTCTGCTGCGAGCAACCCTTCATGTAATTCTACATGTCAGTGTGTATATAAGGCCTGATAGGAGTTGCAGTGGTGGAAACAGTCCAAGCCAGGTGACGTGAATTTCGTGCCGAGGCTGACTGGTGACTTATTGAAGCGAAGAAATGACTGCGAGTATTCATACTCCCAAAAGAAAAATGAGATAAGCACTAGTGTAAAGGCAGAATGATACATAGTTGCATAAAAAATACTTGAGAAATGAATCATCCGCTTGCTTCCATCTCAGCGAGAGCTGCTTCATTGAGTGCCTCTGCCTCCGCCATGATTTTCTCCTCCAGTACAGCAATCCTAGATTCTGCATCCCGACGCTCGCGGTCAAGTTCTGCGTACCGCTCCTGCAGCAGCCGCTCTCTCCGTGACAGGGTATCCACCTCGTCATTCAGTGCCTCCAATCTCCGTGGTCCAGCGGCAGCCTCGTTGATGCTGAGCCGAGCGAAGCTCTCATAGTCTACTTTCGTTCGCACGAGCTCATCGAAAGCGTCAGTAACACGTTTGGAAAGAGCTTTTGAACGTGCTTGATATCCACCAAGAGTGATGTCGAGCTTCTTTTCAGCCTTGGTGGCTCTGCTGGCCTCTTTTGACATCTCTCCACGACTCTCCTCTAGCAGTGTGTTATAACCGGCTATCCTGGCTTCCGCGGATAGGTCGTTGGGTTCTACCCATGTTCTCGAAGCGGTATCGAAAGCAAGCTGCTGACGAATACTTGCCCAAGACGCACTCTCATCAATCTCTTCGCTGCTCGACAGCGTTGACAGTCCCTCCCTGACCTGGGCTTCGTTAGCATCGGGAAAGCCTAACGATGAGGCAAGTTCAAGATGGATCTGAGCCTTAGCAGCAGCGAGGTCATCATCTGGTGGTATCTGATAAGTTGATGGCGTGCCACCAGGAATATTCGTGCCAGGGAGAGGATGTGCTATTGAATCGTGCAGCAGGAGATCCACAATCTCCGAATTGAGGAGTTTTCTGACCTCGGCCATGTCGCCATCTTCTTCCCCAACATTCAGGTCCTCCCTCAGCTGCTCCACATCGACCCGTGCAGGTCGAGGCAGACCACGCGCAATAACCTGCGTTCGTCTTGCTAAGGCTTTTCTCTCCTTTCTTCGTGTATTCGCTTCAATCGTGCATCCCGTTCGGCAGCATCTTCTTCTGAGATCGGACCCGCGGTGCCATCATCTTCATCTTCATCTTCGGGAACCAAAAGTTCGAAGTTGTTTTCAGGCTTGGGAAGACTCATGAATCCGGCCTTCAAAGCACGCTTAGCGGAGTCGGCACGCAACCGGAGGTCGCGTGGTGTCTCGCCGACTGGCATGCCCGTGACGGGATTGATGCTGAGGGTATCACGCATGGGCGTCCGCATTGGGGTCGCGCCCCACGATGCACCATCTCGCGGCGTTGCTGAAACATCACCTGGACCGCCATGCATAGGAGTTGCGAGAGGATTTGGGGTAAAAGCAACTTGATGCCGAGGAGTTGCGCTTTCGAAACCAGTTCCTCCCCCTGGCCCAACATGAAGGGGAGTATTCTCATCTCCCAACAAAGGTGTCTGCGCCATGGTCATGTTCCGCAAATTGCGTGCTTCTAACATGACATTATCCTCTATGATATAGCTCAGTCGCCGCGATGGAAGTGCGTGCTAAAGAAGACTCACGTTGGGGTGCAGTACGAGGTGTTCGTGCCATCCTTGCGCTCTCTAGCCCCTCGTAATCACTCAAGAGCTTCGCAGTTGCCTCGCTTCCGCCACCGACCAATGCCTTGGCGTTCTCCCCTGTCTGCCCGATCTTGACAATGTCTTCTAGCTCCGCTTCCCCAACCTGAGCGTTCGGCAACACAAGCTTCCGTCGTCGACCAATGCTCTCCGCCTCTTTCAACTTCTGTATCTGCGCATCGCGAGCAGCGATGAATTTTGTTTGGTGACCATCGTTCTCACCCTTAGCCTCTGCTGCACGACGTTGTCGCTTCCTTCGTTCAGCTTCTTCTTCATCAGGTTTGCGTTTGTTTTCCAGACGGCGAAGAGATTGGCCGACTGGTGCAGACGTAATCCGTGCCTGCTCTTCCGACGTGTCATAGAAGCCCGCTGCCGGCTTCTTTTCAAAGGGAATGTCAGCATTGTAGTCCATACCCTTATTTTTCGTTTTATGTCGCATACTAGGTATATCACATAAGGGGAGTCATAGCGCAAAGTAAATAGATCGACGCACATGATTCCAGCAGCCTTCAGCTCGCGCTTTTTTTGTAAGACTGCAAGTCGTCTTGCTTCTTCGAGCTGGCGTTCACGAGCCTTCCGCTTAGCTTTCTTTCCCTGTGTATTTGCGAGACGAGCACGGGCTTCGGATAACATTTCCTTCTCTGTATGCAGAATCAGCAAAAACGCGCTCCCGAGTGGAGGAAAACGCACCATCCTCGTCCATGTCAATAGGATCAGGACGTGCAGGCTTAGTTTCAGGGTCAGGGTCAATCTCTCCTGGCCGCAGGCGCCTGATGTCGTCTGCACTCGGCGCCGACTCTCCCCCTGGGCCCGCCAGCCCCAACTCCTCGTTCTCCTTCGCCTCAGCCTCATCCAATAACTTCTGATATCGCTCAAGACATTGCGTAGCTGTACGGCCCACCGCGGGAGCTATTGTCCGCCATTGTGTGGGCATGATTTTTGCGAGGTGCATCAACTTTTCATCTTCGGTCTGGGCAGTACATTGTAGGTTTCAGCACCAAAACTGGGGCCTGCGACACGCACCTTTGACCATTCCGTCTTCTTGATAGACGGATCTAGCCACTCGTACCACCGCGCTTTACATTGTTTGGGGGTCTTTCGGACCAGCAGCGACGATATACGCGCCCTGGGGTGCTTAGTACAGAGTAGGGCGACTGGCAATGAATGGACAACTCACCATTGATTCTTCCCGTACTTGGCTATCGCAGCCTTGAGAACTTCATCCTCCGTGTTCTAGATGAGTGGGTCAGATTCGGATTCCGGCGATACCCAAACTGAAGTCGTAATGTACCTTCCAAACACCTGATTAATTTAAAGGGTTACAATTAACATGCGTCAAAAAGCCTAGGTAGAGTCACTTGCCTCCTTTGATGATAATTCGTACCATGGCTGGTGGTGGACGGGCTTTAACAAGTACTGCAGTTACAACAAGTGTTCACTGCTTCACTGTCGTAAATTCCTTTTGCAGTAGCTTAGTAAGCTTCACAACTCGAAAAATCAAGTGACCACAGCAACAGAACAGCAGTCGGGCAGTGGGAAAATTCAAACTACATGCTTCCTCTAACACCGAATAGATACAAATATGGGGAAGATTAAACTACCACTGGGCACGACAACAACTTCCGAGTTCCAACCTGAAAGGTGGATGGCACCGTTCAGACTAAGGGTCTTTGGCAGTTCCTGTGCTACACCCTTTTCTCTAAATTAGCAGCTTCGTAAGTGTCTCTACGGAATCCGTTAAGGTGACGCGTTGTGAATGCGATGAGGTTTGGGAGCTTGAATGATCCTGGCACACCGTTAGCAGGTAGCCAATGCGTAGCAATGTGTCTCATCACGACTTACTGTCACATTCAAAATAAAATAAAATAGGGCTCTAAGAAGTACCTTGGTGTGGATAATCGACGAATCCAATGAGCTGATCAAGATGTGTCGCCCCTGTATATTTTTGATGTTTAAGATCGAATACATTGCATCGGTCTTTTATCTTCGATCAGGTTGCATATCTGTGACGCAGCAACGTCAGGTCTTTCCAACATTACCACCAAACCTAGATTCCAGACGTCTGCGCTGTATATCCAAGGCGCGCCAAGTGTGACTTCCGGGTCACGGTACCCATAGGACTGTTAAGGTATGTAAGAGGGTACGAAGCATCCCTGAAAACCAGTATCTGAAATCTGTGAACACCAGTTTTCCGAGCTTATTTTGAAGAGTCCAAATGCATTTCTGGAAAGATATATGGTACGGTCGACGAGGACCTTCTGGGTTAAAGGCTCTCTGCTTCATCGCTGACGACCGTCTGACATAAGAGTCAGCAACAAAGCACAGACTTCTTGGGATGGCTCATTTCGAGTCTGGAGGTTGAAGAGCGGCACGCAGGTTGGGAGGCTTAGAAATCAAGAAACTACGTGACATAGCATTGTCGCCTGATGACAAGAATGTGGCACAAGCGAGACTATAATAAATTGATAGGGCGCACAAAGGAAGTGTCGTCTATCCGCTAGAGTTCATACTGAGGGCGAGTGGTGAGCAGATCCTTCGACGGGATATTCAGAGTGTGGAATATCATGAGACGACATCATTCAAGTTGTTGATCAATTTGGACTTAGAAAATGGTTGGTGACCGCACTCGTGAGTGATAACTCGAAGGCAGGACACAAGGCGACCTGTCCAGAAAATATACACTGCCCGGAGAGAGAAGCATGCAGCGGGATCGAGCAAAGGATGAGAGAAGGAAATGGGTTTGGGAAGGTGAGGGTATCTAGATAAGATAAGTCACGGATTTGCACATCAATGATTGTGAAACATATTAGAGGTAGCTACCTTGAGAATTTAACAACCTGCACGTATAACGATAACCGAAAAGCTGAATATTTGAAGCAGTGAGCGCTGAAAATAGTATCTGCCCTCTGAATGCATCTAAAGACCAATCCAGACTCACAGGACATCAGATGGCACTCAAAATTTCCTTGATCACGAGGTCAGGTATAACGCAGAAAATCTGTTTCACGGTCGTAATGCCATTCTCTGATCCGCCTGCCACGACTGGGACCGTTGTAAAAGACTAGTGTTAAATCGGGTCCGCTATGTGAAAAGAAGAGACAAAGGAAAGCGAGCGAAGGAGCTGCAGCAATTAGCATCGTCGAATTCCACACATTGGACGAGTTGTACGACAGGGGAAAAGATCAATAATGTAATAAAAGACTTCTGTTCAGGCCAATCTTTTGGTGCCTAGTAAGAGCAAACAAAATTGTCAGAGAGAGTGGGCAATATTTTGACGCTCACAATATTGATGATATTAATGGGAAATAGGTCTTCAAGGCCTGCTTTTTTGAGAATGGCGTGAACGTCCCATGTGTATGCGTTTCCGTTTTTGCAACCAGTGACTAGCACGTTTCCATCAGGGGAAAGGGCTGTGGAGCGCAAAGCATCTTCGTGCTGGAGGGGCTGTCTAATTTGGAAAATTGTATCGAGACTCCATAGACGCGCTATTTTATCATATGATAAACTTGCAAGGGATGGTTGTTCTGAGACAAGGAGATGTCAGTAACAAAGTTTGACCGCGATTTGCTGCCAAGTGGCAGTGTCGAATATCCTACAGTAATCAGAATATACACTTTTCTACGTTCATGCCAAGCTCAAAACTATAAAATAGTGAGTGTTTTGAGACGATTTTGCATCCCAGATTTTTACAGCATTATATGCAAGTTTTGATGAGTCAGGCGAGTATATCACCGCTCGCACCCAATTGTGACCGGTTTCGATTGTCAGGATATTTTCGCTGCTGTTGACATCCCAGATTCTTGCTGTCCCGTCCCAGGATCCACTCGCTACTCGTTCGCCATCCCCACTCCAGCACAATGCACACACGACATTGCTGTGTCCTGTCCAAGTGGTAATAGCCTTCTTCGTCTCGACGTCCCATAATCTCACACCATTTCTGCTTCCACTTGCAATTATCTTTCCATTTGGAGACAGTGTCATGGACCACACTTCTTCACTCCCGCCCCGCCAGTCCTCGCATATCTGTTTACCGCTCTTTAGGTTCCACAGTAGGAGTGAGCCGTCCAACGAACATGTGATGATGTGTTGTCCGTCAGGCAAGTGCACAACACTGTTCACCCAGCCAGTATGACGTCGCATGGTCTGGCATGGCACGATCGCTGGCGTCTTGCTGGTGGAGGAAGACATGTGCGTTCAAGTATGGTGGATCGTGTATATGAGAAGTCCGTCGTAATCTTGGAATCAGACCAAGTTATTCAGCAATGGCACAGTATGCTCGTGAGTTCAGGGTCATATGTTTAATTTCATGCTTGTCAGAAGCACACAGCCATGGTTCGTGGGACAGTGTGCTTACAGGATTCAAGATGAACAAAGAATGCAGCTGCGAGAATGCGCAACCACGAGAGGTCAATGGGTATCTGGTTGAGAGTTAAGGCCTAAGGAAGTTGGGCAGTTGTTTGTTTCATGCCCTTTCAAGGTGCGTTCTATGTGTTATTCTCGTATTTGCTCCACAGCTTCATTTCTCCATAGATAGAGCGTACAGGTTTGTAATTAACGCTATGTGCTTTGTATCTTCCTATACGTAAAGACAGACTACTGGTGCTTCTGACGAGTATTTGACAGCTTTCCCATTCCTTCTCTACTCCGGACATTTCATCCAGCCTATGTTCAAACTCCAGCGCACACGCCGGTCATTCCGGTCTCAACAGTGTTATTTTGACTGGGTATGAAAAAGTATAGCAAGCTGGTAGGTGAGTGATCATGCATCTTAGAAGTGTTCGTCCGAATATTTATTACCTTGCAGAGCAAGGTCGAGGGAGATAATATGTAAGTCATTTGATCTGAACCATATGTGAAGATTCATAAAGAATACAATAAACAACGTCAATGAACGCAACCAAGCGCTCTCCAAGCATAACAACGATACAAATACAATCAACCGTGTCCAAAACATCAAACACTAACCTTGGAACCACTTGTGACTAGCGCTATCTCCGATGGCAGGCGTTATCGCAAATGGTCATGATGCATGAACAGCCTCAGTGAGAGCCCGCAAAATAAAATAAAAAATTGGAGCGGAGCAAGGTCATAAGTTCACACAGCGAACCCCTAATCGTGGACGCCAAACCTGGCTGTGTGCGTTGAATGAGCAAGTTCCATCAAGGGTATACAAGTGTGCACATGTGTCAAGGCCTTGTAGTCTAGAGGTACGATACTTGCTTTGGGTCATTCACAATTGCAAGTGGCCTGGGTTCGATTCCCAGCAAGGCCCTTTGTTTTTTCTTCTGCTCAGTTCTCAACGTTAATACTGCAAAGGCAAGGGACTTGAAACTTTATTTCAAGTATGTACGTAGATCCCCTGGCTTAAATTTTGCAGGTCTCGATGATGGAGCCTGCAGGGGGCAATACAGGGTACGGTCGACTGTTTTACATATAAAGATGTGGCAAGAAAGTGGAATTGCAGCTCACACGATCGGTTGTTGAAACGTTGACTACATTGGCTGATATCATCTACTTGTTCAAAGAAGTTGGAATGAGCATCTAATATATACGTATCCGTCGTCGAATGATAATGAATATACTGTACATCAAGTTAGGAGCACTGCGGAAATCGGGATATAGAGATGAAAACGTCGAATAACAATAAAAATATATGTGGCTCGCGGAAGTCCAAGGCTAAGGGGATACAATACTGATTAACCACAGATACCGTTGTCTATAACCATCCCGCAGCGCTTGCACTTGACCCTCCGGTCAAGAAGGCAAAGCCCAATGCCCAATGGGAACCAAACTATTGCAGCCAAGATGCCTAAAGAAAGGTACAAGTCAACTGCTTGCCCATTGGCATGTGATCATCTCTACCTAGGATGCCGAAATTGGTTTCATTGATATGTCGCCCTTCCTGCAAACATATCATTTCTGGGTGGTCTGGGGGCAGTAGCGAGGCGACTTGTTCGCCAGTCAAGGGGTTATGATAATGGTAGATTGTCGGTTGCTGCATCAGAGGCGCAGCACGATTGTGGACAGCCGTCACTGTGTTAGGAGGTATTGAAGGTAGCTGCGCTTGTTGGTTCGTAGTCTTGATCTTGTCAGTCATCAACTGTTGTTCATCTGCAATCATGATAAACCACTGATCATCCAAGATAATACGGATTTAAAGACAGACTTGAGCCGGCCTGAGCTGCGACGTAATCGTAGGAAGGTGGGTTATCTGCATTGGCATGCTTGATCACCTGAAGGTTCGTCAGCACCAGAGCCATTGAGTTCACATATGCTGAACGGGGACTTACCATGTTTGACTGAGGATCAATTATCATCGATAAGTTCTGCTACGTGGCTTTTGTATGAGTTCGAAAGCTGCGCACTGCGGCGGCGGCACATGAACAGAGGCACTGTCGTAGCCGATCACGTCAGAGAATTTGTTTTCCATTGTTTGTTTTGATCATCGCATTTATTATTGAACGGGCTGGGGGGGACAGCTGCATTTATTCAGAAACACATCATTAGACATCCATTAGAAGGTCTCTCGGAAAGCTGGGAGTAATGCATTGATGAACCGAGCTCGAGGAAAACACTGTATAGTTTTATTAGAATTGTTCTCACGTGTCAGCATGAGAACCTATGTCACGTTTTTGTCAGACACCGTGGGAACCGGCGAATTTTTATCTGAACCCACTTTTATTCTTTGTGCTTCACAGCTTCACTCAACCGTCGCTTCGATTGAAGATGGAAAGTGCAGGACCATCAACTCACCATATCGCCCCCGATGTTACATCGGACTCAATGACCTCCAGAGACTAGTTCGCACATTTGCGCATATCTCTCAAGGGAATTCTAATATCTAATTTTGTTTCCATTCTTCCAGCTATGCGGATTCATACGCGCATTTTGGTTTGTTGATCTGTCTGGTTGAGTTATTGTTATTCTGACGTATCGTGACAGGTATTCACGAGGAAATGCTCAAGGACACTGTCCGGACAGGATCTTATCGATCCGCGATCATAAACAACGGTCACCTCTTCAAGGGTAAAACAGTCCTAGATGTTGGTTGCGGAACTGGTATTTTGAGTATGTTCGCTGCAAAAGCAGGTGCTTCACATGTAGTTGGTGTAAGTACTATATGACCATCTCGCTCGTATCATTTACTGCATACCTTTGAAGATCGACATGTCAAATATCATCGATCAAGCTCAAAAGATTATAGAAGCAAACGGCTTTAAAGACAGTACGTCTGATTACATGCTGCTGGTACCGTCTTCTGTAACAATGCATTAGCAATTACCCTCGTTAAGGGAAAACTTGAAGAAGCCGAGCTTCCTATCGATAAATTCGACATCATCATTTCAGAGTGGATGGGTTATTTCCTCCTCTACGAATCTATGTTAGACACCGTCTTGCTTGCAAGAGACAAATACCTCAAGCCAGATGGATTGATATTCCCCGACACTGCAAGATTACTTTTTGCTGCCATTGAAGATCAGGACTACAAAGAGGAGAAGATCAATTGTACGTATATCTCTGTTATATATACGCCTGGCTGAGAACAGTATATATAGTCTGGGACAATGTGTATGGCTTCGACTATTCGTGTATCAAAGACATCGCGCTCCGCGAACCTTTGGTAGATACCGTTGAACTCAAAGCGGTCGTAACCGATCCATATGTTATCAAAGTTTGTCGTCATCAAGTCATCGATTAGTAATACTTGTCTAATTCAACGTAGGACATTGACCTCTTGACAGCAACAAAGGAGGACCTGACTTTCACAGCACCTTTTAGCCTCGTTGCTACACGCGATGACTGTGGGTGTAGTCGTATTAGGTGTAACTGCAGCATTCATACGTGCTACTATAGATGTACATGCATTCCTCGCTTGGTTCGACATCGTCTTCGATTGCACGCACAAGAAAGTCAAGTTTTCAACTGGGCCTCATGCGCAATACACTCACTGGAAGTACGTTTGCAACTCGACTTTCTGTTTTTCAGGTACTTATTTTTTCTAAACAGGCAAACAGTGTTCTATACCCCGTCGACAATCACTATTAAAAAGGGACAGGAAATCACCGGCAGAATCGCTTGCGCACCGAACGCGCGGAACAACCGCGATCTTGACATTGCTATTTCGTATGCTGTTATTGGTGGGGAGGAGGAGGAGCCGGAGGAGAGAACAGTAGAGTACAAAATGTGCGTGATTTTGCATTCTTACCAGCATCCCTTTCTGCTCCAGTCCGATTCATAATGATAATGACCGTACGCTGACCGATGATAGGTCCTGATCGACAAATAATTCACCGACAATGACTCTCCACGCTTCACCACACTGTCATACACATTTCCTATATACCGATATTCACCTGCAACCTAACATCTGGATTGCACAACAACAGGTATTAGCTTGGATACACAGACATTGCAGCCTATCTGGTTTAGTTCTTGTGTTATACATTCGCATCGAACTTACTGTTGTTTGTTGCATCATTAGATCACACTGTCTCACTACTTATCAGTTGGCCATGTGTAAATTGTGCCAGTTACCAAAACAATCACTTTTCTTGATTTTACAGATTCTGCGACAGTGTCGACGAGTATCAATTCGTTCTTCAACAAACACGCGCATTTTGATGATCTCAAATGTGTGATTAGTACAATTCCACCCCCGCGCTCATGCACAAACCAGAAACAACCTCTAATTTATATCGTCTGGTGAGAGAGATGGGCTGGGTAGATTGTGAATTTGTGATATACAGTTAGTGATCGTGAATCCTCGTGACCAGCCTGTCTAGTACGTTCCTCAACAAACTTGTTGCAATGTATCGCGAATCCAACCCTCAAGCTCTCTGTTGAACGTTTCCGGTTCCTCCAAGTGAACCCAATGTCCTCCTTCGAACTCTACCATCTTGAGACCTCCCGTCGCGTATTTCTTCATAAGTGGGACGCCGTAATCATACACGCATACGTGGTCTTTCTTTGCGACTGCGAAAAACGCGGGTTTCCTGATAAACTGATTCTCTTCTGGTATCTCTATCATCGCGGTCAACCGTCATCAGACCATGTATTAAGCAATGAGTTGAATATTATGTCGCACCTTCCATGATGCGGTCATTAACACCACCGAGCGTGCACCGATACCAGTTCAGGGCGCTCGTCAACCCACCTTTCCTTAGTGACTCGAGCAAGAGTGAGTGGTGCTACATTTTATGGACACAGTCAATTCTGACAAGCCTGACAGAGGAATATGAAACACCTCATCTGTAAGATAACTGCCTCTCTTTGTTGTCTTTCCGTTTTCGACAAAGGCCTGTATCTCCCCGGGTTGATTCATGAGAGTCAGCCAACTATCAGGGTCATCTGGGTAAACCACGGAAATCAATGATTCCAGCTTTGCGTCTAATCAATAACAAATGATCAAATGTTGGTCAAACACTCACGTTCTTCTCGATGGTTTGGGGAGCGCTGTCTTGCTCGAAAAATTTCCAGTACCCCAGTAGCGGCCGGCCGAACATCTTGATATTCATCCCCAAAACAACATCAATGGGAGGGAAGGGGGCGTATATGTCGTATGGAACGACAGTCCATGCGAAACCCAAGAAACGGTCGGAGTGTTTCATTGATAGGATAGAGATCATGCGCGAGCCCCTGATAACAGTTCTCAGTTTGGTTATTACGCGTTCAGTTATATCTTACCAGTCGTGCCCAACTCCTATGGTTTTCTGAACTTTCTCGGCATCAAGAATGTCAAGCAAATCTTGTGCCATTGCGGTGTGCAGAAAGAGGGACGCATCGGTGGGTTTAGACGTGCCGCCGTATCCGAGCATGTCAGGCGCGATTACTCCGAATCCCTTCTCAGAGAAGTAGTTGATCTGATGATACCAATCGTACGAAATCGAGGGAAAGCCATGGACGAAGAGTAGAGTGGGCTTGTCGTCCACAGCTGGCAAAGACAGATAGTGGTAAGTCAATCCTCTGGAAGTGACAACGTCTTTGTACTTTGAAAGAAGGCTCTCGTTCATGGTAGTATGACTCGGACAAGCTGTAGGACTGACCTTTGCTTGTTTTAGAGTGCATGCGCAGTAACTAAGTCGCTTAAGGTATTTTGTTTCAAATCAGCTGCGCTCCGTGGCGCTCGGGGTCATGACTCATAGTGTACTCGAAGATGGTGCACATTAATTCGCTGTATTATGCGTTAACCCCATGTAGTGTTGTGGGCTGGCAGAATCTGGCAGAAAAGGTGATCACTGCGAACGATATCTTGATAACTTCCTCACCTTATATAGCCATAGTAACCAGCTTTCTCCATCGATTCAGAGCAATTGTATGTAGAGTAGAAAAAAATCAGTTGTACTGCTTGTACTACGTTATCACAGACAATCGTTTATGCGATTACACAATGCCTCCTGCCACTGCAGTTACCGGACGCCCTTTATAACTGACAATTTCAATCGTGGCGAGATAACAAATCTGGACGCTACTACTGGTCTTGCAAACACTGTCCAAATGCCCTTCGCATCCAAGGTCGTGACAACCAACTCCCTTATTCACAAGTGTAAAACATGTCCGGCAGAAATACGAAAGCAGGAGAAGATGCCGTTGAGTTCATTAATTCCGATAAGATTGATCCTTCTCCCACCCACAAGGCAGTGCAGAACCGGTTGTGCTTGGTAAACGCAAAAAGTGCACTTTAAATGGCTACTGCCTGACAAAGGAGCAGTACATATTCTCGCGCGAATATCAAGCTATTGCGGTAAGTATAGCCAGCCTTAGGCAATTGATACTCAAAGTTGAATAAACTGGCTTTAAGTTCACACAGCATTTGCCCTGCTGGAACACGAAAAAGATGCAAACGAGTACTGATTGACGGATTGGATGAAGTGTTGGAAGGTCAAGTTTACGATTTTGCGGAGTTGGAGCATGTTGACCAAGGTCTTCTACCGAAATCGGTCGATGACGAGATCATGGTAGTTGATCACAGCTCACAAGACGACAGACAGTGGGATGTGGATGCTCTTCTAATGGTGTTTCTTAGCGACGATTACCATACATTGTCACATACATGTAGAATTTTGCCAGGTGGCGCTTCTGCCGGTTGTGCCGGCACAATTAGACGCTGGTCCCAGCCCATCGTGTCTCTCGGGGTCCTGCTTCGGATGTTTCCGCCCAGCCCCCCAAAAAATGGATTCCGCCTCAATTCTCATGATGTCAAGTTCAAGACGTGGAACTTGACACGTCTTGTACTTGACATAATAAGAATTGAGCACGCCTATGGGTGGACCCGGGTACCCGGGTGCTTCGAACTGGAGCCTCAAGATCTAGCTATTAGTCTTAGCGAAATTTGGAGACCCACAATTATGAGGCTGAAGATGCAAGCTGCAGAGTTCTTGGTTAAAGTTGGCATGTCATTTGATGTTGGCTACAATAGTACTTGATATCGATAGACAGTAAGACAGCAATGTCGGTGGTAGATGCAAAGCTTAACCAAATACTAGTGACCCGTGGGCACCCGCGGGTACCTCGAAATTTGGATGTTGATGACCGTACTCGCCCGGTTACACCCAAGCCAACCCGTAACCCGTAGCACCCAACCCGTACACTACCCGTGGGTTCCATCCGGGCGCACTCTATGTCAGGCCCTAGAATTGCGTTCGCGAAAATGCGTCATTCGCGTTAGTACTGAGGAGAATCGAAGAGGAAGGAATGATGCAATAGGGTTCCCATCACGAGCGCCGGAGGGGAGGGCATGAACAGCATAGAGTCATATACATATCTGCAAATACGTAAAAGGCTGGTGAGCGAGAAATGATGACTGACGATATCGAGAGGAGTGCGAATGCCAACAAGATGGCAAAAAAGTATGCGTAAGCACCTCAGGCCTCAAGGGTAAATGTTTGAATAGCACTCATCCCTTCATTAAATGTTGACGCTTGGGTAGCAAACTAAAAAAATAATAATAGAATATTCTCGAACAGGATACTTCATACGTTGGAGTGCGCGGAATGGCGAGCGTAGAGCCTACGGTCGATTACTTGCAGGTTCGTGAATCGGGTGCAATGGATCAAATGACAGTCATGGCATGTAAAGTTATGGCCGAGTCGGGGCCCGCGAGGACAGGGAAAACCATTTGGACACTTGATATCAGTGACTGCCAGACTCGTCTGGTCGACGACAGCTGGCAGTACTTGATAATCATTTCTCATAAAAAATTCATATGGACGTTCGTTGAATTACCGCGGTGCGAAGATTAGAGCCAAAAGTTGACGGACTGAGTTTGAATTTGGTTCTTGAATCATTAACAAGGTGTATACTTGCTTCAAGGCTGATACTCCTTAAGCAAACTTCAACGTTTTGTCTACGATGGTCATTCACGAACACCATCAACATACGCGCCCACTCAACCCACTCTCTACCGATGTCATCCCCTGGTTGGTAGTCGGGAATCAATTCATGACGTGTTATAAGCTATTTGTGGGTCAATGGAGTCGGATGTTGAAGCTGGTGTTACTTTTCTAGTGGCGTCGCCAACAGTCGAAACTTAGCTGACAGGCGCTCACCGAGAACATATTCATCAATCTTCCAGGGCATAATTTGAAGACTTGCTGTGGTTGCAAGAACGATATCCGGATCTTTGTCTTTCTTTTAGTTTAGGGATGGTGTTGTATTCATCGCACATCAATAACGGATTATGAATCAGGTTGTAGCGATTGATGAACTTGAATCTACATCTGATCGACCGGGCAACCACCAGGCTAAGATTAATTACGGTGAACTTCTAAAGAACCCATCCATGAGTGAATATCAAGGTGTGTTCCGACAGGATAAAACCTTGTCGTCGGTAGGTTTCGAACCTGCACAATCCAAGAGAAACAAATTTTGATTCTGTTGTGGAAACTACCTGTCTAGGACCAGTTACAGTGATTTCCTAAAGAAATCATTCATGAGTGAACATCAAGGTGTGTTCTGATAGAAAAAAACGACGTCGTCGGCAAGTTTCGAACCTGCGCAGTCCAAGAGAAACATTTGATTCTGTTATGGAAACCACCTGTGCAGGACCAATGACGCTGATCTGCTGAAGAAACCATCCATGAGTGAATATTAAGGTGTGTTCCGACGGAAAAAAACCTCGGGAGGTTTCGAACCTACAGTCAAAGAGAAACAGATTTTAATTCTGTTGTAGCAACCACCTGGTTATGACTTGTTAGGGCGAACTTCCAAAGAGATCATCCATAAATGAATGTCAACGTGTGTTCCGATAGAAAAACTGCAGTTCAGCAGGTTTCGAACCACACTGGCCAGGCTACTTTCATTCTTCCACTTGACGAGACTTCCCAAGTTGAAAACCTATGGGGCCCCTGATTGATACGGCCCGGAAAAGATGACATGGACAACAAAGTTTGGATCTGAACGTCTACGAGACAAAACTGCCCCGACGAGGGACGAGGACTGAGATAATCCTAATTCACCATCATCAGCAGGTTCAATATGATTGACATCACTACTGAGTATACATGAAGTTTCTGGATACACAGGAAAATCAGCAGATAGTAAAAAACGAGGACGATGAGACACTGTCACCACCTTGAAGGCCAGACATAGAGGATTGGAGACGGGAGCCTCGTCTTCCCACAAAACAGTGACCACGTAGCAATCCAGTTCACCCCAAACACAATATTGAGACTACACGCGACCTCGAACTCGACATCAGTAGTGAGCGCACGGCAATGAACTGGATTTCAGTAAAATGCGAACTTGTGCCCAAATGACCGAGCGAACGAGCAATCGAAGAAGAAATGAGAGAAGAATGCGATTCAAGGTCAAGCAACAGACACAGGAAGACGACCGAGTTGAATGAGGTCCGGTAAAACACGATATAACTCTAATGCCGCAGCAATGGTTAATATTCGAGTGTAGGATATTCCATAGGCATAGAGCGATGGTATCCAAGCAAAATAATATGCCCCCTAATATACAGAAGTTTGTGTCCTACATCTATCCGAGGTCAACATCAACGTCAACATCATCATCAACGAACCAAACTCACCCACATCTAACTACTCAGGATATCAATCAACAGCTCATCACCGTACCAGTCTTCTTATCCCCTTGCGGGTCCACTTTCTCTCACTCCTTCAACGCACCCTCAAAGCCCTCTCACATCGTCTGTCCGAGATGCACATCCCACTTCCCTATCATCTGGTACCTGCGCATCGGCAGTGTCGGCCGTTGCAGGGCTCGGCATCTGCAACAACCTCACACTCGCAGTAGAGCGCACCTGCTTTCAGCTCTTCTTCTGGAGCATCTGTGCCTTGACGAGCATTGTTCTTGGAAGGCGAAAAGTGACGTGCAGCACGGATTAGATGGCAGATATCGGAATTTTGTAAGGCGGACAAAGTGTTGGAGAAGTATGTACCTGAAGAATCGTCAGCATTTAAGTATTTAAATCAAATGAGGAGTCTGACAGAATGTCAAGATATGACTATCGACGTCATTATCGTACGTACTCATCCTTTTCTTTTACATACACAATCACTCCTCGTTGCACGCCGCAGACACGTTTGCCTTTGATTCTCCATCTAAACCATCATATTAAAACAGGTTTTAATATGATGATTTAGACGGAGAATCAAAGAGAAACGTGTCTGAGGCGTGCAACGAGGAGTGATTGTGTATGTAAAAGAAAAGGATGAGTACGTACGATAATGACGTCGATAGTCATATCTTGACACAGAACGCCGAACATGGATTGATTTCGTCCCCGAACTGCATTTAATAGCAATGCAATGGTATCTGATCTAGAAAGCCCGGGACATACATATACGGCGATGATGTTGGACTTTTGCATCTTGTCACTCACGACGTAGATGATGGAGTTGTCTGTCCTTGGTATTTGCACACCCGATGGTAGTGCATCAAGGACACGCTGGAGATGGCGGGTGAAAACTAGACTGGTGACCAATCATTTGAGGGGAGCGCCGGCCTTCTTGGTAGATGTTGGAGGCGGCATGGAAGTTAGAGAATAAGAGAGTGCAGCAGCGACGTAGACAGGATTGACGACATTGTATATCCCGTCCTCATCGCACCCAGAGAAGAAGAATGAGAATTGAGGATGCTAATGAAGTGTGTTGTCTCTCCTGTGTTAGTACAGCAGGATCCTGGCGACCGATCATGCAATGGAGCCCAGCTGTTGATATTCGTGTGCCAATATGATAACATACAGTCTAGTCTCCTTTGCTGTGAGGAAGTGAGAAGCAGACTCGGTTATGGCCATCTCAGGGCCCGCGAGGATAGGGAAAATCTTTTGACTGCCAGGCTCATCTGGTCAGTACTGTACTGACCAGATGAGCCTGGCAGTCAAAAGATTTTCTCTATCAAGTACTGACAGTACTTGATATTCATTTCTCGTGGGAAAGGAAGCTGAGGTTTGGCTAGTTCATGTTTCTTAAAAACATAAAGTTACAACTGGTAGTTTCTCTACGACTTCATGCCTTCAGGTATTGTGTAGCCGCTAGTGAATTATTTCCAGGTCAACCCCACGACGACAGGTTTTCGGTGAGACAACGATGATCCGGTGCAGAATTTCTGCGACTCATGTGGTTGCCAGCGTGAGAGTTGGCACTGTCCGACGGAAACAAAAAAGACCAATTACAAGGTTACCTAATTGGGAAGTGCTTATTGTGCTTCGTCCTTCCACTTGAAGAACAATGAGGATGTGGTGGACTCACCATAGTGGGACAATGATGATTTGGTTTTCAAAAGGATAAAGAATGGATTGCTCCAGCGCTTCTTTCAGGGCTCTCTTTCTTGCCAATTATTCTATCTTTTTCTCTTCACTGCTGACGATCGCCACCAGTTGGCGACTAAACTTTTATTCGACGTCGCAGGTCGACCATCATCATTTCAGATGTCCTTCTCTCTCCGTACTCAAAGAGGAATATCGCCTCCGCCAGTTTATGCCGCTCATTCTACGATACAGACATCTAGCACGACTCTCAGACCTTACCTTCAACTTCCACACATCCTTTCCCTTGCCTGGCTAGCATATCCAATTCTTTCGCTCATCTTCGTGATATTTAGGCTCCAGCTCTCATCCCAATCTGCCCAAACTGCGGTAGCTAATGCAAAGGGCGACCTCTTGACCGCATGTCAAGCAGCAGAGCAAGCTGCTACAGCAGCGGCCAGTGCTCCCCGGTATATGGCGATTGCCTCAAATCAGTTAATCACGGATACTATCAATGGCACCATGGACGATGCGCGCGCAGCTCTGATTCTCTCATTGACCGTCATGGAAGCGATCATCAACTTCCTTATTGACATTTACCGCTCTACGTTTTTGTGTTTCCTCGAACTGATTGTTGGAGGTGGCCTTGCGCTTCTCATTGCTGCTGTTCAGGAGGTATGAAAAACTTGCCTTTCGATGATTTTGTATTGATAATAGCTCAGATCACTTCTTTCTTGCAAAGCACTCTGACCAGTATTGTGTCAGGTTTGCAGAACGATGCCACTTCGCTCAACTCTGCCATTACAACCATAGTTAACGAGCTCAACAAGGTCAATCCTTTCGGGAAAATCAATGCACCACAATTCAACGTCTCGAGCCTGAACTCTCTGTCTAGTATCACTATCCCAACGGATTTTGAGAATGCGTTGATTCAACTCAATAATTCACTGCCGACTGTGTCGTCGATTAAGAACTCCATTGAATCTCTGTAAGTCTTACATTGAAATGAGCATCTGCACCTGCTAATTCGCATTAGCGTTGATACACCTTTCGAGGCCGTGAAGTCTGATATCAATAGCACCTTTCAAGGCCTTGTCTTCGATGTATCGACGCTTCCTGTCCCTGCTCAGAACGTGGTTTCATTTTGCGACAATTTGGACACTTCCTCGGTTGATGATCTCGGAAACGACCTTCTCACAATTACGAAGATTGGCACCATTATATTGATTCTTCTTCTCTTCGTCCTGCTAGCAGGACATTGTGCCCTCGAGTGGTACAAGTGGCACTGCTTGCAGAATCACCTTCGTCGTACTCGCGAGGCATGGGTTTCTGACCCCACCACGGTGTATACCGGCTCCGCTAGCGCCCCTTCTGTCACGCTCACCGATCACAATCTTCTCATGCTCCAGACGGATGCGCAACATCCACTACTTACTCGCATAGCCAACACCCTCTCAACTAAACTGCGCATGTCCCCTTCACAGCACACTCACCTACGATGGTTTTTACACTACATTTTCCATGCACCTGCACTTGCCTGCTTCTTGATCGGTTTCTTTGGTCTGCTGTCCGTTCAAGTGCAGCTTCTCGCCGTCGGACCTTTGGAAGCAAAGTACACTGCACAAACAGCTGCGACTGTGCAGGATCTCTCCAGCACGATCTTCGCACAGGTAAACAGTTCAATGTACAACCAGTCCTCATCATACGCTGGCACCATCAATGCACGTGTTGAGACCGCTCAGTCCTCCGTCAATGACGGTCTATTCGGCTGGGTCAATGGCACCACCACAACACTCAATACGACGCTGAACAACTTCTACACCGATGTTCAAAATATCGTCGCGAGTGTGTTCAATGGCACCGTCCTAGAGAACACTGCCCAAGACTTCGTCCGGTGCATTATCGGCTCGAAGGTCGATGCACTTGAGGAGGCACTCACATTCTTGAACGAGAACCTGAATGTCGATCTTCCTACTGTCAATGAGACCGTCTTGGTGCTTTCGCCCTCTGATGTTAATGAGATCACTCAGCCAATTGCAACCGCCGCAGTTGGTGGTGGGCAAAGTGACTCAGGCGGCCTCATCGGAAAACTGGTAGCGACGTACGTCGATTCCCTCAAACAGGAGCGAATCATGTTTGCCCTGTTCCTGCTTCTCTGGGGTGTTGTCGTAGTCATGGGTCTCGCTGTTGTTTTCTGGCATTCCTACGCAAGAAACTGGGTGGAGGCGTTCAAGAAGCGCAAATATCGCAAGGAGCAACGCGATGATATCGACGATATCATAGCAACCTTTCCCAATGCGCCGCCCGTTGTTCAAGTCAGCAAGGATTCGGAGAAGGGCGAGAAGACCCCTGATATAGGTCTTCGTTCGTTTACGCCTCTTTCCGAGCCGCGTTCAGCATTTAGCCTTAATCCATTCAACCGGTCCGCGAATCATCCGCTGAAATCGCTTGAACCTCGATTTGAGAAAAGCTGGGATAGCTTTTTCCGCCAAGGAGCTGAGCCGAAAGTCGAGCAGGAGCAGCAGCCGTCAGTACTTTCTCGCACCATCAGCAGGCTGATGCGTTCGATGGCTCCAGGGGAGAGGGAGCAGGGTGGTAACAATGGGGACAGAGATGACTTTCCAACGGTGGAAGATGAACAACCCAAGTCGCGCTGGTTCAAGCCGGTGACAAACCTCTTTGCCAAGAAGGCTAGTCCCGCTGAAGACTTTGTCGTCGATATGGCGATGTCCCGGCCTCCTAGACCTCAATTGACAATTTCGACCGCGCATGCTTCCTCGCTTAAGCCGAATGACTTACCACACATTGAACGGTCTCCGATTCGAGAAGAGCCTTCCTCTGCTTGGTCTGTCTCACCGACACCACCTTCTCTGCCATGGACGAAGAACTTAGCTGTTGCTGCCAAGCATCCAGTTCTCCCTTCTATATCCTTCTCCTCACCACCGCTCCATCCAGAACAGCGCAGGAAAGTCAGCGTGCCTACTGACATTGAGTCATTCGACGAATATGGTTTCTCTCCTCCGCAGGCCAAGGAACCAAGCCCGCTCGCCATCCCGCTCCATCACGCCTTCGAGCGGGCGCCCCCACAGCATGCAACTGTCCCATTGACGCTTTACCCGTCACAAGTGCAAGCTGCCCTCCTCGCTGCTAAGAACAAGCCAGCAATGGCGGCCCGTCCCCAGCTGGTCGTGCCGTCCTCTCCCCCAGAATCTGTCACGCCTGTAACACGGCTTCTCACGACCACTCACGCGCGGAAGTCCAGCAACGCCATCAACCCGTTTGCAACTCCGTTTGACGACGACGCTCACGCAGTATCCCCGACGCAGATGAAAAGGATAACGAATCCCTTTGCTGGCGTGGCATTGTAACTCTGACACAGCTTGATATCATGCGGACTCGGTCGGAAATGATGACGCTTTGCTCCATATTTTGTACGCTACGCACCACAAATACTGTTAATACCTATCGCTATGCATTAATGTTGTGCTCTTCCTCTTTTTCCATATATTCTTGACTGTAACACTTCATCTACGTCGAGGAGCACGCTTCATTTCACATATATGTAGCTATATCATACTACTGACTCTGCATGCGCCTTGTTATCCGCTGGCACTCGGACTGCACTAAATCAAATGACATTCGATGATATTGAGAGCAGCGCGACCAGTGGGTAGAGCATCGACCAACCACATACACGATACAACACAGTACGAAGGTAGCGTCGGGTTTCCACCACAGGGCCTCGCCCCACAGGACAATAAACAAGGATACCAAAAAAATTACAGTACTCTAGGTTCTTTCACGCTATTGTCTGTCCTCAAAGTTCGGGTTGAAATTTCCTGGATATTTTCTCAGTGCTCACCAACTTTGATGACAATGGCAATGGCAATCGGCCAAAATACACGAACAAGATGTTTAAAACGGCTGCTGTAAACGTTCGATCTAATAAATTCTAACCCATTGATGTAACAAAGTGAACACCGGAGCGACTCACTGAGGAAGAATATAGGTGACGAAAAATATACAATCTTAAACAACGACGTGATGGTTATAGGTAACAGAATACAACACAATATGTGTGGCGATCTATAAATAACAGTCAAATTCAATGTGCTCCTGGGTGAGGTGTTCAGACACAATTTTATTAACTCTTGGATCAATGTCTCCAAGGATCTCGAGGGTCTCATCCTGTCCAGTCGATATCAGCCTGCACCATGGTAGTCAAAAATGAACAGGTACGCACCCATAAACGCTTCGAAAACTCTCCTCCTTCCGCGCTGAGAACATAATCGCTCACTTCGGTAACTTTGCAGCTAGAGAGATAGTGGCCGTGACGTTTTCTCTCATCTGGCTCGATGGCTGCATGGACAATTGCCCGACTGCCCATCTCAGTCGTGCGTGCCAATAAACCTTTGTAAACGCTCAAGGCAAACTTGAAGAGTGAACTTGAATCGGCTTCTCGCATAAGGCGGGAGTGGCAAAGACCGGGATTGACCGCTGAAACCGCGACCAAAGTTGGTGCGGGAAGTCGAGAAGATAGTTCGCGAATGAACATCACTTCGAGGACTGCGCATGACGGTGGTTAGCATAGTACATGCATGTACACTGTTACTCACGCTTGGATAGGAAGTAGCGCTTCGCCATTACGCTGCTGCGTGTCATTAGTGCTCCAGGAAAAGACAATAATGAAGCTTGCCTGGAGGTACAATATGCTTCATCGTTGATTTTTTCGATGATACTAGGCCACTCGTCTGCACCTTCCAGTCCGTTGATTAAATAATGACACTCGCTAGACACAATAACCAGTCTCGAGGCGTGTTCAGGAGTCCCTGCCTTGATGAGGTGAGGCAACATCAATAGGCTCAACAGAGCGGTCGACAAATAATTCACTTGAAATTTATGGAAATTCTTGAGATAAAACAATGGCCATAGTAACAAAGCACTGACGTAGATTCATAGCCATCGGGGGTTTTTGAGTACTTGAACGTTGATATGCCGGCGTTGGCGATAAGAACATTGGCGGTGCGACCCTTCGCTTCAAAATTATCCACAAAAGAACACACTGACTTCAATGAGCATAGCTCAAGAGGCCAGGATTCGATACCAGTCACGCCACACCGAGTTTCCAGGTCTATGCGAGTCATAAAGTCACCTGGTAACCTTGAGAGGGTTGATGCATACCTGCTTTGGAGCGTTCGCACTTGACTTGGTCTCTGCTGGTGATCAACAGGCTCTTAGGATTCAGCTGTGCTAAATGCGCAGCAACCTCATTTCCGAGGCCGACATTAGCACCAACCACGACCAGCGACTGGTCACTGACATCCGCAGTGGAGATCTGGAGGTTTGTCCATTGCTCACGAAGAAACCCGAAAATGGAGAACTTGCCCATCTAGTATGCTGGGGGGAGAAGGGTGATGATTGGTGACAGTCAATTTCTCGTGTGTCCTCGGGTATTACTAGTACCTCGTACTATAATTAAGATTAATCATGGCTCAATTAATCCTGAACCTTAGAGCTGGAGGTAGTATTACTATTGCATAGTAGGGTAGAGGCCGTCTATAATCTTCCTAATTAGGCAGGTGTGCGGTTCTTTCGTTCATACTCGACATGTTCACTTCACGCGATTTACAAACTAACTAAAAAGCAGCTTTTTGTGCGTTGGATTTAGTATAGCTCAGGTCGTGCTCACGAAACTATACCCAAAATGTACAGAGCCTTAGGGATGACTTCACCTTGCTAGTACTTTCGTGGAGCCGATGTACTTCGGAACGGGAGCGAGAGACCGGAAGCCGGTGCCATTCAGGTTCTGACGTCACTGCCTCAAGCAGTGGGAGGCAGCCAGCAGGACATGAAAGTTCACGCGCACGTTCCGGGGCGGATCGATCGGATCACTCAGAACCAGCATGAAATGCAAACGTGTGGAGAATAAAGCTGGGGAAAAGGAAGTACAATACTTGAGCGAGCCTATTTGCAGAAACGCGGTGTCTATAATTGTGTGAAGAATAGCTAGTGACGGGTATCATTCTAAGGTATCAATGGGAAAGATGATTCATGACGTGGTCGTGAAAAAAAACTACATGGTAAGTCGCAGGAGGCTGGACAGATGAGAGGAAACAATTCTAGACTACACTGGCAACCCTTGTCACTCAATGAGGACATTTCTAATCCAAGAGACTTGGTCAAAGGCAAGTCATAGGTACCCGCTTGCTCGACGAGCACGCAGTCCAAGTAAACGAAACCAACGTCCCAATGTCATGGGCTGTTCAGGAGACTGTCCGAAGACGGGCTGCAGAAAAGATGTGATAAATGACTGACAAAATATTGATATAAATTCGCAAGCTGACATAGCTGATTAATGCGTCTGCAGGACTGTGGCGGGCACGATAGTGATCGTCTGTGAACACGGAATTTTCATGCTCTGAGGCGTCGTGACTGGAATAGTCAGAATGAGCAGAATTGAAGGAATTCAGGCGTGGTAGCCAAGACGGTTCTGTGATGCCACTGTAGTGCCTGACAGACCTGTCTGGAGGCTATTGCACATAAGTCATCGACGGGTATCAAGTGTGGCTATGGTGCTCACGAGCTGAGTCGCAGCAGTCAGGGCCAGAATATCAGGATCTTCACAGTCGGCCCAACTGAATTCCTGTCTCTGGAAATGTGGCATTTTGTGTACGGGTGAGTGTTAGCAGGGACTGGAATATAGAACTGAAGCAAGATGCAGAGCAGGATGTAAATCGCGGACTGAAGGTCAATTATCCCAGAGCCTCGAGCTTTCCTCGCGGCAGACCACGAGATAGCGGACAGCCGACATCCAGGAGCTGTGCCGATCGTTACAGATTGATAGAAGACGATCCACGCTGCCACTTCGGCTCCTGAACGCTTATTGGGGAATGTGGGTGTGTCCTGCTTTGCAAGAACACACAGCATTAAGCAATAAAAAATTTCTCACCTAAGATTGTCGATATAAACGAACGAAGTACAAAACCTGAGATCTGATACTTATCATCAATGAATAGCGCCCTTGATCAATAATAGGCCGCCGTCAACGTGCTCGCAGGTACTTATTAACGATACGCCAGACCCTGGAATCGACCTTGCTTAAGACGTCAATTGTCTCCAACCAAATAGTAATTAGTGAGGACAGTCAAATCAAATAGAATAATACCTACCAACAGGCGTCTAGAAACCTCTTTTCCTTCTGTTAATCGCTCTCCTCCTTGGGCTCAGGTAACAGCCATGTCGCAGGATCTCACCCGGTTCAACGGCAGGGTAGAAGGCGTCCCACCCCCCGTCTACATGGTGCAAGTGAGCAAGGTCTTTATGGTTTGCGACACCGAGGGATTTATTTCAGTAGAACGGGTTAAACGGGAATGATAAAACACAGGATTGACAGCTGAGGCTGCAAGCTGAGTTCGCGCACGAACATCACTTCTAGCACTTGAATCGGACAAAGGATCAGTTCCAATAGCAAATGAGACTGTGACTAGGCTCTCACGTTGTACCTATTACTCATTACCCTGCCCGTCGTCAGTCATGGAAAAAGGTATGATTTATCGGTCCCTACGAGAAGGTGCAGTAGTCTGGGCCATCAAGCTTCTACAGAACGCTCGGCCATCGGTCGGCTCCTGAAAGTTTGTCCGCGAAGTAATGAAGCTCGCTTGAAACAATGACGACTCTCTCGGCACCTCATTCTGAGTCGAGACTCCATGTCTCGACTCAGAGTGAGGTGCCGAGGTCTCGTTGAGATAAGGCAACGTGAGAATGCTCAACAATGCTGGCAACTTACCTAAAGCCTGCGCGAGAAATATCCAAGGAGCTACAGAATAGACTGAAAAATATCACCGTACGTCCTCTCCCAACCAGTCTTTATCGCGTTGTTTGTATCCCAGCATTAGCGACTAGGATGATTATCTAAAAGCCCTCCGCTTCAAAGTTCAAACTGGTTCACGAATCGGACTACCGATTCGAATGAGCGGAGCTCAAGGGTCGTGCATCGATTGCACTGTTGAACATATTTGCCTGTGTCAGGGTGTGACGTGGACCAGCTCTGCAAACACCACGCTCACCTGCTATTATTTACTGGCACTTTGTGACATCTCTGGCGGTAACGAGTAAGTGTTTGGGCCGAAGTTGGGCCAAGTGGACAGACGCCTCAAAGCCTAGGCTCGCGGCACTCACCACGACTACAGCAATTGACTCGCCACTGTCCAAAGAGGCTACTGGAAGTTCTTGACGTTATTTGATACGATTAACCTGCCCATGATGAGAGCCGCTCAGCGGGAGCGTTCAAGTTGAACTAGGAATTTGAATATAAAACGCGGGGCTCATTGGGAATTATGCATAACATTCGGAGTTATGGATAACATCGCCAATGTGCCACATATTTTATATATGGGGTACTGGTGAAGGGCATTCAGCCTGATGCTCTTGCAGTGGAAATACATCAGCTACGGTTCAACAGTATGTTGATGAGCAGTTCCTTTGGCGTTGCACTATTTACAGAGCCAAATATAAACAAATTTTGCGGTTAAGATAAGATTAGATAATTTGATCTGACTCGAAATTTTGCAGCAGTGAGCAGATCTACTAGAGTACTTCGACAACATTTGTCCAAGCTTAGCTGACTGCGGTGAGATGGAAAGCTACAGTGAATTATTCGCCGGGCTGACATCATACAGGCATGCTCGTTCTCTCAGGCTCGTCTGCACTCTCTTCGTCGAAACGTCAGGCACTTCTCCAGCGCATCAAAACTATCAAACCGGACGTAATATCTGTTGATGCAGTCTACATCCACCTTATCAATTCCCCGAGTCAATCGCTGCAGGATGATCTAGCTAACAAAGCATCGACACAAAGACAAGCTATTAATCTGTTGCTGGACTACGGCGATGACATCAAACTTCCATCGACATCTGAAGCGCTTCACTCCGGACACAATGTCTTTTACGTTCTACCAAGAGCCGGTTCTATATCACCATGGTCCAGCAAAGCGACTGACATCGCTGGTATATGCAACTTATCACAGCACATCGATCGTCTCGAACGCGGGGTCGCGTTCGTTTTCCAGTTAGCAAACAATGAAGATTTAGGGAAGGAAGATTTGACTGCGCTGTCCCATCTGCTTCACGATCGTATGACGCAGAGCGTTCATATGTCTCTGCCTCACGAGAGCGTGGTCTTTCAACATCACGCCCCAAGCCCCCTTCGGATTGTGGAGTTGAGAGGTGAAGGAGAGGAAGCTGGTGCTGGTACTGCACGTGAGAAGCTCTCGACCGCGAACAAAGCATTGGGACTCGCACTTGCAACATCCGAAATTGATTACTTGGTGGAAGCATTTGTGTCTGGATCATCACCAATCAACCGTAATCCCACCGACGCGGAGTTGTTCATGTTTGCTCAAGTAAACTCGGAACATTGCAGGCACAAAATATTTAACGCATCGTGGACAATAGATGAGACGCTTCTCGACTGGTCACTTTTCCAGATGATCAGGAATACTGAAAAAATCAGTCCGCTGGGAACAATCTCTGCATATTCTGATAACGCAGCTGTCCTTGAGGGCGCACGAGTTCCTCGGTTCGGCTTACAGAGTTCTTCCACCGAGCATATTTACCAAGCTTCTGTTGAGCACATGCCAATCCTCATCAAAGTCGAGACACACAACCACCCCACTGCGGTCTCTCCCTATCCAGGAGCAGCTACAGGCTCAGGAGGGGAAATTCGAGATGAAGGAGCAGTAGGCCGAGGATCGAAACCCAAGGCCGGACTAGCTGGTTTCACTGTCTCCAACCTTCTCATACCGGGCTATAAGCAACCTTGGGAGACGGATTTTGGCCGTCCCTCACACATTGCGTCGGCCCTCGACATCATGATTGAAGGTCCTTTAGGTGCAAGTGCCTTCAACAACGAGTTCGGCCGTCCAGCACTTGCAGGCTACTTCCGTACATTCTCTGAATCTGTCCCTGCCTCAGAGGACGGATTAAAACAGGAGATCAGGGGCTATCACAAGCCAATCATGATCGCCGGTGGATACGGGAATGTCCGTCCACAGTTCGCAGTGAAAACGCGGATTTCCCCGGGGGCGAAGATTATCGTGCTGGGTGGCCCAGGTATGCTCATCGGTTTGGGTGGCGGCGCAGCATCTAGTCAGGTGTCTGGCGCTAGTTCTGCGGAATTGGATTTTGCATCTGTCCAGAGAGAGAATGCAGAGATGCAGAGGAGATGCCAGCAAGTTATCGATGCTTGCGTTGGCTTGGGTGCGGGTAGTCCTATCCAGAGCATCCATGACGTGGGCGCCGGTGGGCTGTCTAATGCACTTCCAGAACTGGTCCACGACTCAGGACTTGGTGCAAAGTTTGAGATCAGGGACGTACTTGTTGCGGACAGCTCTATGTCACCGATGGAGATATGGTGTAACGAAAGTCAGGAACGCTATGTCCTCGCTGTGTCGGCAGAAAAGGCCAGCGAGTTCGAGAGAATAGCCAAAAGGGAACGGTGTCCATTCTCCATTGTCGGCGTCGCAACAGAGGAAGAAGAACTCATCGTCACCGACCGCCTCCTTTTGCAAGATGTCATTCACCTCAAAATGTCTACGCTTTTTGGGAAGCCCCCTCGCATGTTGCGCAAGGATACCACGCGAAAGATTGGTTTCGTGAATTTTGATACTTCCCTTTCTAAATATCTTCCGAACTCGTCCACCTTGTCCGACCGCTTGTCTCTCGCAGTGGACCGCATTCTTCGTCTTCCATCAGTAGGCTCGAAGTCTTTCCTCATCACTATTGGAGACAGAACCATCACGGGCTTGGTGACTCGCGACCAAATGGTTGGACCATGGCAGGTCCCGGTCGCTGACGTTGCCGTTACTCGGTCATCATATGGCTTTGATGTCCTGAGCGGCGAAGCCATGGCAATGGGTGAACGAACACCTGTAGCTCTGCTAAATCCATCTGCATCCGCTCGGATGGCTATCGCCGAGGCGCTCACCAACCTGGCTGCAGCTTCCATCTCCAGCCTTTCCCGTGTCAAACTCAGTGCAAACTGGATGTGCGCCGCTTCTAAGGAAGGCGAGGGTGCAGGGTTGTATGCCGCCGTGGCCGCTGTTGGTATGGAACTCTGTCCTGCGCTGGGCATTGGCATCCCTGTCGGCAAGGATTCAATGTCGATGTCGATGAAGTGGAAGCAAGGAGAGGAGCAGCGTGAAGTCAGTGCGCCGTTGTCTCTCATTGTCACGGCATTCGCGCCAGTGAACAATGTCGATCAAACATGGACGCCTCAGCTGCGTACAGATCTTAAAGAAACGACCGTGCTTGTCTTCTTTGATCTTGCTCATGGGAAGACGCGCATGGGCGGATCGGCGCTTGCGCAGGTTTTCAAGGAGATTGGGTCAGAAGCGCCAGATGTCGAGAATCCTCTTACAGTCCGAACGTTCTTCGATGGGTGCCAGAAGATTAAGGAGTGTGAGCCTGATTTAGTCCTTGCATATCACGATCGTTCGGATGGAGGGCTCTTCACAACTTTGGTGGAGATGTGCTTCGCTGGTCGGGTAGGGGCTGTAATTTCCCTTGACACTCTCCATAGTGCTTCCAACCCTGTGTCGACCCTGTTCAACGAGGAATTAGGAGCTGTTGTTCAAGTACGCGAGTCTCACTTGGGTAAGCTCATGAGCGAGTTTGTCGACGTCGGCTTCCCTTCCACATCCATCCACGTCATTGGACGCGTCAACGTTGACCCTTCCGACCAATTATTCGCCATTAATCATGAATCCAAGATACTATTTTCGAGCACACGTCATGAACTTCAACAAGCCTGGGCCGACACTTCGTACCGTATGCAATCTCTGCGCGACAACCCTATCGGAGCACAGCAGGAATTTGACCTCGTCAAGAATAACACTCACAGGGGTTTATTTTATGACCTCACATTTGAGTACACACCATCCCCCTCACGAAGTCTCTTATCGCGGCCGAAGATTGCCATTTTGCGTGAGCAAGGTGTCAACGGACATGTGGAAATGGCTTGGGCGTTTACGGCGGCAGGTTTCGATGCCGTAGATGTTCACATGTCTGACATTCTCTCTGGAGAACAGTCACTTTCGCGCTTCCGCGGGCTAGCAGCTTGCGGTGGCTTTTCCTATGGAGATGTACTTGGCGCTGGGAAAGGCTGGGCTCACTCAGTACTTTTGAACGACATAGCGAGAAAGGAGTTTACCCAATTCTTCGCAGATAAAAATACGTTCACTCTTGGCGTCTGCAATGGTTGCCAATGGCTCAGTCATTTGAGAGAGATCATTCCTGGCGCAGACCACTGGCCCGACTTCAAGCCGAACGCCTCTGAACGCTTCGAAGGCCGTGTATCCATGGTCGAGGTCACTTCTAATGAAGTGACAAAGGCCTCCGTATTCTTGCGAGACATGGTTGGGTCAAAGCTTCCTGTTGCTGTTGCTCACGGAGAGGGAAGGGTGTCATTTTCGGACGATGCCCAGAGAGAAGCCCTGCAAGAGGCAGGCCTCGTCGCATTACAATACATCAATTCTGCGGGTGAGCCTACGGAGGTTTATCCACTGAACCCAAATGGCAGCCCCGATGGGATTACTGGCGTGCAGACCATCGACGGCAGAATCATGGGTCTTATGCCGCATCCAGAACGCGTCGTGACACTGGAGAGTTGCAGCTGGTATCCGCCTGCGTTTTGGGACTCCTGGGAGGGCTCGAGTCCGTGGTTCAGGCTTTTTCAGAGTGCTCGCGCCTGGGTGAATTAGGGGGTGAGCATGTTCTCATGATGTGGTTAGCGTCAGATGTTTATACTTTGTTGTGCAGAGCACGGAAGTGCGCATACTCAAGATTGAATCACCAAGAGAAGTAATCATATCATGATGAGAAAATATTGCTATCACTGGCGGTCGTATACAAATATCATATCAATGAGACTTTAAGCTTTAGTAAGAGGCGCGGCACGGTCAA
Organism: Suillus spraguei; assembly: GCA_016800925.1. Taxonomy (NCBI): domain Eukaryota; kingdom Fungi; phylum Basidiomycota; class Agaricomycetes; order Boletales; family Suillaceae; genus Suillus; species Suillus spraguei. Next base: position 169,530 of record JABCPU010000029.1, read on the forward strand.
GACAACGACGTGTGACTCAGATGCGCATGTGACTAGTTGTGACGACTACGTGACAATGAGCTAGTTGCTGTGTTCAGTGTTCACAATGATTGAGACTTGCACCAACGTTAACGACGACATGACAACTGTGTCGCCATTCGCTCGCAGCAGCGCGTTCGACGAACCCCGCCTTGGCGGGCGCGAGCAGACCGTAAGCCCATCTTGCTTTTATCATCCCATTTCTGCTGCATAAACACAAGCAAGCGCTTCCCAGATCGAAGAAATGTACAGTGTCCCTGAGAGTTTCTTAGAAATTGAAGTTCGCAATCCTCAGACACATGGTAAGTGATACGAAAATTGCGTGGTGGGATCCTATCTTCTTATCATTGAATAATAGGCTTTGGCAGAAAGATGTATACCGACTACGAGATTGTGTGCAAGGTGATATATACTGCTACTGCGGCTTTCTAATCAGCCGAGTGCTGATCTTGTGCTGTCCTTATGTTTTGTAGACAAACATTCCTGCATTTAAGCTGCGCCATTCTCTCGTCCGGCGCCGTTATTCCGACTTTGAGGCGTTCCGTGATATTCTAGAGCGCGAATCCACCCGCGTCAACATCCCTCCACTCCCTGGCAAAGTTTTCACCAACAGATTTTCCGACGAAGTCATCGAGAGTCGAAGGGAGGGACTGGAACGATTCTTAAGCATCGTTGCTGGTCACCCACTCCTGCAGGTAAGCGACTAGATAAGGAACACCATGCAAATAATCTGACCGCCTTTTCAGACCGGTAGTAAGGTTCTCTGCGCATTTATGCAGGACCCGGCCTGGGAGAAGTCTCAGTGGGTGTAACCCACCTACGTCATACTTGTAATGATCAGCTCAGAAGACAACCTTGACATGCGTTCTGTACCCCTTCTGTCACACTCTTCTTGTATATTTTACGCTGTTTGTTTATGTCTTGCCTCGTTATAGATTCAATCTTTATCTGCCGATCACTCAGCATAGACTGGAAGGACTACGTTTGATGATCCTCGTGAACAACAATATCTAACACCGATCTACCGCAAGTGTTCAGCCTGCTAACCAGGACTTCAGAAGACGAATCAAAGTTCACTTACCGCAGATCCATGGAAAACCCAGTCTCAATATCCGTGAGGCTAATGATCTCAACCGAATGCACACCAGGAGTCATTGCAAGGAAGTCCATTCTGACTGACTGGCATGTAGATGGACGCAGCGGCCTGTAATTTCAAGAAACATAATTAAACAACAGCACAACAAATCATCCAGAAACGCTACATACCCAACTCGCACGCGGTTCTGCAACGGGAGTATGCCAGGAGGTGTCATCACACTCTTCAATTCCTCGATAGTCGTCTTGCCACCTCGCGAAGCTCTCTCCTGCTCGATCTTCCGTCTACGTCTACGATCTGGATCCGGGCAGCTAATTTCGAACCTTCTAGTCCATGAACTCTGATTGAACACGAAGATGTCAAGTGTGAACTGATCACACGGATATAATTTCCTAGATGCGGCGGAACCTGAAGGAGGTGGGAGCAAGCCAACGGAGACGATGATGGGCTCTCCACCAGTAACTGGGGTATCTCGAGCGAGATCGAACCTGCCGACGGTTGGTCCAGGAGTTCGGGGCACAGCTGCCGTCATCCCGAGACCACGCTCCCTGCGAATTTCGATACTGGGCCCAGAGGCTCCTTGATGGTCACTCAGTGGCGTTTGAAAGTGAGACGTGGCTGGAGCAGTAGCTGAAGGGAATGCAGGGTACGCAGGAGTTGGCGGTGTCACGAACGTTTGAGACTCTGGTGGGCCGTTGGATGTACTGACACCTAATAGGGGCGTGGTCGAAGGTGGAATGCCGAATGTAGTAGACGGTGACTTTAGGAAACTTTGTACAGAAACAGAAGGAGGAGTATATTGTTTGCTGATGGGTGAGGCGGAAGATTGGTCGCGATATGACATCGGGCGGAAGTTAGCATTCGGGTTGACCGCACGTATAGCTGTGATATTGTTAGGGAGGGTATGTCGCTTGTTCCCAGTAACAGATTGCACTTTCGGAATGGCAGATGCCAGTGCCGCTTGCCCCGGGAAAGGAGACGCAGGCTCTGGTAACACGCTACGAGCACCACCAGAAGGGTCTGAGAAGTCAAGGGGTTCTTCCGGTGGTTTCGAAGAAAGATCCAAGACACAGTTCCACCGAGAGGAGAATGTATGTGTTGGGTAGGTCAGGGAAGGACCACCACCATCCTCAGATTCATGTTCACCACCTGCCTCCGACACATAAGGCTTGCCATAGATATTGATCGCCACCGCCCGCTGCAGATCTGAGTTTACAAATACGGCACCAGACCGACGACCGACCAGCGAGAAGTCTGAGTCTGCAGAAGGCTTGAGGAATGAAACAGCGTATAACAAATTGTACTGTTCCATGGACCCGATTAGAAGTGGGAAGGTGTGCGTCTCCACTTCAGCTTCAAAAGCACCCTCTCCCCAACCAATCAGTTTGGCGGATGCACCTTCGCCACCGATTTTCACATCTACCCTTTCCACTGAAAAACCAATACCTGAGCCTGATTCTCCAGAGTTCTCGAGTTCAACACAAAGAACGACAGTACGTTCGTTGTTCCCCGCCTCCCGTTCCTGCGCATCGCTATCATCGTCATTAAAGCCAGTCCCTGGATTCACCTCCGGAAACAGGATGTGGGGAACAAAAACGGTTCGCATCCGCACCCGAAATCCAGAGACTGTTTGGAGAATTTTGCGAAATGATTTCCGTAAAGTGGCATTAGGTGGACGCTTAGGGCTTGACGCAAGTGGTTGGGCAGATGAAGGTTGCACAGGTGGAAGACAGAATAGCTCTCGACGCGTAACATTCCCTAGGCGAGTGGATGGCAGCCAGAGTGGTTCTGAGCCGAGCGCAATATTGGATCCTAAAAGACCGCAACGTAAGTGATCCCGCAACATTGGTATGGCATGAAAAACTACCAGCTGAAAGACCTTCTAGTAAATTGACTTCCTCAAGCCCAGTCTGATCATCCTTCCCGACATCATTTATCTCCTGATTCTGTTGCTTCGAGAATGAGCTTATGCCAGAAGCAGAAAGCTTGGCGAGAATGCCACTTTCCGACAGGAATACAACAAATGGATGGTTTGCTTGTGACAGTGAAACTGCCTTCTCTCGTAATGTGGTTGACACGGTCAAGGACAATAGAGGGTCCGAAAACGAGAGACGAAGAAACGCTAGAAGAATGTTTAGGAAAAGTGGTAGACACATTACTTGCACGCAACTCACACACGGTCAAAGAAAATTCATATACAGCCAACCAAGCCTTCTTTGCCTCTGAATACAAAAGAGAAAACTTCTCTTTGGACAAACTCGCGGGTCTGTGACCCCATATACTGGCAAGAAGAAGGGTTCCTTCCGATTGCGCGTACTTGCGGTCCTTCTCCGTAGAAGACGGTGTAGGATTTGGTGTATGGGGAGGGAATAAGGAAGGATGAAGTGATGCAGGTCTGGGTTTAGCTACAGATGAAGTGCGTGGTGGAGCAAGGACTTTAGCAGTCTGGGGAGTCTGAGGAGTTTCAGGGAGAGTTGTAGGCGTTTGCGAGATATAAGTGGCTTCAAGCGAAACCTGCACATGGGCAAGAAAATCGAGAACGAATGTAGGTGGATCCTTGGGATGAACGTGCGCAGATGGACAGGGTATCTGTGCAATCAAGAAAAGGTGTAGCTGCTCATCTGAATCGACCATCTGATGAGCATCAAGACTGGCGTGTTCGATGAAATCTTGTACCTTACCGAAGAATGCTTGTCTTCTTTCGATACCAGATGATTTGAGCGCGACTAACCAGTCATCGGCAGCTCCTGGTTCAGGAAATTTTATAGAGGTATCTGGGGCTATAACTTCCAGAGTACATGACTCAAAAAGGTCCTCGAAGCTGGGAACGGACATGATAATGTCACGTCCAGCGATCTAGTTGAGCCTTTGAATGCTAATGTGAGTAATCAATGTTTGGGTCTAGGTTAAAAGTGAAACCATAAGTACTAATGTGCTTTATGAAGGTCGGCGAAGTAATAAATGAGTATGGACACTATGGAACGATGAGAGCTTTGTTTGTGTCTGTAGCTCATGACAACTCTCCGAAGAGCGACATACAGTGCACACTGGCATGTAACAATACATACTGGACAATGCAGTTCCCTGCGCCCGACCTAGTTTCCTCTCGTCGTCTGCTTCTGATTACAGATCAACTTCCAGCTCCAGCTGACTTCTTATTGCATCGATTCCTTCACTTGCACCTGAAGCAAAGCAAAACCACAAAATGTATTGTTCTCGCTGTATCCGAAAGCCTTGAGCGTTGGAAATCTATAGCTTCAAAGGCCGTACGTCCAGTCTTTGCCATCGTGTTCATCTGATAGTAAATGACTCTCCCAAAGAACACCAATTTAGCCCATAGCGAATTTTTTGAATTCTTAGATGTCTTCGATCAGCATCCACCATCACGGAATCACGGAGAGGGACATACGAATAAAATCTCTCTAAAGTATATCTACGATCTGCTATCAGTCAATTTGTCAGACTCCAGAACCAATGGCCAAATCCCGCTCGTAATTTTGGATGACATTACATTGCTCGAATGGCTCGGGATTTCGCTGATTGATCTGTCCCGGTTTACTCGTGCCCTAAGAACTCTCTGTGTTAAGGTAAGACAATGTTAACTTCTGGCTATCACTGCTTTTACAACTGAAATCTAGATGGATGCAGCATTGGTCGTCAGACATCACATCGTCACTCCACCAGAGCCAGATGCGCTCTTGCAACACTTGCTTCAACTATGCACCTATCACATTGAGGTCAGGCCTTTAGCCAGCGGGCGAAGCGGTGCAGTGAGTGGAGAGGTGCGTTCCGTTCCGTTGCTCCTGATGCATCAGAACTCATAAAACCATCAAGATATGCGTGCACCTAGGGCCTAGTATGAAAGATACGAATGAACATATTATATCTCGTACGTCGGCGCTACAATATCGTTTGACGGAGTCGAGTGCTATATTCTTCGACAAGGGTACAAGTACAGGGGTTCTGTAAACGTTGTGGAGTTGGATGACAGGACGCGAGGGTATGCGCGATTCATGAGATTGCATCATACTTTTTGAAGCTGTGGGGACCAAGAGGTGGTTGCGTGGGCACCTCCGAGAATGAGAACTTTATTACGGAAAATTTTACTATAGGTTGAAGAAAAGCACAGTGTACGCTTATTACATATACTCTTCGAATAATCCGCGTGCAGCTCACCAATTTTACTATTCAGTATGTTTAGTGGGCTGAGCCAATGTTGAGCCCACCTGTTTCTTCCCAAGGCTCGTGAGCAGACTGGATCACGCCATGAGCCCTTACCGTACGACTATCATGGGAACACCTCGGGAAGACGAATACTTACCTTCCCGTCGTTAGTGAACATGATGGAATAAGAAGGTGATACATCTAGTTATTCATCCATGGTAGTAAGCGATCCTACTTAACGGTTTTTCAGCTCAATCACAACGCCGCCCGTAGTAGCAAACTACGAAAAGCGATCGAGCCGAAAAAGAATAAGACGATGCTAAAGAGATTTTCGATCGAGCTCAAGAATAACCAATTCATATCAAAACTCGTGCAGCTCTCGGACCTCTACAGCCTCAAAACTACCTAGGCCTTCATGAACAACTTATTCTCCGATCATGCAGCTTTGTACCATGCAGCCAGTAAGGATAACACCACGTGGAACGCAGATTTCGCACAGCATGATTGGCTTTTCTCCCGCAAGCAATCGAGTGTCACTATTGGCGCCAATAGCTGCATAACATCGAGAGTCTGGGGATGGCCCGTCGATGAGTTGCTGTGGGCGTCTTCAACGTCAGAATAGCCCCGGAAGGCTGAGCGCCCATTGGTCTGCCAGTGACTCACTTTCAGGTTAATCTCACTGGGCTTGTGCTACACTATTATATTGTCCTGTAGTCAGCTCTTCAAGACGGCCCAGAAAACAGACGGTCATCCCTCGATCGAGTTGTTTTCAAGTCAGGACTTGGAACTCATCACATCGTTTCGATTGGAGGTTACTACTTAATTCTCTGCTCGCTCTGTGTGTACTATTCGCCCTGGTTATCCTTGATAAATTTGATACTGACACCGTGACTCAACAGTGAGCTCAGCCATCTGCAACCATGTCTTGTTCAAGTTGCCGCTCATTGCTTTGACGCCCCCTGCGTTCTGGAGGTTCCCGTCCTCAATCAACTTCATATATTTCATTAGAATAATATAGCAGACAGTGTAGAGTGGTCTTTTCAATGTCCCTCAGCAACGTTGCCAACAGCCTTCAGGACAGATTCGAGCAGCAGGACGCGCTGTCTGACTTGGATGAAGTTATTGAGCTCCATCGAACTACACTCGCGCTCTGTCCCCAGGGCCATCCTGATCAATCGATTCGATGTCTCTGTGCAAACTTACCATCAGCTTCCGTGACAGATTCAAGTACCGGAGTGCACCGTCTGACCTGGATGAGGCCATCGAGCAATGTCTCAATAGTTGACATGAGCCTTCGAGCCAGATTTGAGCAATGGGGGGCGCTATCTGACCTCGATGAGGCCCTTGAGCTCCATCGAGCTGCACTCGCATTCCGTCCCCTTGACCATCCTAATCATTATATCGGCACTGTGAACTGGGTGTATGCATCAACTGGGTATATGATGAGTGTAGTAAATAAGAATAAGTAATAGTACAACAAATTCTAACAGTCTTTCTTGATACCCAAGAAAATGCCCAATACATACTACTTAAATACACGACGGAATGGAGATCGTACAGCTTATGACTTGCGTTTTGCCTTCCCCTTCTTCTTGTTCGTGGTAGTGGACTCCTCAAGACTACAGGTAGGAGATGGACTACCAGGCGTTCGTCCCCTCGCCACAATACGCTGGTCCTGATATTTTTCCTCGTAAAATCGGGCAGACTTCCGGCGCTCAATCTTTCTCGTGTCCTTCCTTGAATCTATCGAACTGCTGGACCGCCTCCGCCTTCTGTCATTCTCTAGCACACCACCGTCATGATCTACGAGTGTTCTTTCATCATCCGGCCGGTCATCTTCATGTTTATCATCCCCCAGCTTAAAAGAGTGCGATGCTCCAGACGTCCCTTGTAGTCCCCAAGGATGCGCAAGACCTTGTGGGTATGCGCCCCATGGAGTTGTCGGTGGCGGAGGCATATGAGGTGGGCCGTATGTCAACATCGTGGCGGACAAAGCATATGACAATTGGTGCATTGCCTGGTAAAGAAGGAGTTGCGGTGGTTGTGTGGGGTCGACGGAGGGGGTAGCAAAAGGGTAGACTTGAGTGCGTGGCGTACGAGACGTAGAACGAGTGCTTGCTGCAGGAAAGGATGGCAAAGGTTTTTGCAACGGAGAGGATGACGAAGGTGTTCGCAGTGAAGAAGGTGGCAATATTTTTTGCAGTGGAGAGGATGACGAAGGTGATTGCAGTAAAGAATGTGGCAAAAGTTTTTGCAGTGGAGAGGATGACGAAGGTGTTCGCAGTGAAGGTAGCGAAGGTTGTCGTATTGGACAGGATGGCAAAGGTTTGCGCAGTGAAGAGGATGGCGACGAGGAAGACTTTCGTTGGGAAGAAAATGGAGAAGAGTTTCGCTTTCGCTTTCCAGCTCGCGGGGGTCGCTCGAGGAGCGCAGCAAACTCCTCGTCAGAATCAGCGAACTCGAGGATTTTTTGCTCACCTTCCGCAACGCCCTGTTCAGATTCATTGCGGGGGATGTGGTACACAATACTAGCCTCGTCGTGCTGCCATATGCTATTGAGTTCGTCCTCAGACTCGTCTTCTGTGACGGCTGCATGCTCTGGATCAACAGTCTCCGGTTTCTCTTCATCCTCTTCCAACTGGTGTAAAGCCTCTCGTAGTGCAGCTAGTTCTTCCATAGACATGTCATCTTCACTATCCTCATCCCCCAATAGTTCTCTTCGTCTCTTTTCAGCCTCCAGAAAGTCATCGAGATCGTCGGCATCTGTTGTTGCTGAAAGAGGTGGCACGGCACGAAGCAACTCAGAAGTTGATGCCATAGTACCGTCTGTTCCAGGCGCGCGCCGAATGGGTAAAGTGTCTAATTCATCGACGTCATCATCCTGGTCCTGCTCGCTGGGCTCCTGCTCCTGCTCCTGATCTTGGTCATCCTGACTATCATCAGGAGTACAATGACCAAAGTCATAGTCCTTTCCATTCTTCAGTACTCCTCTATCACTAATTATGGTGCCGCTGTAGAGGTCGACTATATCATCTTCATCGAGACGTTTGTTGTAACGTTCGGCGAGCTGAGCCCAAAAATTGAGAACGCGATGAGTAGATTTGGATAAACGAGGACGTTTCGTAGGTCGGTTATCTGAAGGGGCAACTGAAGGGGAGGCATGAGGTGCCATGACAAGCTTAAGGCCTTTAGGTAATCTTCTTGTTTATCGCAAGTCCAACAAACAGTCGACCTGATTGACACCCCGACATAACTCCGACGCTAATATGGCGGGTCACTCCCAGTGAAAACGGGCTCTGATGGGAAAGGTCCATTTATTTTTGACCACCCTTGTCTGAGTCCCCCGAGTATGAAACTGGGGGACTCCGCTTGCCTAATCGCTGTGAGACACCAGTGTAAATTGATTCAAACAGATCTCATCACATGTGTGAAACTTATATCACTTTTCAAATAAGACGGGGCAAACTCGCAGATGTTCATTTATGTTTTTCTTCGCACAAATATTTCCTAATCATATTTGAACATATGCATGGTTTATCTCGCAATATGCTCGAATAGTACCATATATGACTGTATGTGCGCACCCCAGCTGCCTTGCAAATGTGCTTGGATGGGACGACAAATGATATGCATTGCACTGGCTATTAATACACTCGAAATAGTAATAGAAAGCAGGAGTCGAGAATACACTGAAAACACGGTTAGAAAGCAACAGCATCAGGAAAGGAATCCGTGATAACTTGAAACCCATGTATGAGGAGTACGAGTCGGGCTGAAATGATTGGGATCTAGTACATCGTTCCTTCATAAGCAGTCTTGTTCCAGGAGTTATTGGCAACCTGCAGTAGATTAGACCAAACATCGTAGTTATTGGACAATATAAGAACTTACCAGTGACGCGGACTCGTCATCATATGCCTGTCATACCAAATTAATCAAAGCATGCATGTCTGAAATACAGTAGCAACGCACCTTTCGCTGAGATGGCATGAGATCTCCATAGTAAGCACAAAATTCCTCTGTCATTCCATTTGTCTTCAATGTCTTGAGCCGTCGTTGGGCACACAAGTTGCTAAAGTAAAAAATCAATGTTGAGACTGACAGGCTATTGTAATCCAGACACACTCACCGTCCATTTTTAGTACTGCTCGGACGCATCTTACCCTTGGTGCCGCTTTTGGTAGATCCCGTTGTAGCCTTTGAAATCCTAACATCGTCCACAGTGGGGAGACCGGCGCAATTTTGAGTGGTCGACTCAGAATCAGCACCATTAAGTACAGGAGGCAGAGGGGAAGGAGCGGGTCCGAGTGGAAGAGGTGGCAACTGAACTTTTGATGCCACAAGAGCAAGTGCAGCCCTACCGACGGTTGGAGTCTCTGAAGACCAGCGAACATAACTCTCGTGATGTCTCGCCTACTCGGTCTGTCCGGTTTGTCGACAAAGAGCCTCGGAGTGGTGCCATTACTCCTAAGATGACGCTTGATCAGACGCCCCAGAGCAGTTGTAGCGAACCGTCTGGCACTGATGGCTCAGAGTCGCGAGGGAAAGTGACATTCGGTCTCCCTCATATATGAAGCGCGTCTGAAGATTGGCATATTGTATATATATCGTTTGGTGCGTTTTTTTAATCGTCTAGTCCTCGCGTCGAAATCATTCGGATATCGCTCTCGCTTTCGCATCACACTTTATGAGCTGTCGTCAATGTAGCATTAATGGCTTTGAACATGATGTATAGATATATTCTAAATTAACATTGTATATGAAAGAGCTGTTGACGTCACTACACGATAACTGGATGAGGAGGAGCATTGATATCAAAGATGTGCCGAATACAGCGCGTGTACCAGTGACTTCCAAGAACCCAAAGACCGGAGTAATACATGAGGTTCGCGATCAGTGCCAGGCACTGAGGTACCTCGAATGGAAATGTCATCGGTCAGGGTAAATATAAGCCTGTTGTTTCGTACACCAGCGTATATGGTTCACCACATCGTAGGCACCTCTTTCCTTAGTTTGTCCCTCACCTTTGTCGTTGTCTCGCAATCCAGAATGTAGTTCTATTCTGTTTCGTGTGTCTCATCAGTGTTTCTCGTCGTTCGACCACGACTTTTTTTCAGTAAATTCATGAAACCATGCTCCTGCGAACAGGACACCGTCGCGGACCTGAATGTTAACTTTCCAGCGAGGATCGACTGCAAATAGGGGGATGTGTGTATGATGTCGATGAGGTGTATAGGCAGTGGGCATGAAGACGTAAGGAAACGCACCTTGATGTCGAGGCTGTAGGTGAATTGTGCACCAGTTCTAGGGTCGTCTGAATCTGTTAGGTATAGTGTAGTCACTGGGCCATGATCATCTGACAGATTGCAGCTCGTTTATGCAGCCTCAATTTTACAGCCCATTGCAAAAGGCCCGAGTCCATGCGAGATGCAAGGAAGTGAAAAGACCAGTACATACATACGAATTATCCGGTATAATTAGAATTCAGTCAACTAGAGTGAAAAGGGCGCATATGCACTGACGTCAACTGCATCCTCGTTTGATTTATATGTATATCTAATCGTATTCGCGTGTCCTCCCATACGATCTTCGACTTGATACATACATATGAAATGCTTGTTGATCAGTATAGTACTTGTTGTGTGGATGTAAGGATTGTCTGGTAGTTCGGTTCAAGTTCGATTGGAGGAGGACACAAATGTGTATGACAGTCGACCTGTTGACTCGAAGAACAAGGGCTAATCCATACATTCACTAGAATCTGTATATAGAGCAACCTGCATACTCGGTCAGGATTGAGGTGAAAAAGGAAAGACGCACTTGGCGTATGACTCAGGTCTCCGTCTCTCCCAAGTTGTTTTTGTATCATCCAAACCACTAATCTGCATGATCGAGGTAAAATAAAAAAAGTGACTGCATGAACGACGTGTGAAAAGGAAAACGCGCAGAATTGAACACGTTTCCTTCGGTGTCAGAAAAGCCGACTCAGTCTTCGCTCTGGCCCATCTATGTTTGGACTCGTCTTGGGAGACATTTCAGAGTGATGCTTTTGGGATAATGATAATCCAGGGACACTCTCGTACACCATACTATTTCTGGTATTTATGACTCTCGTTGAAATTTCCTTTTATTTCATATGCTGACAGTTCTCAAGCTCGGATGCCACGTCCCGCCGTGTTGCCTTTGTTTCTAGCTCGATCATCATGCCATCGTCTCGTACAGCGTAGGCATAGCCCACCACCCTCCGTCATTTCTAGTGGTCTGTAATGTTTGTACCATGAAATACACTAGGTTTTATGTTGTCTCAGCCTTGTGCTAATGATCATACTACGTCTCAATCAACCTACGATGACAGTACAGACTTGCAGTGTCCTTGGCGTGTCATTTTCCCTCATCCATAGCATTTTGCTGCAAGTTGGTGATCTTTTAGCCTCAGCGCTTCGTGCAATCATACAAGCGTCTATCGTACTAGCGCTGAACTGCAACATGCAAATACACGTGTGCATCACCTAAACCTTCTGAACCCTCAACCTCCCTTCTCCCTCTCACCTGAACTTACAGTGCCCTCCCGCCTTTTCCACTACTCATTCTACCCACCACCCAACCCATAATCAATCCTTCTCGTTTTCCTTCATCATACCATCATGTCTGTCAGTTTACAAGGCCGATACATCAAACTCGAAGGTAAGTTGCTCCATACCGCCTTCGTATCTCTTTCGTATCCTCACACTCTACCTACAGTTATTGGAGCAAAAAATGTTCGAGTTCCCTCCGAGCGCATTCCCGCCGGTATCCACATATCCATCATTGTTGGCTCGACGAGACGCTGGAAATCAACGATTGGAGTCTTATTATCCGAAGAATCAGTAGCATGGGACGATACCGTAACCCTGTACAGTCCATCGTAATTTTCGGATGCAACTCGATAACTGATCTTCTCCTTCTAGATCATTAGACGTGTCACCCGAAATATCAATGGAGATCAGCGCATCCTTCGAGTTCGATCGGATGCTAGGGAATGGAGAAGTCGTCGGAAAACTTGAAACATCGTGGGATGCGCTGCTCGGTCACGGAAATGAGCCTTTCGGTGAGTGACCTCCTTCTCATTCATGCTTATATACTCACATCTAGTAGATATCTCCTTCCCGCCCGTTCGTGGGGTTCGCCCTTGCCTCACGCTGAAGGCTACTGTCCTACATTCTAGCGACAATCGGGGGAGCGCACTGCTTGACGTGAGTGACTCAGCCTCTGTCGTTGATTTCTGTTGACGGAACACCTTGTGTAGTCCATCACTGAATCTGAGATTGCTCGAGAGACCGATGCAGGCCATGAACGATTTGCCACATACGTCACAAGCAAGACCGTCTCTTATCTGAACGATGCCATACAGCATTTTCAGTCAGTCCTGGACCAATGCTTGGTCGGACATCCTGACCGCGCAGGGGCTCTCACCAACCTCGCATGGGCCCGCCTGCAAGGCTATATTCGGAACGATTTTCAAGACATCGATCCTGTCACCTCTCTCTTTCGGGAGGCCCTTACATTACGTCCTGAGGGCCACCCCAATCATCCACTATCCATCTACCACCTCGTTAAAGCGCTGATTTGGCGCTTCAGCAAGGAGAAGATCACCGCCTATATCCATGAAGCCGCACATCTGTGCTGCAAGCTATTACCGCTCTGTCCAGAGGGAACCCACCTTCGTAGCATCGCGGCAGGGGCAAATGGCGCCGATTATGTGATCGGCAAATGCAACAAACTTTCAGTAGAGGGATCTGATGAAGGCATCCACATTCGGCGTGTCGTACTCGAGCTTTGTCCTCTGGGCAACAAACACCGTCCAAGAGCACTGGACAAGCTTGGATCGGCTCTCAGGTCACGCTTTGAGCAACGCGGCAGCACCGATGACTTAGACGAGTCCATCCAATGTCGGCGTGAAGCCGTTTCCCTGTGCTCCGAGGGAGATTCTGGACGCGATTACTACCTGAATAACTTGGCCTTGTCACTCTGGGACCGCTTCAATCACCAAGGCAACCATCATGACCTCAATGAGGCCATCTCTTTGTATGAAGAAGCGCTGCGCCTGCGCCCTGTTGGGCACAAATCTCATCATCTCTCATTGATCAACCTAGGAAACGCCCTCTCCACCCGTTTCATGCAACGCGGCGGTGTTGACGACATCAACAGATCCATCAGCCTCCTGCGCGAGGCACTGACGTTGTGCCCGCCTGGGAATCCATATCGTGATTACACACTCAACAACCTTGCTGGAGCGCTCACAGACAGATATGACAAATTGGATGTCAGTGAAGATCTCAATGAGGCCATCGACCTGTACCGGGATTCACTTCAGTTAAGGCAGCATGGCCATCCACGTCGCCATACAGCTCTTTTCAATTTGAGCTCGGCGCTCTCCTCTCGTTTCACGAAAACGCAGAAGAATGAAGATGTCGAGGAGGCCATTCGACTGTGCCAAGAATCGTTGGAGGCTTTGCCTTCACTGCACCGGGCTAGATATTTCAGCTACATGTGGTTGAAGAACGCCTATTTGTCTCGTTACGAAGTGCAACGCAAGTCTGCTGATTTGTCGCTTGCTGTGGAGAACTTCAGACTAGCATCACATCATCCCACGCAAGGCTTCCCCAATCGCATTGTAACAGCTTGGAAGTGGATCGTCGCAGGAGAGAAGCACAATCACGCATCTGGGCTGGAGGCCTATGGAACATTTTTCGACCTTCTTGATCGTCACTCGGCAACACGATCGTCTGCAATTTCACGGCGAGAAGCTGCTGCTGCCTTCCATTATGCCAGATCAACGCCCATAGATGCAGGATCGTGCGGCATACGCCGGCACAACTTCCAAAGGGCCATCGAACTTATGGAGCAGGGTCGTGGTCAGCAGTGGTCACTGGCATCGCGACTCAGGACTCCGCTGGAAGATCTCATGTCTACGAATCCCAACATAGCTCACAAGTTCTCTGAGCTGAGCAAGCGTTTGGCTGATATTCAAGGTTCCACCGGCAGCGCTGACCGAGCTACTGCTGATCGAGCAGCAATGCAGTATAGGAGACTTCAGGAGGAGTGGGGAGCGGTGGTAGCTAAGATCCGTGATCTTAAAGCATTCTCCCGATTCTTGCTCCCGCCTTCGTATGAGGACTTGCAAGCGGCAGCACGCCATGGCCCAGTCATTATCTTCATCGCGAGTCAATACTCATGCAGCGCCATCATTGTTCCGACGTCAGGAGAGCCCCATAATGTTCCATTGCCGTCTATCACTCTTACAGAACTGAAGAATCTTAAGGATCGTTTTGCCAGGGCTATACGAGACGCATCCACCTTGGGCCCAAAAGTGCCGCGCAATGACCTAATTGTGCTCTTGCGCACAGTATGGGACGAGATCATGCTACCCATCGTCAACGTGCTCGAGCATGTCCTTAATTTAAAGCGCCATTCCCGGATTTGGCTGTGTCCGACTGCAGATTTCACGTCCATTCCTCTCCACGCAGCTCACCCCTTTTTAACAAAGCCAGATGGTTCGGGGAAGGAGCCATGCCTGGAAGATCTCTACATTTGTTCTTACGCCCCGACACTTTCGGCTCTTGTCAGATCTAGACAGTTGATGAAGAAGCGTGCCCCTCCGTCTTTCGTGGCGATCGGACAGGGCCAACCTCGTGCAGGGGAAAGCAAGGAGCTCTTGGCTGTTGACAGCGAGATCGAGCTTGTCCGCAAGCTCGTCCCTGCGATGGTCAACCGTACTACAATCTCTGGCGACGTCCAACAGCTCGTCCCGACAACAGTCAACCGTACCACAATTTCTGGTGAGGCAGCTACACGAGCAGGTGCACTCCAGGCATTAGAAGAGAGCAACTGGGTGCACCTCGCCTGTCACGGAAAGCAGGACCCCGAGCAGCCGTACAATTCTCATTTCGTCATGAAAGACGAACCCATCACGCTACTTGATATCATGGAGAAAGACATTCCTCAAGCTGAGTTCGCGTTCTTATCAGCGTGTCATACCGCCGTCGGCGATAAGGAGACGCCTGACGAGGTGATTCACCTCGCGGCTGGACTGCAATTTTCAGGGTTCAAGAGCGTGATTGGCACGCTGTGGGAGGTCAACGACGCTTATGTAGAACATGTTGTGAAAGCTTTCTACGAGAATATGTTCAAGGGTGGCGTGATGGATTGTACGAAGGCGGCCTGGGCACTGAATCGTGCTACGCACGCTGTGAAGACGAAGGTTCCGCTGGAGCAGAGAATGGTTTTCGTCCATATTGGTGTATAGTTTCTACTGTATTGTTTTCATCTGGCATAGGATTTAGATTTTTGTCATCCCGGTCACTGTAGTATCTGTCATTGTAGAATCATCTTCCGTGTTTGTCATACCGTTGTTTTGCATTCTCTCACATGATGTCGTCTACTAGAGTCTTTTGCAATTCATTCAATGTTCGGAATATTAACGGCAGTATGTTCTTTGTACATTTGTGCAGGGAGGGAGGATCACGGAAAGCGCTAGTGAGTGTGATTTATCGCAGGAGTTGACTTGACATATGCAGAGCCTGGATTGATCTAGAAGTTGAATGGTAGTTGATGAGTTCATTCAACATGTCGAGCTCGCACCGGCTAGCACGATAGTTCTAGAGAAGGATGTCACACCATAAGACAAACGGTCTGCAATTGCACGGTCACGGTGGTATAGCATATATCGTCATAACACAATCGGCGAAACTTGCAAACTACGTATAGAAATATATATACTTTGATAGACTTGATCAGCACTTGCACGAACCTGTGAGATACACGCAGATAATCAAGACAGAGGGAACGTTCGAGCACTTGTACGCTGACGACGACAATCGAGTGCCACTCACTTGTTAGTCAAGAAGACCTGGTCTAGTAATTCCAATTCGATCGGAGGATCGGACGTACTACAGCAGTTTGCATAATAAGAGCGGCCGGCGGTATTTTCCAAAAAAAGCGTGCATTTGCTTTCGAAAAGTAGTCCTACAAAGATCGATTTTTATCTCAACAACGAAGCAAGCTATTGACATGGTCCAGCCGACAAAACTGATCAGAAAAATCGAACACAGACGACCAGCGAAAAAACCAAGCGATTCGGTGAAGTTGGTGGTCACCTGCTCTCAGAGCCAACAGTCTACAAAGATTGATTTTTATTTCAGTAACGAAGCAAGATAATGACAAGCGGTAAGATACAAACTTGATAAGAACAATGAGGCGCAGACGACTGTAGAACGAATGGAACGATCTGACGAAGTGGACACTTGTCTCGTGTCTAGTACTAGTATACAAACCAAATTCACACACATCTCACTTTTCCCGGTCTGCTACATTGCATTGTCTCGCAGGATGGCAAAGGCTCCTGCACGAGTGCGCAAGGTCAAGGAGCCTCGTAAACGCGGCCGTCCTCCGAAAAAGCAATCACAGCTCCCCAGTGGTACACAGGTGGAAGATCCTTCAAGTCAGGAAGTCGTCTCAAAGACTAAACCACGGCCACGGCCCATTCCACCAAAAAAGCCTGGCACTTCGTCAGCAGCCACAGTGCCAGGTGAGTCCAGCTCCGCACCAGATGTCGGCGGAGCTCTCGTCGACAAAAATGAGTTGGTCGGGTCTATACTTGAGGCCAATCTGATACATGTACTCAGCACGTTTATCAAGGTTCCGCTCTCTTGCTTCTCGAGTGATCTATTGCACACATCAATCAAGCATCATTGTCAACGAGAATCAAGACACTAACTTTCCTCCTTGAATATCCCGTGCGATGAAGCGCTCGCCAGATGGTGGACAATGACGGGTGTTTCCCGCGAGCCTTGCTAATCTCATCACGGAGCTCATCTAGATACATATCACAGCTGCGGGACAAACAGCCATGCATGTACTTTTATATGTCAGAATTTGCACAGAAAGAGATTGAATATGGACGCACCTCGATATCTTCCAAGTCCATCATTCGAGTTCTACCACTCTTACCCCTCTGACTTTCTACGGCTTCCCAGTCAATTTATAGCATCGCGCAATCCTTTCTATTGTCGATTTCCTTGCGCCAGTGTATGCCATGATTTCAGATGTGTCAAGGAGTGGTAGCATTCGGATGATAATTTCGCATAGTTCTTGCGACGATGTGTGACCTTTCATAGTGGGGTAAGGGAGACGTTTGACCGGAGAAAAAAGTGTTGTTGTAGACTGTTGGCTCTGAGAGCAGGTGACCACCAACTTCACCGAATCGCTTAGTTTTTTCGCTGGTCGTCTGCGTTCGATTTTTCCGATCAGTTTTGTCGCTTGGACCATGTCAATAGCTTGCTTCGTTGTTGTGATAAAAATCGATCTTTGTAGGACTACTTTTCGAAAACAAATGCACGCTTTTTTTTTTTGGAAAATACCGCTCTCTTATTATGCAAACTGCAAAGATGTGCCGCGTGTACCAGTGACTTCCAAGAGCCCAAAGACCGGAGTAATACAAATAGATGCATGAGGTTCGCGATCAGTGCCAGGTACTTCGAATGGAAATGTCATCGGTGCGCTCTACCAGACCCAAGGTAAATATAAGCCTGGTGGCTCACGTACACCAGCGTATATGGTTCGTTACATCGTAGGCACCTCTTTCCTTAGTTTGTCCCTCACCTTTGTCGTTGTCTCGCTTGAATCCAGAACGTAGTTCTATTCTGTTTCGTGTGTCTCATCAGTGTTTCTCGTCATTTAGCCACGACTTTTTTTCAGTAAACTCATGAAACCATGAACAGGACCCCGTCGCGAACCTGAATGTTCGGCGTTAACTTTTCAGCGAGGATCGGCTGCAAATAGGGGGATGTAGGCAGTGGGCATGAAGACGTAACGAAACGCACCTTGGTGTCGAGGATGGGATGGTCGAGCTCGTTTATGTAGCCTCAATTTTGGCAGCCCATTGCAAAAGGCCCAAGTCCATGCGAGATGCGAGGAAGTGAAAAGGTACATACGAATTATCTGGTATTGAAGGATTAATGAAAATCCAGTCAACTAGAGTGCATACGCACTGACGTCAACTGCATCCTCGTCTGATTTATATATCTAATCGTATTCGCGTGTCCTCCCATACGATCTTCGACTTGATACATATGAAATGCTTGTTGATCAGTGTAGTACTTGTTGTGCGGATGTAAGGATCGTCTGGTAGTTTGGTTCAAGTTCGATTGGAGGAGGACACAAATGTGTATGATAGTCGACCTGCTATTTCTAGTTTACTTGAAGGGACAAGGGCTAATCCATACATTCACTACTAGTGTAGAGCAACCTGCATACTCGGTCAGGATTGAGGTGAGACGCACTTGGTGTATGACTCAGGCCTCTCTCAAATTGCTTTTGTATCATCCAAACCACTAATTTGGATGATCGAGGTAAAAAGTGATGAAGGACGTGTAACACACGTTTCCTAAGCGATGACATAACGAGTCTTCGCTATGTTTGGACTCAGAGCGAATAGTCCAGGCACACTCTTGTACACCATCCATATTTATGACTCTCAGGTTCGTTGAAATTTCCTTTTTATTTCATATGCTGACTGTTCTCAAGCTCTCCCGCCGTGTTGCCTTTGTTTCTAGCTCGATCATCATTCCACCTTGCCATCGTCTCGTACAGCGTAGGCATAGCCCACCACCCTCCGTCATTTCTAGTGGTCTGTAATGTTTGTACCATGAAATACACTAGGTTTTATGTTGTCTCAGCCTTGTGCTAATGATCATACTACGTCTCAATCAACCTACGATGACAGTACAGACTTGCAGTGTCCTGGCTGTGTCATTTTCCCTCATCCATAGCATTTTGCTGCAAGTTGGTGATCTTTTAGCCTCAGCGCTTCGTGCAATCATACAAGCGTCTATCGTACTAGCGCTGAACTGCAACATGCAAACACACGTGTGCATCACCTAAACCTTCTGAACCCTCAACCTCCCTTCTCCCTCTCACCTGAACTTACAGTGCCCTCCCGCCTTTTCCACTACTCATTCTACCCACCACCCAACCCATAATCAATCCTTCTCGTTTTCCTTCATCATACCATCATGTCTGTCAGTTTACAAGGCCGATACATCAAACTCGAAGGTAAGTTGCTCCATACCGCCTTCGTATCTCTTTCGTATCCTCACACTCTACCTACAGTTATTGGAGCAAAAAATGTTCGAGTTCCCTCCGAGCGCATTCCCGCCGGTATTCACATATCCATCATTGTTGGCTCGACGAGACGCTGGAAATCAACGATTGGAGTCTTATTATCCGACGAATCAGTAGCATGGGACGATGCCGTAACCCTGTACAGTCCATCGTAATTTTCGGATGCAACTCGATAACTGATCTTCTCCTTCTAGATCATTAGACGTGTCACCCGAAATATCAATGGAGATCAGCGCATCCTTCGAGTTCGATCGGATGCTAGGAAATGGAGAAGTCGTCGGAAAACTTGAAACATCGTGGGATGCGCTGCTCGGTCACGGAAATGAGCCTTTCGGTGGGTGACCTCCTTCTCATTCATGCTTATATACTCACATCTAGTAGATATCTCCTTCCCGCCCGTTCGTGGGGTTCGCCCTTGCCTCACGCTGAAGGCTACTGTCCTACATTCTAGCGACAATCGGGGGAGCGCACTGCTTGACGTGAGTGACTCAGCCTCTGTCGTTGATTTCTGTTGACGCAACACCTTGTGTAGTCCATCACTGAATCTGAGATTGCTCGAGAGACCGATGCAGGCCAAGCCTTGCCGTCGCGCTCACAGACAGATATGACAAATTGGATGTCAGCGAAGATCTCAATGAGGCCATCGACCTGTACCGGGATTCACTTCAGTTAACGCAGCATGGCCATCCACGTCGCCATACAGCTCTTTTCAATTTGAGCTCGGCGCTCTCCTCTCGTTTCACGAAAACGCAGAAGAATGAAGATGTCGAGGAGGCCATTCGACTGTGCCAAGAATCGTTGGAGGCTTTGCCTTCACTGCACCCGTGGAACATTTTTCGACCTTCTTGATCGTCACTCGGCAACACGATCGTCTGCAATTTCACGGCGAGAAGCTGCTGCTGCCTTCCATTATGCCAGATCAACGCCCATAGATGCAGGATCGTGCGGCATACGCCGGCACAACTTCCAAAGGGCCATTGAACTTATGGAGCAGGGTCGTGGTCAGCAGTGGTCACTGGCATCGCGACTCAGGACTCCGCTGGAAGATCTCATGTCTACGAATCCCAACATAGCTCACAAGTTCTCGGAGCTGAGCAAGCGTTTGGCTGATATTCAAGGTTCCACCGGCAGCGCTGACCGAGCTACTGCTGATCGAGCAGCAATGCAGTATAGGAGACTTCAGGAGGAGTGGGGAGCGGTGGTAGCTAAGATCCGTGATCTTAAAGGATTCTCCCGATTCTTGCTCCCGCCTTCGTATGAAGACTTGCAAGCGGCAGCACGCCATGGCCCAGTCATTATCTTCATCGCGAGTAAATACTCGTGCAGCGCCATCATTGTTCCGACGTCAGGAGAGCCCCATAATGTTCCATTGCCGTCTATCACTCTTACAGAACTGAAGAATCTTAAGGATCGTTTCGCCAGGGCTATACGAGACGCATCCACCTTGGGCCCAAAAGTGCCGCGGAATGACCTAATTGTCCTCTTGCGCACAGTATGGGACGAGATCATGCTACCCATCGTCAACGTGCTCGAGCATGTCCTTAATTTAAAGCACCATTCTCGAATCTGGCTATGTCCAACTGCAGATTTCACGTCCATTCCTCTCCACGCAGCTCACCCCTTTCTAA
The DNA here is from genome assembly GCA_016800925.1 of Suillus spraguei. Classification (NCBI taxonomy): domain Eukaryota; kingdom Fungi; phylum Basidiomycota; class Agaricomycetes; order Boletales; family Suillaceae; genus Suillus; species Suillus spraguei. Next base: position 190,596 of record JABCPU010000029.1, read on the forward strand.
CAAAGCCAGATGGTTCAGGGAAGGAGCCATGCCTGGAAGATCTTTACATTTGTTCTTACGCCCCAACACTTTCGGCTCTTGTCAGATCTAGACAGTTGATGAAGAAGCGTGCCCCTCCGTCTTTCGTGGCGATCGGACAGGGCCAACCTCGTGCAGGGGAAAGCAAGGAGCTCTTGGCCGTCGACAGCGAGATCGAGCTTGTCCGAAAGATCGTTCCTGCGACGGTCAACCGTACCACCATTTTTGGCGACGTCCAACAGCTCGTCCCGGTGACAGTCAATCGCACCACAATTTCTGGTGAGGCAGCTACACGCGCAGGTGCACTCCAGGCATTAGAAGAGAGCAACTGGGTGCACCTCGCCTGTCACGGAAAGCAGGACTCCGAGCAGCCGTACAATTCTCATTTCGTCATGAAAGACGAACCCATCACGCTACTTGATATCATGGAGAAAGACATTCCTCAAGCTGAGTTCGCGTTCTTATCAGCGTGTCATACCGCCGTCGGCGATAAGGAGACGCCTGACGAGGTGATTCACCTCGCGGCCGGACTACAATTTTCAGGATTCAAGAGCGTGATTGGCACGCTGTGGGAGGTCAACGACGCTTATGTAGAACATGTTGTGAAAGCTTTCTACGAGAATATGTTCAAGGGTGGCGTGATGGATTGTACGAAGGCGGCCTGGGCACTGAATCGTGCTACGCACGCTGTGAAGACGAAGGTTCCGCTGGAGCAGAGAATGGTTTTCGTCCATATTGGTGTATAGTTTCTACTGTATTGTTTTCATCTGGCATAGGATTTAGATTTTTGTCATCCCGGTCACTGTAGTATCTGTCATTGTAGAATCATCTTCCGTGTTTGTCATACCGTTGTTTTGCATTCTCTCACATGATGTCGTCTACTAGAGTCTTTTACAATTCATTCAATGTTCGGAATATTAACGGCAGTATGTTCTTTGTACATTTGTGCAGGGAGGGAGGATCACGGAAAGCGCTAGTGAGTGTGATTTATCGCAGGAGTTGACTTGACATATGCAGAGCCTGGATTGATCTAGAAGTTGAATGGTAGTTGATGAGTTCATTCAACATGTCGAGCTCGCACCGGCTAGCACGATAGTTCTAGAGAAGGATGTCACTGCGGCGACACCATAAGACAAAAGTATCGCGTCTAGAATTGCCCAATGACGTAACGAGTCTTTTGTATACGCTTGACCGCATCATGGAGCATCCCTGAACCCATGATCGAATCGAACACCTTGATGATCTTCATCGAGGAGTTATTAACCGACATCATCACAACTGCATGCGCCCAGTGAGGCGTTATTTATTGTATGTAAAATGAAGCAGAAATTGAAACCGGCCGCAGGCAAGGGTCACATCAAGAACCTAGTAATATTCCTCATAGTACTAGTAATAGGAACCTTGTTTTCACACCTACTTCATTGACAACTCGAACTCTCAGGCACTACCAAGTCTTGCTGGTTCGAATAATTTTTATCTTAACATCATACTTGTGAAATTATTGGGCCTATGGGGATCAATACATGACGCAGGCAAGCACCTCCGGGAAGGACAAGGACAAGACTCGCTCTAGATTGAAGCATAGTACAGCATATGTATGTTAATTACATATACTCTTCAAATAATCCCGCAAAACTGTCCTGCGAAAATACAACAGTTTTCATCGCCCCCGCATACATGTTCCACGCCACATTTTGGAACTTGAGGTAGTCATCAATAATCGCCTCCTCTATATGGGTGACCAGCACAGACACCGTCCGATCATCTTCGAGATACAGTCGCAGCTTCGTCACGAATGACCGCAGATCCCGCTCGCATGCCTCGACGAAGATTTGATGAAGGTTCTCTGCGACTGCTTGTTTTGCCCACTCTTGCTCCGTGAGGAGTGGAGCCTGTGGCCCGACTCTGACGAGAAGGTTACGCGGGCGTCATTAAATGCTCGTACACGGTCCACCCACTCTCGGAGAGGCTCGCAGGGCAATCTTGCACAGAATGAGATGACTCCCTGACAAGCGCGTTTCAGATCTTGATCTATGTCCTATATCAGTAGTTGATGTCAGTAGGGGTGGAGAATCGGCGAAAAATCGCATCGTTTACATGTCGGGAGTCCGAAAGGGTATCATGTCCTCGAGGCATTCCCAATGAAGCGAAAAGAGCATCCGGTAACAATGCAGTCGTGCGATTCAGAACCGATGCCAAGGTATCTGTAATCGAGAAAGTCAACAGGATGGTCTAGTGTCATGAACAAACACTCGCCGGTCATACCGCCTATCTCAGACTTCGGCTCTGCATCTTTCGGGGTATAATCCAAATTGTTTGCAACCTCCTTCAAAATGAGGAGATGGCGAACAAGAAATAGCTGGCCGTCTAGCATGTTGGTAGAACTTCTCTGTTCGACCAAATTGGACGATGTGACCAGCGATTGACGGCAAAGGCTCACGGCCTCATGCGCAATATCTTCAAAAATAGCGGGCTGCGTAAACTCAGCATGCAGTCAAGACGCACAAGAGAAGTGACTACCTTAACGAAGTCATGCAGTTGAGATAATACCCACACAGTCTTTTGCAAGGTCGGAAACCACGTTTCTTTCTTGTCTAATGAGGGCAACTGGAAAAGCTGGCTCACACTATCCTTCTCCTTGATTTCGTGTTGAGAAACAGGCTTCCGCGCGTCTGGCGGCACTTATCAGACAGTGCCCAGTGCAGGCAGAATCATGCACCTACCAACGAGCTTATCAGGATACGCCAGGTCTTCTGGTTTCGGTGTGTAATATCGAATATCAGCTTGAATGACTGACTGCGCTTTGAAGAACAACCGGGTTTGTGCATCCTGGAGGACCATCTGCAGAAGGTGACTGATATGGAGTTGCCCTAGACCTTTGGGCTTTTGCTTATCAAAATCAACAATTAGGTTGCCTTCGTCAGATGGCTCCTCTGGGATTTCTGCCACATCGAGAACCATAAGAGCTTGAAGCACCGTGCATACTTCACAGAGAGTCGTGAGGCGAGTTTCATGTAATATCCGGGGACGGAGGTCATCGTAAAGGTGGTCGCATAAGTTCTCTAGATAAATGCTTGATGTAATCGATGAATGTGAGCAGAGACAACAAAAATGGTACTTACTAGAGCTGGTCCTCGCCAGAGTTGAAAAACTCTCGGTAGAGATTAAACTCGTCTGTGCAGAGGTGTTTCAGATAACTGCAACCGGCATTCGTCTGTTCTCGAATGAGTAAATCACCGAGCACAACCGCATGCAGCTCACTAATTCAACTAGTTCAGTGTGTGCCGGATCGAGCCCACGGATTTCTTCCATCAAGCGTCCCACTAGTAGATTTTTCCGTGCTGCGAAATAAGCAGAATGACATTCTGAAAGCAGTGCCGATAAGTCGTCTGGATGAGCTTCAGCGCGACGCTCTAACTCGCTAAGTAAAGGAGAGAGCTGAGAAGTGACACTGCGGAACCTGGTATAAAGCAGATGCATCTGTGCTGTCGATGATACATCCTAAAAATCGCGGTGTCAAGAGACTGAGTATAAGTGATTTATAAGTTTACCTTCTCTGACAGTCTTCTGGAAACGTCTGCAGTTAATGCCCTTAACGAACCAACAAAAAACATCCTGATGAGTGTCATAGCTCTTGTCATGCACTGCTGGAAGCGGAGTAGGTATATCTCCGCTTCTCTATAATATCGCTGAAAGTATTCAGTCAGTATAGCATCTTGGCAACTAGCATAAGGATTCACATGAGCTTTGAGATAATCTATGCAAACGTCCACACGCTCTACCATGTACAAGAAGTCGGTTTGAAGGACAAGGGACTCTCCAGGATGATTGAGCATGCGCGTTGCGTGTTCTAGTTCTTGAAAGTACTCAAGTCTAGTCTCGATTTCCTCAGTGAGTTCAAGAAGCCTGTCCTAGTGTGAAAGAGTCAGTGATTGTGATATTCCAGCACCTAGTTGCTTACTCTTTCCTCCAGTAACCGCTCGCACGCATCTTTCAGATTCTTTCCGCCCTCCTCCACACTTCGCCAGCCTTCAAGCAGCCCGCCAACCTCCAGATCAACTTCGTCTATACGCTCAATAAGTGTATCCGCTGTGTTCAGGTGTTCGGATACCACCGCGACATGAGCGCGGAAGTGCGCTTCCTGGCTATGCGCTACGGACCTATCTATCTGTGCGACCCAGTCATAGAATTGTTGGGGCGTTTGTACTGGCTGCTTGGGGTGCAGTGCATGACTGGCAAATTGACGAGTAGATGCTGGCACAGGTGTCGAAGGACGCGACACAGATCCGATCTTCCCTCGTAGATTTGGTGTGGAAGGACGCGAGGACTCGTCTTCATCGACACTGAACTTATGTGTATTCAGCAATGAGCAGTGCAATAAATCATTCTGATAGTACTTTGAGTGGGAGAGGTGTATCTTCGCTGGCAGCTTTGACTGCCGCAACGCTCTTGAGTGCCAGGTCACTGAGAGGTGCTTTGGCTTCCCATTCTTCGATGGTGAACTGTGCTTTAGGCCGTGGTGTCGATGCAGCAGGGATGCCTGCGCGGCGGGGGGGTGCAGGCGCCTTTGACATAACGTTGGTTCTCACCAGAACATGACGTCGAGCTCAGCTGTTCGACGAGTATAACTTACACAGAAGTACTTCCTATTCGGGTTTCCACGATGGCGAAGTTCCTGTTTCCTACTACAATGAGCATCCCAGTTAAACTTTTCTATCAAGTGTTAATCCCGACGGTTTGCAAGTAGTAAGTAATATTATTGCATATCAACAAGTCTTAACTTTACCATCAGTGACTTGGGCCTATGTCTCAATTGTACTACCGACGAAATCATATCTCCCACAGTGCGAACTACGTCACTGAGTCCCTAGCCACATCGTTACGGTGGACAAGAACGACTTCCGCCATATTTGTAAAGCGTGCTGACCACCAAATGCTCTGCAAGTCAATGTAATGATCGTTATGCCAAAGGGTCGCGATTCATCATTTAGACAAATCACAGAATTCTGCAGGACTACAAGCTTGAAATAATCGAGGATGCGACTCATTAAACGTGCGCATGAAGGAAGTTTTGCTGCCTCAGCATGTTGCTTCTCATTATCTTCCTTGCAAACTCTCCAGCCAAGCGCAATACGTTGAACCACCCATAGCCAGTCCTATGTGGAATGCACTCCGAAGGACTATACTATAGTCTGATCCCCAGGAGAGGTATCGAAGTGCTCGACAGGTGATGGCAACGGTGCGTGAGTTGTTTGGATGCATTCACCCTCAAATTCTCTCATGTTTGCACTCCCATCTTGCGTTGCGTGTGCACGATAATTAGCGACCAGGTGTCGTTTCAAGTTTATACAGCTGAATCGGAGACGTACTGTCAATCGTAAGTCTAGGATAATCCTCACCTAGGAAAGTATCAAGTGACTCATTATGCTCCATCAGCCAAGGACGAGACTTTAAGACGCTTTTTGGGCTATCTGCCAAGTGAGGATCGGGTGCATGAACATTGAAGGGGATGGCATACACAGGAACCAGTTCGTTGCTTGTCTCCGTTTCAGGGTGTTCCCAAAACGTATGCGGGTTTTTTTCGATAAGTTAAGTTCATCAGAATTAGGCGTAGAATTTGATGTGAGGGTATGGGATCCATCACCTGTATTCCAATACTTCCTATGCTGAAATATTGATGATGATGGTGCCTGCTTCAACAGGCAGCGCTCACGCCTAGTCTTTCGCGTGACAGCAGTGCGGTATGTACGGACATTCAGGCTGTACTTGTGACCAAGGCCCACCAAGGGAAACCCAGACGTGAAACCTCACCTATCATTCACATACAACTGTTCTTTGCTCCCTGATGCAGGTCATCAAGACTGGCTGATGAATAAGGCTTCTCGCCGCCCTTATGCATCCTAGCTCAATTCACGTCACATTATGATTTCATTATTTCATCATGAAGCATGTGAACTGACCATTGTTTTTAGCAACACTATACATGTGGGCTGCGATGGGCAACCTATATGCAAAGCTGGGGGTGAAATTAAGCTAGTATTGGCAGGCTATTTGCTAAGCTTATGGCACTTGTTGGCTGACTGAGGGGTGTGCTGGCCAACGGTATATTTACGCTCTTGAAAAGAGCCAGACCACTTTACAAAAACAAAAACTCTAATCTCCACACCATGCTGTACTTCATACTGACTTGGTAAGAGGAAATCTTAGCGATGAAGGCTGCTTAAAGGTTTTTTGGACTCATTTGCCATCAGGCAAGCCAGGAAGTGTGGCATATCCTTGCCCTAATAAAAGGTTGTGGTGTATCGCCGAAACCTGAACCGATGAAGCACGTGGCCGCAATAGTACTTCAAAACTACAACACTGGCAGCTCTCACAGAATGCGTTAGGCAAACCCCTACTTTGTGCATTTCGTTTCCAGATGGGTTCAGACTCCACTGATCGGTCCAGTATGCCACGTCTGTTCGCTTTGACGGGTAAATGATATTCCTATGGCTACAATAATCAAAAGTGAACATTATCGACAAGCTTCGGGATATATACTAAGATCAGCCCCAAGGGGATGGTTCATCAGGTATAAAGGATACTGATGTCGGGCTAGCAAAGCCCAAACTCAGGGGAGGAGAATCGTCTGAAAGGTGGAGCTCGCTTTCTCCACGGATTGCGTTTTCCGGTGTGATGCTGCAGATCGAGGTTTCGGTGCTGGCTCAAGGATGAAATCTGTAAGATGCTCCGGATTGTCTGACGCAAAGGAGACGGCGCTTGGCAGGAGTGCCAAGGGTACGGTAACATCAACAGCTGGAGATGAGGGTGAAGGAGATGTCGGCGGGGACTTTATTGCGTCTCGCGAAGAACTTCGAGAATGTGAAGATGGCAGTTGCGGAGTTTTATCCGATACATCTCCTACAGAGAGCTGCGCACCCCGAAGTCGAACATTTTCGACTTCAATTAGTCGCAGTGCTTCCTTGAGTGCATCCTTTTCTGATCGCACTTCTTGGAGTTCTTCCTCTGTCTCGGCGCGTTTAATGCGTTCGGTCGCGACCATCTTGTTTGCCTAGAATATATGCATAAGTTTGTCGAATAACTTGCGGAAAGTAAAGACTATACCTCCTCAAAGAGTAATTGTGACAAGGACTCTAGCTCAGCTTCAATAGCAGCCTTCTCTGCAGCCGCTAATGTACGTGCAATGCGTTCCCGTTCGAGCTGCTCTCGAAGCTCCAGAAGTTCTTTCTCTCTTGTGCTAGCTACGAGAGTTGGCAAGGAAGGTGACGTTAGATGAGATGAGTGATGAACAGCAGGCGACTTTGATGCTATATGAAGATTTAGATGACGAATGATTTAGGATAGATAAGCATACCACTATTGAACCTGAATCTGAAGAAACGACCCTCCTGGTTATTCTGGGAAGTTGTAGACGAAGTTGTCGCAGGAGGGCTAGTTGGAGATAGCCCTGTACCATTGACAGCAATTGATAGAGCGTTTGTGGGGTGGGATGGTGCGCCAGACTCATTCAAAGGACCATAGTCGAGACTCCTTCGATGTTCTTCCTCTGAAACACGTTGCATGTTCTGCGCTTCTCGTGCACTCCAGCGCCGCCACCCGACATCTTTGGCGCTGCAGGGGGTTTCACTTTTCAGAGCTTCCTCGAGCATCTCATTGTTGGACATCATTAGTTGTAAATTGGATTTTGCGACGCTCAATGATGTCTCTAGTTCCGCTTGAGTCTTGTACGCGATCTTGAGCAAGGACGACTAGCGAATCATGATCGATTGATTACTGCTACAGTGAAGCAGACCTGTCCACGCACTAGCTCTTCCATTCTCTTGATTACACGATCAAGGGCACATCTGAGATCTTCTTCCTGGCCATGGGAATGAACACGCCAAGCATCACGGAGCTCATCGTCTATGCTTGCAAACATAGAAGATGTGGATGTGGGGGAGGGATGAGGCTCTTGAACTGATGAATGACGCGATTGAACGGTTGGCGATCCGAACGTCATATGTGATAACATGAAGGAGAACAGCCTGCAATGACTCAAAGATAAGTATATATGATTGCAGAGTTCAACTTGACAAAAGACTGCACCGTTCTTATTAGGTAAGCTATGTCAGTGTAGCGGCCACTGCGGCATCGCGACTCGCGAGTCACACCACCACGGCTACCGGTCTCAGGGAAGACTATTTCGCCGCACCATTGACTAATCCGTCGCCGAATGCACAGCAAGAAAATGCGGTGTTATTCACAGAACAGCTCAGCGCTCAGCCCTGGCCGCCCAGCCCAGCCTAGTAGTTGGCAGTTGCGTCACTTCGGCGCGAAATTATGCTCTAGTACTATCAGGAGAGGGCCTGGGATCTTGTTTCTCATCCCAAGTCTAGATGGAGAATATTAACGGTGCTGTTAGTACTCAGTAATACTCTCACCGGGAACGGGTGGTATTGACCACGTTCAATAGGCTATCCTTTCCATGCAAGTTGATTCATTAATATCCGACAGAGTCTAAATGATCCCACCTCTTGGCATCTGGAATTAGATTTCATGCATCGCTCGATTACGCTCGGTGAACTATCAAGCCATTCTTGCTGTGCTGGTGATAATCAATTATCTTACGGTATACGTAGCAATCGCCCACTACAACTTATTTTCAATTTTCTACTAAGTACTTCGCGGTCGTTGCTGTTGTTTTTGAACATACGTTGAGAAACTCACATTCAGTGTACACAGGCTTTTATGTAGAGCTCTGGGATCTATGCTCGGGTCCCAGCATCCTTCCGGTCATTCGTTCACATTCCGGCGATTAGTCCTTCTCACACCCACGAAAATCTAGGCATCAGGGCAGTGTATGGGAATGTGTGTAGAATCACGCCCCCCCTGATTTGATATTCATCCGGGATGATCGTGTTTGCTCCATGCTTTCGTGACGACCGGTCAGTCTTGCACTGTTATCTCATTTCTTGACACGCGATATCATGCGATAAATGTATGAAACCAGCAATCTCATTCGCACAATAACCGGTCACGTATCGGCGGCCCTCTGCCAGCTCATGAGTTTAATAACTTGCTGCTTCGCCTAACCTGTGTCTTTATCACTTTCTTCTTGTCATACTTCTCTTGCGCTTCTCGTTCTAACTGTCCTCAACTGTCCTTCTAATGTCTCGCGGCGCACCCAAGCCCCCACCACCATACAAACTCAATTTTGCCACCAACAGCGTGCGCAACACTACGTTCGCAGAGGACAACAACAAGCTCTACTATGAGATTGTCACTCGATTTTGGCATCCCCACCTCACCAAAATCAATAAATACGACTATGAGGCTCGTGTGGTCAACTGCGTCGCAGAGATCGAGGATCAACCTGAGAAGGATGTGAAAGTCCGCTTCAACACCCCTGATGCAGAGGGAGAGTGGGTGAGAGCTTGTGACTTTGTCAAGAATGACGGTACAACAACGTAAGTTTTTGATTACTAGGCCAGTGATCAACAATTTTTGACGATCGATGGCAGTGGAGGTACCTTCGCTCATGAAGACGGTACTGAGTACCGATGGAAAATACCCAAACGCTATTTACAAGTCAGCTATTTTTCTAACTCTTGTTTACTTTATCTAACTATTCAAGCTGCAGCTCATTAAGTCAGATGACGAGGAAGAGGTCCCAGTTGCTGAATATCACCCATATAAACGACACTTTGGCGTCTGGCGCATGTCGCAGCGAGCTTTCCTCGAAGTTAAGCCTGAAGCATCTGCTGCTTTGGACAAAATTATCGGTGATTCATTTCCTTAGGCATTGATGCATCAGACATTGCTGACTAGAGTACCTTCGCTAGTGAGCTATCTTCTACTGGAAAGACGCAGGCGTCAAACTAAGATCAAAGTCAAGTTGGAGACAAAGTAAACACGCCGACATGGCTTTCTCTTCTAGTGCATAGCAGCCACTGCATCACCCTATGTCGCGCGCTTCGTAAAGTCAAGGAGACTGTCAGCCTCCGGCATCTTAAGGAAAGGTCGACGCTCCTGTTTGTTAAATCTAGTTTCTTCGTTACACTAACCTTTTACTTCTATGCTATTTATTGCTGCTTGTAATAAATTTAGATTCATAGTCATATAGATATAGATTGCCCAAGGTGTAACAGTGGTACATATATACAACATGTCTTGCACACTACGATTGGTCGGAATGTAGCAGTGTGCGGGCCATGAGGCGCCGCAACCCGCCCAAGAAGGAAGTATGTGAATTCGAATCGTGTGTCACACATGATCATAATGGCGTTATACCTGCTGATCATGGCATCAATTCGAGCCCCCTTCGCTCTTCCGTTTAACCTATTGCCAATAACTTGCAATGGCAGCTAACTTCTCTAGTGTCCCAGTCCTCGACTTTGCTCTCGTGTCCGACAATGCCACGAAACCGGAGTTCATCCTGCAGCTCCGATATGCATTGATAAATGTCGGATTCTTGTATCTCAAGAACCACACTGTCTCACAGGAAGTTACCAATGATTTAATCGACTATATCCCCCGACTCTTTGACCTTCCCCAGGAGGCTAAGAACCAGATCTTTATGGCAAACTCACCACATTTCCTTGGATACTCTAAGTTAGGTGCAGAATTTACCAAAGGCAAAACAGATTATAGAGAGCAATTCGACTTCGCAACACCTCATGAGACGCAGTGGAAACCCGGTGCCCCTGAGCATCTGCGCCTGTGGGGACCTTCCCAGGTGAGGGTTCAGTATTCGATCATTTCAAGCAGCGCGAACTGAACTGAATTCACTCAGTGGCCAGATGAGGTCCTTATCCCAGGGTTTAAAAATACCATGGAGACATATCTTCAGCAGGTTCAGGCTCTGAGCTACCAATTCATCAGCTTACTCGCGGAGGCTTTTGGCCTTCCTTCCGATGCATTGAAGAAGTTCTACGATGCTGATGAATTGATGCAGCACCGCGGAAAGGTGAATACCAAACGAGTCACTATGTATTCTATGGAGGTTGGGATTTACCTGATTTCAGGTCGTCAAATATCCCGCCAATGATGGTTCTCTAACTGATCAGGGCGTTGGCCCACACTACGATGCTGGCTTCCTTACTTTCCTTCTTAACGCGTCACCTCATCGCGGTCTGCAGGTACAGAACCTTTCTGGGCAATGGATCGACGTCCCTCCTATCCCAGGAACGTTCGTGGTGAATATCGGAAAGGGTAGGCTGAAACTGCCATAACACATTTAATTTCAACTCTGACTTCTTTGCTCGGTCTAGCACTTGAGTTTGTTACCCGCGGGTTGGCGAGAGCCACATCGCACCGTGTCTTATCTCCCCCTGTGGGTTCGACTCCACGGTATTCTGTGCCGTTTTTCCAGAATATCAGTTTGAACGCTCGCCTTGCTGACGAGGTCTTAGATTGTGAGTGCCTTTGATAAAATACTCGCTTTACATACCTTGATGGTCATTTTACAGTCCCATCCGAGATTCTTCAGCTTAAACAGCTTCGAGGAGATCCTGTTCAGACTGACTGTACGTTTTCGTCGTTCATTCTTGTATTCTGAAAACATCGTTAATGCATGCTCTACAGCTGTCAATTTCACAGAGTTTGATCGCGAGCCATCTGGAAAAGTGAACCTTATCGGGCGAGTGAAGTAAGTTCTCGGATTGGTTTTCTGTGGCGGCAATGATTGAATGCATCTCTTCTCCGTCAGGAGTCACCCTGACGTTGCGCAGCGTCATTATCCGGACCTTTTCGCACAATACTTCCCCAACGGCCTCCCAAAGCAAGTCAGCGCATATTAAACTTGAAAAGAACATATCTGTACACTAGATATTTCTCCCACTGTACCAAATCAAGGAAACTTCAAATTGCAACAGGTGGACGTCTGCAATCCTGTATTTTCTTAGATCTACTTAGGCTATTACGACCCTGAATTTATGAAGGTATCCTTCGATTTCCTCTCACGGATATTGAGAACTTTCCGACAAGCGAGATAACAGTCCAACGTGCGAATATTCATTGACTAGAACTACCAAACAAGATAACACCACTGCAGGGAAATTAGATGCGAGTGAAGGGAGGGGTGAGCAAGATATACAATGGGCCAGGAAGAAACGACGATCAGTTGTGAACATGCAATGGAATTTGGAATAGTTGATTGTATGAGTGTCAAGACGAAAGAAACAAGGCTTCGCAAGTCATTCTAAAACCCCTAAGCCTGCTTCCTCCGCCCGAGGGGATTGAGATGCAATAGCATTGCGTAGAGATGAATGAAATAGAAATGAAGCATATAATACACTAACGTAAAGCCTCCAGCATGACGCAACGTCAGGAGGTTGGTCATTTGAGTAGGTCTGGTAATGATGGATTGCGTCGTTGGTTGTGTGGCGTCCTGTGCAAGTGAATCCTCATGCAGGAATGCCACGGTAGGCTCTAAGATGGAAACATCAGGATCAGGTGCATCCACAGCAACGGGATCATCTGCGGAGAGTCAACTCGAATCGGCAACTTGGATCCAAACTGCTTCAGGTGGAGTGGAGGGAGGTGGGACGTTTTCCTCGTCGCTGTCGTCATCGGTAGAGGGCTCACCCTTATTATCGTCAATGGAAATATCTGGAATGGGTAAAATCCCGTCCTTCTTGTCAGTTTCGGCCTTGTCTTTGGCCTCCTGTTCCTGGAGCTGCTGTCTAAGCTTGGCAAGCTCAAGTTCTTTCTTCTCAAGCTCAGCCTTCTCCTTCTCTTTTTCCAGGAGTTCCTTGCGCCGCTTCTCACGCTAGATGGAATACGTTAGTTCAGTCAGATAAACGATGCTCAGTGACGTTGTCAACATCCCGAATACTCACATCGAGTTTTTCCTTGAGTTCACGAGCCTCCTTTTCCTTTCTCAAGCGTTCCCTGAGTTCCCTCTCGCTGATCACCCAGGCAGCAGCTCCGTTGGCAGCAGCTTCAGGTTGCGACTTATTCTTGAGCAGATCTAAAGTCGTGCAAAAATGTGTCAGCACATGATTTCACCTCACTCACCACCCCGCCCACAGTAGATCAAGTAAAGCACGATGAAAAGAAACATCAAAGCACAAGGGGCGCCATAAGGTTAGAAGAAACTCACAGCCTTGCAGCGCCGCAACGCTGAACTCATCATCTGGGATTGAATCTGCAAACATCTTCGCGAGCTGAGCAAGTCTGGCACCATCCAAAGGCTTGGCGGAGTGTTGGCATGCAGTGAGATGTTCCTCGACCGGAGGCGGCAAGTACGCTTGGTTTTTGGAACCAAAGCCGTCTCGCGGAGGCTTTGGGGACGAAGAATCCTTGGAAGACGCCAGAGATGATGTCGACGACGAGAACGAAGGGGAAAGCGACCACAACGTTGAAGACTGCGAAGACGGTGACGGAGAGGACGACTGGGCCGTAGGCGTTGTAGGTAAGTCAATTCCCTCTATATCCCCCTCTATGACTTCATTGTCTTGATCCGTGGACGGGAAGAAGTTGCGGAACAGAGCTTCTGCTTGCCACTTTGAAGAGTTCTTGAACTCAATCCAAACGTCCATACGGCCCGGACGTGAAAGCGCAGGGTCCAAACGCTCTAAATGATTGGTGGTTCTATAGGTGCATATTAGGAAGTGCTAAACCGAATAAGGATTTCAAACTTACGCAAAGAGGATCCGACCTTCGGCAGCAGCCACACCATCTAAGGCGTTCAACAAGCCGCTCAAACTCAATGTATTTACATCAGAGATGTGATCCTTGTGACGTCTGTGCCTCGAGCTGCCGCTCGTCACCGGTTGTTCCGCAGCGCCCTCTTCTGAGCTGTTGCTTGACGAGTCCGGAGTGCCGTTGGAGCTCTTATCACGCGTGACGCTGCGTGTAAACGCCGCATCGAGATCCTCGAGAAGCACGATGCAGCGAGCTGGGACACGACCCATGAGGGTAGTCAATGTGCTATCACTGATCCACGAAGAAGATAGTGACACAACGTAGATGTCAAGCATGAGTTCGCCCGCAATGGCATGGATAAGGGAACTCTTTCCAGAGCCGGGTACACCATGCAGCAAGTAGCCGCGGCGGAATGGAATGCCGCGATCCGCATACCACTGGATTTGTGAGCAATGAAACGTGGTTTTGATAAATTACCGAAATTACCTTCTCGGACTTCAAAAAATCACGCGTGTCGTTAAGAAGCATCTCCTTTACCCCGGGGTTGAGAACAATGGACGACATAGGGCGTTTATGACGAGAGTCGGTCCAGCGCCAGCTGCCGTGTGAGTCTGCAAAGTAGATCTGGATCCGGTGAATTGCCTCTGCTTCGTACTCTTTCTTGGCTTGCAAGACAAGTTGCTTGAGGATAGTATTATTCCGTGCAACAACGCTGTGATACCAGCATACATTAGCCGCGAGGCCAAAAATGAGTCAGAAGGGAAATTTGAATATCACCTTATTGACAAGACTTCGCATCCGCTACCGTCCTGCTTTTTGCTGCGACGGACCCTAAGCCAGTGACCCTTGTAATATATAGTGTGTGTGGTGTCGAATGTCGGCTGGAATACGACACGTGTCTTGACTTTGCCGGGAGGTGAGTCTTCATCGCCCTCTTCCTCTTCGTCATCACCAAATGAATTGTCTGCTTGGCGAGATCCTGAGAAGCCAGGCGTTGTGGTGCGAGTAGTAGTCTCGAACTCCCTAGAGCGCTGCCACTCAGGGCGGCGTGAGAGCCACAGCATGAGCCAATCATAGGGATAGTCCTCTTCCGAGAAATGCGCAGTGAGGAAAAATGCTGTGTCAGGTAGTAGCGTGTCAGAAAATGGCGTCAAATGACAAGCGAATTCTTACAGTTGAGGAAATGAGACCTTTTGATGTGCGCTGTCGTCAGCGAGGAGGTGTACGAGAATGATTCAGGACATACCAAGCTGAGCTAGAGGCTCTTCTGGCCGTCTCGACTGTTCCTCCCAGGACAACGAGCTTCATGCCGTCAATGACTGAGGAGCCTCCTGCGCCTCCGACGAGGGGTTGCACGAGCGACTTGAGAGCGTCCATGGTAATGGTAATGTCTCAAGGTGAGTGGACAAGCCAACGTTGCGAAGAAGGACACTTTGAGTGTAAATAGTGGAAACGTAGGTAACAAGGTGGGTGTGTGAGGATAAGAGGAGGATGGTATCTAATAGACGCAGGTGATATATAAGCTGTGTCTGTTCTGGGGCAATAGGCTATAAGCAGGAAACAAGTTAGAGGCTATTAGCGACGTCTAGAGAACAGACAAACAAATAGTCAGGAAACGAAATAAGTCGAGGACTGTCACTACGGTTCCGTTCTGACTACACGAGGAGGAAGCGAGTCAAGGTCAAGCCGCGTCAGCAAAACGTGGGTATTCTTATGCTCCCAGAATTAACTTGGCGCCTAACTTTGGTCACGCCACCGCTAAATCTTCACAGCATTATGGTTCACAAGCTTGTCGAGTACGTCTGAGAGAAGTGAACGTCTACGTACAATAGATATACATGTGTACTCTTAAGCAGAATGAATTGAAAATCACAAAACCGCCAAGTATAATCCTTCCACAGCAATGTTGGCCTGCCATATTCCCAGTTTCCGAACAATTCTGAGAACCATTGGCGCGGGAAACACCAGCACATACGACACAGGGACCAATACCAGTAGAGGGATGGTTAGAAACAAAGTGATACTTGGCTTGATAACCAAAAAATAAAATAACGCCCGATAGGACGTCCAGTCCGTGAACTATAATAATGGGCAGCCGAATAACGGAGGTGAGAGGGCTTTTGGCTAGAGGGGGGAAAAGCGGATTAAACATACCATGGCTATCGTATTTTTGTAGAATGAAGATTCGCGATACGGTGACCCTGACTCTAATTCATTTGAGCGCGATGGCCGGACCTGCTGGAAGATAGGTCGGGGCGGATATGGAGGTGGGTAAGCGAGAGGCCCATGGAATGTCGTTTGGAGGCCCAGCTACGAGAGATCCAGTTTCATATTTAATTTGAAATTTAAGATAGAAGCGAACGCACTTCTCCCCTCGCAAATGCCCTGGCACCGAGCAAATTAAGGAAACATAAGAGAGCGCCCAACGGTAATGCAATTAATAATGTTGTACCAGTCTATGAAGGCCGGTTAGAAATGAATATAATTTTTCAAGCCAGGAGACCTAAAAATCAGAGACTAGAACAAAATGCTTACCAAAGTAAATACAAAAAGGTAAACCCATGCAAGGAGGGCATAGGGAAAGTTGAGCACTAGAAGATGGAATGCAGCCGCATGGTATGCTCTGCGAGTCATGGGTCGGAAGTAATGAGACCAGCAGCGTCGTGAAAGCAGCGGCCACCTGTGCGAGCTTCCAGACTGTGACTCTATTGGTGCGCCGGGACGTTGGTGACGCCTTTGATGACCATCGTGTGCACACGGGTAGTCACGGTCATCCCCGATCGCCTCATATATGTCCACATCAGACTCGATATCCGGATCAGAATGGAGCAGCGATAGCACTGTTTGCGCTAGAGAGGGCGCAAACGAATTGGAGGAAACAATTGTGCTCGACTGCGAATGTGTCCTCTGACGTCCCGACGAACGTTGGGCGGAGCTTGACAACAAATCACCAAGTAGTGGTGTCTGCTCTGTAGCATCTTCAGTGCGAGGGAACGGATGAGCTGATACTGATAATTGAGGGGAAACATATCCTGAAGCACGATCTGAATCTGGTGGAGCCTGTGGTGATAATGGCGCTGGTAAGCGATGCCTCCGACTATGTCGAGCCGCGCGCAAGCGCCGCTCTTGCGATGGATAAGGTGGTGGGGGATCGTAAACTGTAGCTGCCTGGTTAAAAACTACGTCTTGAACTCCAGAACGGTTACAGGACTCCTCGGCAGACATTCCCTGGGACATTGTTGAGGAAAGGGTCGTAGTCCAGCACGTGATCTAATAGTAATAAAAATTGACAAACACTTATGTTAGCCTACCACATAAAATATTACATAATTTTACTCAGCGGCCTGCAGCCTTGTCACCTGCTGTCACCTGTGGGCGGAGTCCCGTCAGCTCAAGCAGTGGACAGTTACCAGGGCTCACAACTTTTATTTTCCGCATGAACCTTTCGCTTTACTCGCGGGGTTGGTACTGCTCAATTTGACGACTCAGAAGCAGCGAATGCCATTGGACCACTGTGGCAGCTCCGAATTGTTTATCAAAAACTAAAACTATATCATTTACAACTACCGAGCTACCAGGTACATTCCCACTAGGGCGATGACTTGTAGCTTGACATTTTCTATTTGCATATATACATTGACAGAACTGTCGAAGGCCCCCGCGAGTTCTGGAGTGCTTACCAGTGAGTCTAGACTAAAGTTGTGAGGCGATTTACATACTTTACTATGTGGTTATTGTACTATACGTAGGAAATCAACGTTAACATTAAATAATGGGATATGCTGTCATGGTTCTAGATGCCGAAGTACAATGCCGAGAAAATAATTAAACAAATATAATAAATTCTGGGACATTGGCGATGTTAGCGGTTTCTTCTTTTTGCTCGCTGACTTCCCACATCCGCTAATTATTGTTGGATCACCCGCTCCTTCGAAACTTTTGATCTCTACCTTTTTGTGTCCTTTTCTGCATTCCTCCTTTCTTTCTATTCACGCACAACATTATTTCTCTCTTTCTCAAACATGGGTTGTGTCCAATCTACTGGTGTTGACAACGAGGCCAAGGCTCGTACGTATTCATCTGCCCCACATCTAAACCAGACCTGAATGAAGCTTGTCTTTCGTAGGTAACGATGAGATTGAAAACCAACTCAGACGAGATCGAATGATGGCCAAGAATGAGATTAAAATGTTGCTGCTGGGAGCAGGAGAGTCAGGAAAGGTCAGTTACGCACTGACCACTCCGAATACAGTGCTGACGGACTCGTGCTTTCATAGTCTACTGTCCTCAAGCAGATGAAACTCATTCATCATGGCGGTTATAATGACTCTGAACGAGATTCCTACAAGGAAATCATTTACTCGAACACCATTCAGTCCATGCGGTGCGTGTTATAACCGGTCAAAGTTCGATTGTAACCCTGAAGAATTTTCTAGCGCCATTCTCGAGGCTATGCCTCAACTCGATATATCTTTATCGCCACAGAACGATGCTCGTCGTGCCGTAATTCTTGCTATTCCTGGCCAAATCGAGAGTGATGTGCTCCCAAGAGATGTTGCTGACGCCATTCGAGGACTTTGGCGAGACTCGGGTGTCAAGGAAGCTGTTCGTCGGTCACGAGAGTTCCAGTTGAATGATTCTGCTGTCTACTACTTCAACGCCATCGACCGCATGTGCGGACCAGGGTACATGCCGACGGATCAAGATATCTTGCGCAGTAGAGTGAAGACGACTGGTATCACTGAAACCACGTTCAAGGTCGGCGAACTTACGTACAAACTCTTTGATGTCGGAGGTCAGCGGAGTGAACGTAAGAAATGGATTCACTGCTTCGAGAACGTTACAGCGTTGGTGTTTCTGGTGTCTTTGAGCGAGTACGATCAGATGTTATATGAAGATGAAAGTGTTGTAGGTCCCAGGCTCATTATAATAGTAACTCCTTTCGGACTGATTGCGCCCACAGAATCGCATGCAAGAGGCCCTGACCCTCTTCGACTCGATATGCAATTCACGGTGGTTTGTCAAGACATCAATTGTACGTGCTTGTACCTCGTGGCATATTACATATTTATTCCCTATACAGATTTTGTTCTTGAACAAAATCGACCTGTTCGCTGAGAAACTCCCACATTCACCGCTTGGTGACTACTTCCCAGACTACACCGGCGGTGACAACTATGACGCCGCTTGCGACTATTTGCTCCACCGTTTTGTTGCGCTCAATCAGAATGCAGCAACCAAGCAAATATACGCCCATTATACTTGCGCAACAGATACTCAACAAATCAGATGTAAGCAGCCTCCTTTTACTGCTGTATTTTACATAAACTGACTCTGGTACCCTTCATAGTCGTGTTGAGTGCTATCCAAGATATTCTGCTACAAATTCATCTTCGTGAGTGTGGTTTGCTGTGATGGGATCATAGCGCCACACTCTTTTTTTGGTCTTTGTTTTACCCCATGCATCATCTGCCTCTCGCGCATGCAGTTCGCTCTACCAGCTTTCATCGCATCATACATTCACAACCTACATCTTGGCTATCCATCTCTCTTATTTTGAGATCCAACGTTTATAACCGTTTGTGCGCTCTTCTGAACATACACGTACCATGATAGGTCCGTAGGAGTGTGTTTCAAATCGTTGTGTCACTTTCCCCTTCCTCTCCCGTTACCTTCTACTAAAACATGGATTGACCAAAACCTAGTATACCCTTCTTATACGATTCCTATGTAATTGGAGACCTTATCTTGACCGCTCGTTAATTGTTTGTGGTTGAATTTATTAAAATTTCAAGCAAAGCACGTGTTCCGGCGAAGTTTAGCCAAAAGTGTGCACTGTGAAATGATGCGAAGATTAGGATGATATTATTGTAAAACATTGATATAGCACATGGTATACCCAAGCTACATATAGAGAACCCCATCGGGAGTGACCATGTTGAACGTTGAACTCTGTGGGATGATTTGGTTATCACAAGAGCGGTGCTCTACACCACCAGATCCAAGTATAGCACCAATTTGATAAATATCAATATCTGTCATGGAATATCTTTTTTGTTCTCGATATTAATGGCGCAGCACTCTCGGAGTAGAAGGTGGCGACTAATGGCGAATTCTGCCACCTGCGGACGCCGTAAGCACTATTCCCGAGGAGGTATAGGCCTTAGTTAGGCGCCAATGTCAGCGGACCAGTAGAGCGCGTTACACAGGTATGGCAGAAGCTTATTTACCTTTCAAGCATAGTTGGACATCCATTCCCGTTCCAGACCACACGTTACGGGTCTGCTGATGGTGTAGTACCACTATACAGGGGCACGCCACTCAGCTGGCGAACAGAATCATACCCACACATGGCAGGTGGTGACGATGTATCTAGGATAGCGCTCCGACGACTTGCTGGCGAGTCTAGATCAAATTTCTGTCAAAAAGGTATTTGTGCAAATGCAAGATAGGGTTGTGATGCAATGGTACAAGTGAGTTTGAACAGCGATTATAGCAAAGTCGGCGATAGAGCTCAAGAGATTTATCGATTTGGATGATAACTATAGATTAGCGGGATTAGAAACTGAAGTAGGCATATCTGTAATACGTCCAACAATGTTGTAGCGTTTCCTGTAAAACGAGAATAAGCGCCATGGTCCGTTTGTCCAAGCGACCTTGTTCGGGACGTACTGGAAAAATAAGTACCAGTCATCGAGGACGTTCTTCTCGTTCTCTGGTAGGTTACTGTAGTCTGGTATAGCATCCTCTGGTTTCAAACTGGACATTCCGAGTCCCTTTGAGCCGTCCTTCCCGGCAAAGATGTTATATGATTTTCCGGGACCGTACACGTCGCTTTTACGTGTGACGTCAAAGACAGTACCTGCGAGAAATAAGCAGGAGAATCATCACCTCATACACGAGGACAAACCCTTAATAGACACGTAGATCGGCTTCGAACTGTCGGAGCCGTCGAACTGCTTGAGCTGATCAAGCGTGAACGGGTCATCCTTCGGGGAATCGAGGTCATCTCTAGGTGGTTGCATGATGGTCTTAAGAGATTTCTTTTCTGCTGGTGATGAGTTTACTGGTGGAGATTGACGTGATGGCGATAAGGTGCGTCGTTGTACAAGAAATAGAAGGGGCAAGGCCAGCACGAGTCCATAGATCACCACTAAAAACATGACTGGCTAACCATTAACTCGGCATTTGCCGCCACTCACACTCTTTCCTCGTAGACATGCGGAGCTTCAAATTTAACGTCCATCCTGACTGGCCTCAAAGCTTGTTGCTAGCCAAAGCACCATGGACTACTGCAGGGATCCACTGGGATCCCTTTATATACCCTTTTTTCTGCAGCTTGGACAGTACTTGCTGTGGCCTTGGTAGTTGAAGTAGCCACACTTCTCGACTATAAAACTAGGTCGCATCATGGTGGCACAAATCATCGTCTCGCAATCAGTACGCCAGCTATAGTTTCATTGTATCCATCATCATTTTTCCTCTGTCTGTGCACTATGATTCCTCCGTTTTCCGTGCCGGTCTACGAACCGCTTCCCTACGCCCTTTCTGGCCTCAGCTTTACGCAGCTGCCAATACGTACACAACGCTACTTGCTAGACATTGCAGAGTCGGCACCTCCTCACTCGCCAGAAATGAACTTTATTTTGGACCAGCGCTCAATCATATCGCTGAACTCTTCAACGATCTCATAGGGAATGACACAGCCCTCGTTAACATGCGGTATGAGGCCATCGTCATGGCTCGCGATCTTCAAATAGGCATCCCGCCTCAGGCTACTGCACAGTGGCACTTGGCAGCACAGAAGAAGCGCCTCCATATAGTCCTTGATACATTGCTGCCGGAGCGGGAGCTCATCTTCAATGAATTCATGATCAAGTTTGACGCGCTTGTCTGGCTAGATCAGGAAGGGCGCAGGAAATACACCCCTGATGATTGGAAGAGGTACAGGGATGCGCTGCTGAAACCTATTCTTGACCAGACAAGCAATCGGCTTGTCGCGCGGGACGAATACGTCAAGAATCTGCCGGTGATTAATGGATATAACTACCGGGCACCTTCCTTACCATACTCGCCGTTCGGCTCGTTTGGTACTGACGCACGATCCTGGCGATCCGCTTCGTGTGGACCTGATTCCGGAGAGGATTGACCCAGGGGTCGGATGTTAAACCGGCTTTCATAAAGGACTTGGCATCATACTGCCCACAAATCGGACAATTCATTATGCAGCGAAGCACACTCATTAACACTGTTAATACATACATACTCCTATGTAAACACTGTACAGCATTGGAATCGTTATCTCCCCAGTGATGTGGAGTATTATGCCGTGGCCGTAAGCATCAAGTGGAAAATCCAACTGCCCCCATGAGCTTCTTAATCCCCTGATCGACCTGGTAGTGGTAAATCTAATCAAGAAGCCCTCAGAACATTTCGGCACCATTGAACTTGCCAAAGGTATAAAGTTTTCTTGTCATCATCCGCGGGTAAAATCGTCAATAATGTTATCGAAAAACAGGCTTACAAGCTAAATGGGCAACCGACGGGGTATTGGAAATGGTACAATACAAAAAGGTTTCGAAACCACCAGGAGATGTAAATTATTGTGAAACTTGACCGAATTACGGAAAAAGAAAGAGTAGGAGAGATCGGATACAGTAATAACCAAGGCTGCAGAAAGCGAAACAATATTGACATAGCATCTGGCGTAGACTAACAGGGGACAATATTTGCGAGGGATCATAGATGGGCATCAGGTATGAGTCATTGAATCTGAGATTGTCATGGACCACCGCGGAGAAGTGGAGGGAGCGAACAGTTAGGTGGCAGCGGCGGAGGGATATTGACGTTGTGGCAAGCCTCCGCCACCCGCTTCCGCAAGTCATCACACTTGCTCAATAACACTGAGAACCCCAATTAGATCAGTGATGATGACGAGAAACTAAATCACTGACTTGGGCAAGGCCACAACGTATTTAGCACGTCGACTGGCACTATGACGTCTTTAGCAACTTCCAAAGCATCAAGAAGTGACTTGTCCTCCTCCCACAAAGAAAGACATCTGCAAGTATAGTTTCCGTATTAAGTAGGTGCTTCTAAATGCGCACTGGACTTACATGGCTAGTTGACTTGCAAACCAAGTAACCTGGAATGGTTGTCGGGTGAAAAGATGACCATCTTGATCGCCGAGATGGAGAATTGACATTTTAACTCTGCGGATGAAAAGGCTCTGGTAGTACACTACCGTTACCAACATCACAATCAATCAATGCATCCCGAAAATAGAGCCACTTACGCCACTGCTCAGCCTGCTTGCGGTTGAACTGAGGGGAATTCCCAGTCTCTGCATGGCCACTAGATACGCCACCATCAGCACAACCGACGATATACCAAAAACAGATACTTACGCTCGTAAAATTTGAGTGATTATGATTTGTGTACTGCAGAAAAGTATTGTGATCAATGGAAAATACCGAGGAGACAAAATAGACGTACTTGTACACGTACTCCCGACACATGTACAACAACGCCATATCGAGGTTGCAAATGTGGGTGTCCAAGGCATCTTGGATTTCAAGGGTTTCCGACCAAGCTTCAACTGCAAGGTCGGTTGTCTCTGTGCTGCTAAAAACATTTTTCCGGAGACGAGTGGTACAGAAATTCCAAAGGAGCATGCTGCGGCAATAGAGTGCCCATATTGATTCTTTCGGAGACTGCGCCTTGTGTCCGTTGGACCCTCGTTGTGATATCTCACCAGGGAACAGTAACCGGAACTATACAACTGTCAGTCTGAGCTAGATGCATGGACAAGGAACAAACATTGGAAGGGTCGGTTAGGAAAAGATCACTCGGCTCTTTCTGCAATGCGATGCAATGTGACGTGTACCTCGCCACGAGGTTAAGGGCGCTCCAACATAGCCTCCTGCAAGATTCCTTCTGCATCTCCTCAGGGGTCCACGAGGGATCCCAAGGTGGTGTGAAAGACCATGAGGACGAGAATTGCTCCGGAACGATGGATGAATTTGGAAGGGGGATACAATCGCACTTGCGAGAGATTGCATGAGAGTTACGGACCCCGTCCTTGGACATTTGGTCAAAGGGGCGGCGTCCGTGAGCGATGGGTACAGCGTTAGGGGTGAACGTCGATACATCTGGCTCATTGCCGTCCAGGAACGTCAAGCCTAATTGGCGGACAATCCCATCGAGGTAGGCCAGTGAGCGTCTTGCGCGTTCGGGGGTATAGAGTGAGTGAGCCGAGGACTCGTACACAGCGATGATCTGGATAGAAGGTAAGCAACAATTGAGAAAAGAAGCTAGAAGCACACGCACAAGAGCAGCCTTCGCGAGGGTCACATCTATCCATTGGGAATTCAATGACGCTTCAAGCCAAGCCTGCGCCTTATCACGAAGCCAGACGGCACGCTCGCGACCTGCAGATCCAAGTTCCATCTCACTCGATTTCATTAGGGTTGCTAAGGCTAGCCCCGCAAAAACAAGTGAAGGTTGCATAAGCGAACGTTCTTCGGAGCTGTAGAGGCTGTGGACGAAGTCTGGAACGTTCACAAATGATAGCCAGTAACCGCTAGTGGTGAACCTTGACACAGATTAAACCAAACTAATTCGGTTATTAGTCGATGACCTACAATGTTGAGAGATCTGATGCTATGTCCTTTAAACTGATAAATAAAGGGTCATTTAATTAGTCTATTCATGCAATTGATAATGCAAATGACGTACGACTGATCCCGAGTAGCAGAATAGCTCATAACCAAATTATCCCACCACTCCTTGCGACCGTACTGTAGGGAGGGCGTTGATGGGATGCGGTATTTCTCCACTTGATGCTGGACAAAAAAGTGATCAAGTCAAAAGTTATTTGGAAGATGAAGAATCACGATAAGATAAACGTACTGGATAACTGTCATCTGAGGCTGCACGCGTTTGCATAGACGAAGAAAAGTCAGGGCCAGTAGGTGAAAGTGAGGGCTGGAGTCGAATTCTATCCCCATCAGGCCGCAAAGCGGGAACATTGGGAGGTCCACGAGATTCCCGGGGAAGCTCGAAGTCGTCATTCCTGACCGAAGTGCGTTTCCGCTTGGATGGAAGGGAAGGAGGGGATGAGCCATCGGTCGGACGTTTCTTACATGAGCGCTGGCGAGTGCCTGGCCTTTTATCAGGCCCTCGCCGTTTAGGTGCTGCATCGTATTGGCATTCATTTGAGCGGCGCACACAATTATGACAAATTGGTCTTGTGGAGTCGCACCGAATTTTCCTTGCACGACTTAGCAACCACGTAAATGAGCAGCCTGAAAGAAGAATAAGAATGAACGCACCATTGCCGACAAGCTATCACTTGATTCGAAATTTCCCTGCGGGGCGGATCCTGGGAAGTAGATGCTGCTGGCTGTGGTTGAGGGGTTGACTCTGACGTTGGGACAGATGATCGAGTGCTCTCTTGAGTTTGTATTACAGGCGGTTGTGTTGAGCCACCGCCTGAGGAGTAAGATTGTGGGCGCAAGTCCTCTGCGGAATATCTTCGGTTTGGGGGGCCTTGGTAAGACAAATTGACAGCGCCGCCATGGGCTGGAGGGGGCGGAAGACGAGTGTTAGGGTAGGCATGAGGGGGGATGTCAAGGCCAAGATGATTTCTTTGTAGAAGAGGAAACTCGGACGGATATGGATTGTGGTGGTGATGATGCTGATTTGAATGAAGGGTCAAAGGGGTTTCGAGAAGGTGAGGGTGCGAGTGGACGTTGATATTGGGGTAATCGAACTGAGAGGCTAGGATGCCCGCTGCATGTTGTATCTCTAGTTGATCTTGATGATAGCGGACTTTATTGTGGACAACATGTGAAATGACGATTAACGTTGCATTGAAAAGACTACGAGTTTTGATAGGGCTTACTGTCTCCGTGCGGCTGAGGAAATTGAGCCCCGAAGATGGGTGAGTGTAGGCCGGAGCCATCCTCACTGGACTGAGGACCGTCCTCCATCATTATGCCTTGAGGAAACGGAGTATAGATATCACTGTCTGTGCTGATGACCATAAGTACTGAAAGAAGGGGGATGAGAGTTTAGAAGGAAAATGGTAACTGGTAATACGGCACTGGTTTTCGATGCTTTGCCACGCGAGACTTGCTTGTTAAACTTGAAGGAGAAAGTACTTGCTAAGGGGAACTCATGCCCACGGCAAGCTGAATGATTATCAAATCCTGGTACAAACCCATATATTTTATCATAGATTTATATTTTATATTTTATGTTGAAAGTTGAAATATCTGGTGAAAATCTTCTACAACCATGATGGGGTGCAACTTGCTTTTTTCCATCACATTCATACCCACGACACAACTTCGGGGCCGCCTTGAGCACCGTGTACGCGTGCCTGGTTGTCAAGTGTTCCGAACAAAACTCTAATTATTTCGTCTACTTTTGTTCTCAACATGGCTCATTGCACAAATTACTAAATTTGATCAACCCTTCTAATCAGAATTGACTATCTTGCTTAACCTTGCAATATCAACATCCATCATGCGCGTAGGCTCAATCCGGGTTATCTCCTTCAATTGACAACCCTGCGCATCTGATTTTTTTAAAATATTCATCACGGCGCCCGACCTACCTCGCGCAGGGTCACTTGACTCACTTCACTCTACTGTCAGTTGACCGCACCTTCCCGCGACGATTAACGACCGTCGGATGTCCTCACTATGATTGTGCCACGTTTGAAAACTTTAAAATTAGCCGGATAGCCGTGCTCAATTAGGAAGGTACCGTACGCAAAGCGCACGGATACTTGCAAGCGCCGTTAAGTTCCTCGTCATAAATCTGCGATTGAGGGGATTAGATACCCCACAGACTTGCGGTCACATCGCACCTCATTTCGATTAGTGGCTAGACCTGGCTAGACACGTCAGCGCGGGGGATTCTCTGGGAGTCTGGGATCTTTGGTATGTGGTATCCCGACTCGGAAACTGATCCCAAATGTTGTTACTTACGTCAAATCCTATCGTGGCCATGCCAGGTGCGATCATCGTCTCGTTAACCTTATGCAGGCCCGTGCTAGTGTGGCGACCTGAAGGTCTTGGTACCGTCCAACTAGAGGTCCGTTCACCAACCAAAACATAGTACGTATGGACCTCTATTTACAGCTCGGGTCTCTTCCGGATGGGTACTTGCAGAGTGAAAATGCTTTTCTTTGTACCTTCAGGGCAGGTGCCGGCATCGAGCACATGCTTTCATGATAAGCCAAATTAGGATACTTTAGGTGGTGGCTGTGACGCATGACCTTGCCTTGTGCCAGTGCAGTACAACCTTTTGCATTTTTATTAACATGCTTCTCCTCGAGTCCACTCGATAGTTAGTCACAGATACACGTTCCATACAGCATTACCAAGCTATTTCCCTCAAAACTTTCTGATCATAAACTTTCCCAATTACCACCGAAATTACTGTATATGGTATCTTCTGTATTCGGGGATACAATAGTCGTCGTGTCCCGCCTCATCCATGTTCAATTTCTTGTTCTCGTGTTGTGTTCGTCAGCGTCGGCGCGACCCAGTGTGTATGATGAAATCGGTCATGAATCAATATGCCTAACAATTCAGTAGACGGTTCCTGATGAACGTACCTTCCTAATACCCGCCACCACCGCAGGCGATGCTCCAACGCAAGTGTCCCACCCTTTACTTTTCACAGTCTCTTTCTCAAAGTCGGTGCAGGCCTCAGCCGCGCGTGGTTGACCATCAGAAGCTAAAAGAGCGGTTGGGTACCGTCGTACGGTCAAAAGAAGGGTGCGTCTCTTTTATCCCCCACAATGGCCACAGTGGGCTCTCTAACGATGTCATACAGAAAAATGGTCAATGTGAATGCCGCCTTCCCATTCAACCTCCACAACCAGTCACTCGGCGACCCTCCGTCTCGTAGTGTCTCAGGCGGGACTCTGGATAGCAGTCGGCAGGCCTCTCGGTCTCCCGCACGTGATTCGCTACACACGAGGTACTCCAGTACTTCACTACGGCGCGATGCGGAAGGCTCTGCTTATCAGAGCAATGATCCAGTCGAAGGAAGAGGCGACCCTCACAAGCCGATATTAAATGTCAGGCTCGTACCGACTCCTATGAGCAATGGTGCAAACAGGGCAATTAATAGCATCTCTCGGGGGCGACCAGGGCGTGGGATCGAACACGGACGAGTGATGGTTGTCAATGCTGACCACATTTATCATCCCGACGGGAACGACGAGGAACGTGACAATGTAGCTGAAGACAATGATGCGTTGACACCTCGTCTACAAGCGCACACGTCTAATGGGGATGCAGATAATCCATCTGATAGCGTGAGCTATTAGTCTATGGTTGACATCCTGTGACTCTAATTCGTTCTCTCCACAAGGACCCATCCAAGCCGTCTCCCGATGCCAATGTCATACATACCGAGGATTTCACGATTCGTGACGCTGGCGCTATATCGCGTTCCTGGGGAGACTGAATGCTCCGATCCTTTGTTCTAAAATCATTCCGGAACTTGGTCGTCCATGTAGGGTAGTACATATCCCTGGCATGTATTTCCGGGTACTGCAAGGATTGTTCCGCACATCGACCTGCCGGATCTAATTTCATGCTACATCTGGTTGATATTTATACAAAAAGTTCCGGCCCCATTCATTGGTCAATGATTTCGTCGGAATAGAGGATGAGAGCCACATAGCTATCTTTGAATGAATGATTGGACGATACACTGGAATGACTACAGATGGGGCCACGAATTCCCTATTATCTTTGGCGGCGGAATGCCTGGTATGGGCGTCTTGGTCTTGGCGCCCGTGTGTATGGGATTAAGGGCCAACTCAGGCGCGTTCTTTGCTGAGTACTATACATGTCCCTCTTCTGACGAACTTAAAATGCAGATGTAAGTTACAGGCTGTTAAGGGGACGTCAGCCAGCCCTGGAGCTTCACAGGGAAAATCTCGCAGGCCCAGACTTGGCCCAGACCCTGCGGATCATTGCGACATTGAAGATCGCTCGCTCTAACTTCATTCTTGAACATTGAACCACTTTTGAGTTCGTGTTATGGGGATTCTCTGCGCCCTGGCATCCCCACGATCTCAATACGACGAAGTCTGTTGCCACGGCTTTTGCCGCAGAGCTGCAATCCTTGCTGTGACGCTGTGTGCTCACGATTCCAGATGATCGTGGCAACGCGCGCGTTCACCGTGAACTCCGCAGGATGCCGAAGCAGTTTTAGAGTTATGTCCATTAGGTCCCCGACTCCCTGGGTTTCTGAAGTGAGGCCTGTGAGTATCAGGTACGTAACACTGCATAAGAATACACAGCGGATCAAATTAGATCAGGTCATGACTTCTGCAGTCTCATGAACCAACCACTTTGTCAAGGGTGGAATGTATGGCACTCATCTCATTAGACTCATCAGAGCACCCATTGAAACTTAACCATACTTCTGATATTCTAGTGTGGCACTCTATGCGCGTGTCGCGTCCTCCTTTGGCAACGAAGTCACCGGGCAAATTTTTGCGCGGTAAGTCTATGGGGTTATGTATATATGATTCATGAGCGCCCTGATACATCCATAATAGGGCAACCTTAAACGCGGACGGGACATACCGTAGTGTATATGATCTGGGCCATATGCACTTGTGACTGGCCAGCAGTTTCCCCTCACCGACAAAGCCAGACAATACAGAAGGACGATGGTTCCTTATCATGACGTTCAGTACCTCAAACATAATACTGGCCTGGCTCGTCGCCAATCAAGAACGGAGCTAACACCACTTGGAATCCGAATTTCATATACTTGCACCTATTATACAGTTGCCAAATGACTCGGGTTTTCTTATTATCTCTCAAAACAACAACTGGGCGCGCTTCTATTTACGGAAGGCTGTTACACCATTGCCAAACACCTTATGATCGGTATCCGTCCTCTCCGCATTACTTGCATGCTTCTCGGCTGTCATCTTGTGGTTTTGTGGCATAACGATTTGGAGTACGAGAAGATCTCAAATGATAACTTTTTCATTCGCTCGGGAGAAACCCTCCGGGATTTTGCACGCGAACTCGTTTTGATTGGGTCTCGAAGAAACGCAGAGTAAAATAGTGCTAGTGAGTCAATATAATTGGCGGATATGAAGTCACCAAAGAACATCTCCTAGGACTTGCTCTAGCAGAATATCACATTTCTTTACGCATATGGAGTGATACATAAAAGGACCTACAAAGTTTTCTCGAGCTCCGACTCGGAGACAAGTGAAATTCTTTTGTTGTGTATGAACAGGCAGTTACGATGATCCTGTCAGCTGGCACTGACTAAATAATTATTGCTCTACTCGAACTTTTTCAACAACTTTTCTCCACATTTCATATTTCCGCCGTCTGGATGTTGTCCTGCTTTAATGATTGATCCAGCTACTCTTATCGATCGTATCGCCTCTTTATCGCCTCTAGTCCTACTTCTCTACAATTCAACAAAGTGACCTCTGAGCAGGTACGTTATGAATCACTCATCTATCTCACTCTCTGACTCATAGGCGCCCAGTTCAAGTGCTTCCTAGCCTTCACCATCTTTCTGTCATCTTCGGTTCGTACTTGAATTATCGTTCGCACCCTCTTCCACTAAATCGAAGCTCCGTCAATTCATAAGCAATACCCCTTCTTGCACGTTCAAATACAATCTCTCTGCTGCACAGATTACTCAGCGCGGCCCGAGTGGCGGACTTGTTCTTATCTTGTGCAGGGGCAGGATTGCTCGAGGCCAATCCTGCTGACGGAACAATGCCATGAACACTATTTAATATCCACGTCTCCATTTTCCATCATGGCGAGGAACAAGACCGCCACTGTGATTTCGTCAACAGATTAAGTGGCGCAAGAGTCCTTGGTTACCATGCTTAATTTCCCCAAAAACACCAACCTCGGACAATACCTCGTTCCGTCGTTAAACATTTGTTCCGGACCG
The DNA here is from genome assembly GCA_016800925.1 of Suillus spraguei. NCBI lineage: Eukaryota > Fungi > Basidiomycota > Agaricomycetes > Boletales > Suillaceae > Suillus > Suillus spraguei. The sequence goes on from JABCPU010000029.1 coordinate 221,214, forward strand.
GCGAGATCGTTGTCGAGCGTCGCTTTATCTTATTGGTGCGTTCATATTCATATTCTTACTTATGGAGGTCACAGGAGGTCTAGGCACAGTCATGTGTCTAACTTCTACAGACTGTAAAGTTGATGATTATACACCCAGATTGATTCCTAACGTTCTAGTCCCCACATGATTCTACTAAATGAATTGCAGAAAAACTGGCAACGCTTCTAAAACGCGTTATAGGGTACGCGGTACCACTTTCGTATGGGCGGAGTTTCAACACGTATTGCTTCAGACTCGTGCAGTTCAACTTGCAGACAATGCCAAGACGACACATTACATTCCCCCCCTTTAAAGAATACGGTACAAAGACTATGGTATATATCAGATATACACAACTCAAGACGATATGCTACAGTTATACAAGAAAAATACAAAATGTAGTAGTACAGCTCCAAAATCCCAAGCGTCGATCTTCAAAGAAAATCAAAGGTCATGGGCAACTATATGCCTCATTATTGTCAGGGACGCCAGCATCTCTGTACACTAAATCAGTGTTATGCAGTTATATAATTGAAAAATTGACATACCGGCAGCGAGGTGCGGATACGCCTCCTCAATAGTAAGCACGCACCCAGAGGAGTGGTCGTATTCTGGTTCTCCGGGTACTTTCAACGAATAAGACGCGACTTGATGATTACTTGCATTTGTACACTGAAAATTATGCATGAAATTTGAAAACGCACGGAAGAATTAGTACGTACTGTCCACTCCTCGCTTTGCGTGGTTCGCCAACTCCATCTGTACTGGTTACCATCGGACCCAGTGAACGTCCTCGACTTTGCGCTGGATGACAGATAAGCTTAGAAAGAGAACGCGCGGTCGGGACTTACCTCCCATTGGGAGATGATTCTAGGAAGCTGCTCATGGGTACCTGCGGCCCAGACCCAAAGGCTATTGTTCCGAGGGAGTTGTTGGAGCCAAAGTTTAGGGTCACGACTGGCTCCGTCCCTGCTGTCGTGTTGCAAATTATGTATGTTGCGTGTGTAGACCCCCGAGTGGTGCATCGAAGCATCAAGCGCAAACGATCATTGATGTCCACGAAGTGTGATCCTGTCAGGTTGCCTGTCTTGTCCTCCAAGAGGTATGGCATTCCATAGCTTGTCATGATGGGGAGCGAAGGATAGATAGGCTGAAAGGTTTTGGCGAGGGGAAATGAAGGAGGAATTCAGCTGCATCCCGGGTATTTCTGCAAGTTAGACATGGCAAGCCTTCAGCCTATTTCGGAAGCCGTGACATGTCAGAATACCGTCATGGTATCCGGGCGGTAGATAGGAGAGATTCGCGCTGGCGTACAGCCGAGATAAAAAAAATATTTAGCGGTCAGTGTATGAGATGGGCACGTTGAATTCGGCGCGCGACATCGGACTGACCGATAGAGCCAGAAGGAGTGGAAGACATGCGAAAGAGGAAGCGTAGATCAAGGATCAGGCAAGGTGTTCGCCATGCACGTCATTCGCGAAGACCTGATGATTAAAATTAATACCGTTCGTGCCTGTCATGACGTACCAAGGAGGACAAACTCTCGAGGGTCACTAGAGACAAAGCCTAATTTCATCAGTTCCACTTCGTTCACGGTCGATGAGCCTGAAAGCGTGCGACTGGCGTGGTTTTACCTAATCCATGTTTCATACGAAACAACAGACCTAACACGTTTTTGCTCTAGTACCAGCACGTTAGTCAGGCGCTAGACATGCAATGAGGCAGAGTCAGGTGAGGCATCAGCCGGAACGACTGATACGGTGTGATTATCACATGGGGAATATCTCGAAAGTGTATACCAATCTATAGTCAAGAATCTCAGGCATGACCGACATGCACGCCAATTCGTCAACCGGTGATGGCATGGATCAAGGCGCAACTTCACACCTTTTTCCCCCGATTGGCAGCCCCATGCTGCAATGGTGTGGCCCAAATGCGCATGTATTAGCATCCAGCCCAAACTCGGTCAATCTCAGAACGTACTGCAGTTGGAAGTTCCAAACACATCTTTCGTTACGGCATCACAAGTTCTAAAAATTGTGCGGTTATCATTGACCGGTGATATGATTCTTCCCCGAGATTGCGAAATTTGATGAGTTACTGCGGGGCAGATGCATTGTGAGGTTCTACATACGTGCGTAATATATGAACATAAGACAGTCTGCTGAGGCGGCATGACATACTTCTTGAAGAAGACTCTGGCGAATTAATCTCGTTCATGACGGGTACTCAGCCTGTCCCTTTGATTCAAGTCCCATTGCCGCCGATCCCTTCCGCGTTCTCTTTCGCGTGCAACTTCATCATAGTCCTTCACATGTCGAGGAGCATGAGGCGAACGACTGGCTGGTAGAGGCGAACGACTGCGCCGCAAGTAACGACGCCTGCCCTGATCAGTGTCTTTGCTGGGTTTAGGTGAGCGCGAATGGGTCCGATCTCTGCGGGAACGATGTTCGTAGTCAGCATGGCGAGACTCTCGATGTGCCTCTTTGCGAGCTTTTTTTTGTTCCCTCCGTTCGGCTTTCTTACGGCGTTTTTCCTCTTTCTCCTTTCCATCATCTACGGCAAGGGTATCTGCCGGTCCTGACTGAATACTTGAGGGGAGTTTGGCAACAGGAGTGCTACCAGATGGTGCGGCAGCAAACCCACTGGGAAAGTCGTTCGATACCGGACCGACATGTTAAGGACAACACTCACAGTGCTGCAGAAAGCGCCTCTGCTTCCGCTTCCTTGATCTTTCTTATCTCTTCTTCCCTCTCAGACTCATTCTTGTTATCTCTATTATACCAGTGAACATCTTTGTTCTTCTGCCATCTCCCGGTCGGGGCATTGATGCTGTGACCCAGATAGTTCTACTTGACAATTAATACGAATAATATGAACACGTAACAGTTGACGAACCTCTCTGTCTTTGTCTGCGGAGACATCCGTCCATTTGAACTCTGCCTGGCCTCCTCGAGTACCTCCCCGAATTGGTTCAAACATTGGAAAGAGAACCTTGAGAGAAATGGATTCAGTTACACTGACTGAAGCACCGTGAGAACTTTATGAGCACTTATGACTTCCTTCCAGACTCGGAATTGTCGAGCCTCGTGTCCTCCTAGAGGTTCTATGTACAAACATGCTATCTTGACGCCGGCACCGTGCAAACCCACTAGTTCTTGTCCACACCCGCGTGGCCCTGCAGCGAACATTTCGACACAGTTATTTACGTAAGTTCAAAAGCTCACTTTCTTTAGTTATACAGTACTACGATACACACTAGGCGTAAGAATTGAGACTAAAGTAAGCCCATCAATGAACCAACCTATGTAATAAGGTGACACAAAAAGACTGAATTTCACCAGGGCCATGTTGCATCCTGCTGACCGAGGAACGAGGCCACAAGATGACGCGACGATTGGATCGTGATTAACACCATATCTGTAGTAATACTTGCTCGCTTAGTATGATACTAACTGAACTCGCGCTCTGGTAGTGAAACTAACATTTGTGAGTGCTGTAACTTACAGCAATATTTGCGTGACCCGACTTCTGGGGTACCCATTGCTCCGGAAGGAATAGTATATGCTCTGGGAAATGCCAGGCCGGAGAGTTTAGCAAGACCTACGTACTCCTGGCTTGGTTATAATGCCGAACCGCATGTGCAGGTTATGTTTTGTACGGAATGTCGTAAAAAAAATCAGGCAGAGTCATGGATCGATCCATCTGAAGAGTCGTTATTCGTATGACGCGTCGGTCATCGTGGCTTTTGATAAACCACGCGACTGAGAAGCCTGATTGTACGGCGTCTGGAATGTGGATCCCAGCTTCAAGAGAGTGAGACGTAGTGTGACTTTATGCCATGCGTTCGCCGTCCGATGGTGTTGCGCTTTAACGTTTAACACTGATTAACATTATTGCCACCATGTTAACAAAAGCTGCTCTGAGTGCCACTGTGTATAACATGTAACAATGCATGCACGGAGCTCGTAATGCCATATCTCGGTTGGAAGAGTGCTTTGCTCTATGTAGGCTATAGGAAGTTTCCCATGTAGTAGTAGGTGTGGAAGTTGTTTTGAGTTTTACAAAAATATTGTACTGCTTTATTCTCTTGTTGCTTCTGCCATCATATCCACTGGCTTCTTTCGTCCCAATATACAGCTGCTATATAATTCACTGGAATGGTCAGGACACAGATCTGGTGCAACGAACGTTCATTTCGAACCCGGGCCCGACGTGGCATTATTCCGATACCCCATCAAAGTCGTGCAATCGTAGCAAGGGGCACTGAGCAGTCATGTATCTACGACGTCCAATCACCACGTCACAACCAGTATCAGCGATTCGCCCACGACAATGGCTTTTATGAGGTTGCTGCATCACTGTCAGTGCCTTAAGAATGTCCATGACCGCTAGGTTCTGCCTCTTCTTTTGTTTCGACGCGAGGCCATTTTTTGGGGTTGAGGTGAGTAACCAAACTATCGTTTCATGACCCGGGTGTTCATCACTGCACGTCGTCGACAGTGCTAGGACGACTTTCCAGACACCAGGTTCCCCTGGTCATTTTGACTCAGCTGGACTCTATGATAGTGTGGGGCGCATTCACTTATCCTCATCTAAATAAGGCAAAGTATTAAATTATTCCAAGGTTTATCCGGTCGAACAGCTTCAACGGAATTCTTGCATAATGGCATGGGGACCACAAAGTTGCTGGAAAGCATATAATTATTCGATGCACTGTTTGCGTTGACCGGGTACATGTTGCGTGTATTTCAATTCCGACTGGAGTTGTTTGCGGAACTATTTTACTGATTTGAATTGTCTATTTGTCATCGATCGGTCACGAGGGCGCACGGGCCCTCGTGGCAAGAAACGGGGGTTTTGCTGCATGTGGAAATAGCCGAGCAGAACCTTCGTGTTCTCCTCAACCATCGTTTATCTGTCGCGCAAACGTCGAACGCACTTTACATTCGCCTCTCTCACTTCTGCGCCATCCTTGACGATGAGCAAAAAGGGCAATAAAACGCAGCAACCAGAGACTAGCTATGCAGAACGTGATATCGTGCTAGCCAAAGTACGCGGCTTTCCGCCGTGGCCAGGCATGGTATGTCGCGTCTTTTGAACTCTTTTGAAAGACATTCGTACCAATGGCATGTGCAGGTCGTAAACCCTGACACAGTTCCCTCCGCTGTGTCGAAGGAGCGCCCAGCAGGCAAAAAAACTACGTTCCACTGTGTCAGGTTCTTCCCTGCAGGCGACTAGTATGTCAGTACTTCTCATTCTTTTTTACTTTGCTGAACTTTGGCACCCAGTGCTTGGCTTGTGTCGAAGGATATCTCCAAGTTGAAGCAACATGAGATCGAAGCATACATCAACGAACCTCACAAGAAATCTGGCGACCTTCTGACAGGCTATCGGATTGCACTGGACCCGTCGAAATGGGAAAAAGAACGTGAAAATGCAGACTTGGCAGCGGTAGAGCAGGAGGACAATGCTCCAGTTGATCAGCTTGACAGTGACAACGAGGACGATGGGACAAGAAAACCAGCCAAACCCAAGAAACGAAAGCGGGAATCTGATGCGCCTCTTCCCAAGGCCAAGGCTAAACCCAAGGCTAAAGGCGAGAAAAAGGTTCCCTCATCTAGAGGGAAGAAGAATGGCACAAAATCGAAGGAAATGGTTGAGTCAGAGGACGACGGCGAACCAGAAGCCGAAGCTGAGGAGGATGAGGAGGCAGGATCGAGTGCTAAGGTAGCCCCTCCCCCATCTAAGAAGCCCAAGCGGGAAAGGGAGGACGATATCGATCGTACGTTCGGCGTTTACCATCACGCCACGCCCTTTGTGCTTATTTTTCCATTTAGCCGCCCTGGAAGGGGATACCGAAGCTAAGAAAGTCCGAGAATGGAGACACAGATTGCAGAAGTCCCTTCTGGGGAGCAAAGGGTTGCCTCCAGTTGATGTATGTCCTATTTGTTATCGGCCAATCAGTCTTTAATCAACATTATCCAGGAGATGCCTGGTCTTGATCAACTTTTTTCAACTATCGAGAATTATAATCATCCCAATCTCATACTATACCTTTCAGTGCGTCCTGCATCCCGTTGTTCATGTTTGCAACGTGCATACTCATCACTTCTCCTGTCTAAATTTTCATGCAGTTTTCCAAAATCGGTAAGGTCATGCGTCACATTGCTGCTTTATCCACGGATAAGGTTCCTCGCGACGACGAATTCAAGTTTCGGACACGAGCGAAGTCAATGGTTGATAAATGGCACGCTATTCTCGGCGCTAGCAAGGGAAATGAGAATATGGAAGGCGTTGTCAACGGTGCACCAGCAGATGCGAACGCTGCTACAGAGAAGAAAGTCGATATTACGCAGACGTCTCCAGTGGAGAATGGCCCTTCCACGGTTGCAGACACATCGTTGGGTGATGTTACGATGACAGAAGCATGAAATACTCATAGGCCTCCTCGATGCAAGTGTTGTCCTTTGTCCTTTCATATTTTCTTTCCAGCGTGGCTTGTGCTCTGGCGTTCGAGGCTACGACGTCAACTGTATTACTCACACGCTCATCGTTGAAGCTATTTTACATTTTTACTTGACACATTATTTTCTCGTGACAACATATGCGGTACATATGTTCCAATGCTATGCTACGTCGTATGCTTTTGCATCGCGGGATTGGTTGATGCAAGCTGATTTCATGCACTATCTGCGATGAAGCACTTTCAAGATAATCTGCACACTAACATAATACTAGCGCTACCCTGCTAAGTGTATATGAGATATTACTTATGCATCTAGTGCAGATGATACAATGTGGATACTTCATGTTTCATTCTACAATGTACTTACACTAATCGATGGTCTGCTGGCTGAGGCGGACCAATAACTAGTCATAATTAGGGCGGACCCTGGAGTTTGAATTTGAGACTCATCCTTAAGCTTCAAGTACTCAACTTAACGTTACATGCTCTGAATTTGGACAAGACCTTTATATTATCCGCATCGTTCGAAAATGGGCTCTGTTATACAGGGCTTCCTCAACTTGCCCGGTCGACGCTTGTCCATAGCCGCTGCACAGGGATCTTTGCATTCATGTGTATGTGTTACGCGTTCAAACTGGCGACCGACAGTCGAAGTGGAAACATCATGGCGTCGAACGCGCATGCAGCTTGGTGTCCGAGGTTATGCAAATTCATCTACCGACATCCTTGAAGAGAATAAATCAGAAGTGAACTCTGGTGAGTGGGTCGATTTTTATTAGTTGTTAATGAGATATGACTAGCCTGCCGTAGAAATCATTTTATCTTCAGCAGGTGATATATTCAAATCTACGACAGCATTGGAGGAAGTTCCTGAAAACATTTCGTATGTCTAGACACCTCCGTCTCGAAGAGACAGTCTGCAGTCCCTCTCGAAGTACAGGCTCTTCCAAAAATACCACCATTGCCCACTAAACCAACCCCTCACATAACCTTGAAAGACGTCACAACGTATATCCAACCACTAGTTTCGCGTCAATGGAAAGTCGGCCACATCTGCACAGCAGTCAGTGAAGATGAAATACTCGATCTGAACAGGCGTTACCAGTTCAAGGGCTTCAACGATGCCATGGACTTTGTTCAGGGAATCGCAAACATCTCGCGGGCAGAAAAGGCGCGTATCAAAATCCCCCACAATTTCCAAGATAGTGGAGTTCTTACATTCAAAGTAGCATCACGCTCGAACCGTGATTGAGTATGACACCGTGACTATTTTCTTGCACACGCATACAGCGTACATTTTCTACCGCGTAGGAGAAGGAGAACCTGTGCCTAAAAAAGTTCCTGGGCTCACGCGGCGCGATATTCGATTCGCTATCCAGGTCGAGGAGTTGCATGAAACATTCAAGGAACAAGGGCGCATGAAGAACCTTGCAGTATCAACAAACCTTATTCACCTGCAGCACCGGTCTATGGGGTCATTACTACGAAGATATGACGAAAAGCAGACGGTCGCGAAAACGGAGGATGCCCACAGCACATCACCGAGTAATTAATACGATAGAAATTCAGCGTAAGGCCTCATTGAACGCTGTTACGTCCGTTATTGATCGATTGTTAAGATTTCAATAAGAAGTCGCTCGTCGTGTCGGGAAATTCTCGCGTCACACTTCTGAATCTCTGGAATCTGCAATTAGAAGATAATCGTATGCAGAAAGGTTGGATTAGCGTCTGTACATGAACGCAAAGCGTAGTACAGGACAGCAGCAAAATGTACCCGTCAAAGTATATATGGGACTATTTTTAAAGATGCAAAGCAACATATAGATCTGAATGTCGTACGGACTCTTGAGCGATGGAAGTCTCACTCCCCGGTCAGTTTTATAAATGATCAGCAGGAGGATCACAGAATCACATCTGTTTAGAATGTCTAGTAGAAATGGTGAAACACGAGTATGCAGAAATAAAGGGCACCCAGAAGGTCATTAGAGCAGAAGCCTCCATTTCCAGAAGCTTCTGTTTCATGCTGTCCCTTAAGCATCGACCTAATATGCAAGAGAATGTCACAGATTCTGGAAGAACTTCATAACTTCATAACTATGGTTGTACTATTCTCTCGTTCTTATCTTCAAATTAAAGTGAGTGGTACACAGCATGCACTGTCTTCGTCATTTCCATATCAGATCTTTAATTCTTTTATAATCGTCGAGCACCTCCTCCTTGAATACTATGCGCTCTGCAGCGAGATCTTGCTGCATGTGTAGTTCACTTGTGGTTCCACTGAGAGGGACGACATTGTTTAGTTGGGCAAGTTTGAAGAGTACCTGCGCGGCTGTGACATCTAGCTTATCGGCAAGAGAGGCGGTGTGCGAGTGTGTCAGTAACGCCGGGGAACCCGTCAGTGTCCAGAATGACCTATTTGATTGATTATCAGTCGTCAAACAGCTTCACAATCCAGAACTGACGCACTGGTAGATAATCCCATTCTCCTTACAATACGCCCAGACCTCCTTGTCCCAGGCATTGCCTTCATACCACCTGTTTTGTACGATCTGCACCTTTCTTTCTTTTTCTAGGGCTTTCAATAATCCAACATCGTACACGTTGCTGATTCCAATGGTGCGCACAGTCCCCTCATCTTGCGCAGCCATAAGTGTACGCCAGGCTTCTATCGTTAAGGGCAAAGTTCGGAGAGGAGAGTGAAGGAGGTAAGCATCGAGATATGACGTATGCAAGCTAGCCAGTGATTTTGACAGGGAGCTTTTGATCTGGGCAGGGATGCTGTCTCGGGGGTTATATGGGAGGGGCTTGGTTGCGTCTTGACCAGAAAAAGGGGTAAATCTAAGGAAGCTTCACCTCAGGCTGTTGAAGAAACCCTTGACTGAGTAGACGTACTTTGTTTGAATGTAGATATCTTCCCGCTTTATACTATGCTTATCTTGGAGAATTTCCAAAGCCTCCCCTACAAGATCTTCTCTGTAACATGCTTGGCATTAGTAGATGAACCAATGAAGTACTCAATGCAATGCCTACCTGTAGTGTTTCGGCTGACATGCTACACAATTTGTTCACCATGAACAAAGTTCAGCTAATTTGAACACCTACCTGTATCTACAGCTCGGAAGCCTTGGAGGAAGGCGCTTATCACAAGATGAGCTGTCTTCTCTCCCTTCCTACCTGCCAATTCAACATGTCACATGCTCGTTAGCTGAAAGCTCACCATGCTGTCCCATAAATCAATTTTGGTGCTAAGTTCATGACAGGATTTGGTCTTGTAGAACTGCCAGCGGGACTCGGTGTATACTGGAAGAACGGGCTCATAGGGCGGCGTTTGCATGTGGTGCATTATGGAGTAAGTTACCGACATCTGTTCAGAGTCAATATATCTCGTGACGACGTCATGTCATAGTTCTAGTTAGCTTAGTCAGCAGGTTCTAGCCCTTTCCGCCCGCGCTTGCAATGCTCTCGGGCTCTGCATAACCATAACTTCTGCAAGAACGATATCTACAGGCTCGCTTCAGGCAAGCATCGAACCCAAGCCATTACCGAACTTGCGAATAAAACAAGATACAAATCCGAAGTCAGTGGAAACTTGATCATTGGTCTATAAAGCAATCCTGCCAGGAGTGTTCAAAAGTAAACGGCTTTCACCTTTGCAGAGTTCCCGACGGGGGTGCCAAAGGCTTTCACCGTTCCTGTGTACGATGCAAATTTTACATCGGCTTTTTCCTTGACTCTCTCATCCTTCTTTATATCCATGTCTACATCTGCACCTGCCACCCTTTTATGACGCTCCAAATGCCACTTTAATAAACTGCGCGATACACAACGCCAAGTGCGCGATATAGTGTACACTACTGGCTGCGTGATACGCTTTGTCTTGCGTTTATGTAGCTACTCCCACCGGCATCTTTGCGAGATCGTCAGCTGGACGAATGATGGATCGATGAGTTTTGCTCGTGATTGAAAGCACTAACACGGCCACCCATTCCGTTCCGCTGCAGCTACTCCCAGTGCTCCTCAGATATCTTTTGCTCCATGTAAGCTTCTGCATGCTCTATGGCAGAAATAACTGGGTCTATTTCTGAACTGCAGTTATTGAACCTGACCGACTGGGTCTGATTCAAAGTTCACATCAGGGAAGCTGTATTCACATCGGTCCGACGCCCACAGTTCGAGCCTGAGGACTTGTGGAATTCTTGAACCTGTTCCGGATCTCTTCGAACCGATTTTTGTGCGCATACCGCAGGTGTAACTGGAAGAACCCGAGTCTCAGACATGTGGCTGCCTGTTATCAAAAAGGTATGGAAAGTCAGACCACCATGCTCTACTTTCAAGGCTTCTACTTCTCAGAACCTTCCTAGTAAGGTGAGTATGGAAAGCCAGACCACCGTGCTCCACTTCCAAGGCTTCCACTTCTCAGAACCTTCCTAGTAGGGTAAGTGCTTCCATTGGCCTCCGAACACCCTGAGCGACCATTCTAATGTCTCATGTAGATTTATTCCCGCTACCATAAGGGAGCGGATTATATCGTGTTTTACCAGTGAGACCTCATTCAAATCGGTTGTCTTCCTGCGTCTGTACCTTTTGACCTTGAATAGTATTCTTCTCTCATCTTCATCTTCTTCAATTGCTCGTTTGCTGGGCTATCTGGGCCCAAGTTTGCGTTTCGCTGAAATTCGCATGGCCTCAACTGCCGATGTCGAATTCGAAGTCGCGTGCGGTCTCAATGTTGTATTTGGGATGAATTGTATTGCTGCATGGCCACCGTTTTGTGGGAAGATGAGACTCCCGTCTCCAATCCTCCATGTCTGGTCTTCAAGGTGGTGACAGTGTCTCATCGTCCTCGTTTTTTAGTATCGGCTGATTTCCTTCTGTGTTTCTAGAAACTCCATGTATACATTAAACCTGCTGCTGCTGATGATGATGAAATAGAATTATCTCAGTGTTTGTCCCTCGTCGGGGCAAACGCTCAGACTCGAACTTCGTGAGTTGTCAAGTGAAAGAGTTAAAGACTTTAGCCCGGCCAGTGTGGTTGCCACAACAGAATCAAAATCTGTTTCTCGCAGGTTCGAAACCTAGTTTTTTTCTATTGGAACACACTTTGACATTCATTCATGGATGAAGTTGACCGCAAGTGGTCTTAGCCAGGTGGTTAAATCAAAATATGTTTCTCTTGGACTGTACAGGTTTGAAATCTACCGCTGACCTTGGACTGTACAAGTTCGAAACCTGCCGATAAGGTCTATCGGAACACACCATGATAATCGCCCATGGATAGTTTCTTTAGAAGTTCACCGCAACTTGTTTTAGCCAGGTAGTTGCCACAACAGAATCAAAATCTGTTTCTCTTGGACTATACAGGTTCGAAAACTGCCGACAACAATTTTTTTTTCGGAACACACCTTGATATTCACTCGTGGATGGTTCCTTTGGAAGTCCATCGTAAATGGCGTTGGCCTGATCGTTACCGCAACAGAATCAAAATCTGTTTCTCTTGGACTGGCTACGTTCGAAACTCGCCGATGGCAACTTTTTTTTTCTATCGGAACACACTGACATTCATTCATGGATGATTTCCTTAGAGGTTCATCTTAGCCCCTGTTGTCGCAACATTACAGTGCCCGTTCGGCAACCGGTCGTTTCGTTTGTAGGCGTTGATCTGAGGACCACTGCACAGAGTATCTACAGTGATTTAGAATGCACTGTCCAATATTACAAGCAGAGACCTATTAGTATTTGAACATTCTTTACTGTCGGGCCACATACGACCGCGTGTCTAAAATTTTAATCATGGCAATCACTGTTCAGTGTTCACCAAGGTGGAACATGTGACCAAACCAAACCTTTTCTGTTCGAAGCCATTGCGCCTTGGTATGGTTTATACTTCGCAGGCACGAAACGGTACTATATTTTTTCATCATCTGTTTTTCACAAGATATATTTCTTGCAACCAAAGCTCCTGCACCATTATATTAATAATACTCCACTATAATACATCACGTGACCACACACAATTTGGAGTAATCTATATTTTGGCCCTCCATGTATATGGGCATGCCCTATCTTGGGAGCGCAAGAGTTGTCTTCGATTTCCTGGCAGTTTCAGTTAGGCTGTCTCTGCGCCGTCCTCGCTCCTCATTGGGTTCATTTCACGTTTCCTACTCTAGCTCCATCGCCACCCCGACCCATTGGCTGCTACATCGCGAGTTCTCTATCATGGCGCGTCTTCCTAGCAACTTTTTTGAATATACGCCAGGGTCGTGGATGTAAGTATCATACATATTATTCTATGGGGCATATGTCTAACCCGTAATCTAATATGTTCAGCTTTAACGATAACCTTCGCGCGCAGAGCGTAGACGTGTCTTCAAGGTCGATGAGCTACGTCGACTTGCAGCGGAGGCTGTCAATCGGAGTCCTGATGATATCGTCCGCCTGGAAAAACTAGCCGAGGGTGGGTTTAACCGCACCTTCCTCATTACCATGCGCTGTGGCTTCCAAATGGTGGCGCGTATCCTGTACCCGGTTACGATTCCCAAGTACTTCGCTGTTGCTAGTGAAGTGGCTACCATGGCCTTATTCTGTTTCCTTGGGCTGCCTATACCTGAGGCATACGGATACTCACCTATGCCGGACAACGCGGCAGGGACCGAGTATATCCTCATGGAATCTGTAGAAGGCACCAACTTAAGTGACATATGGTTTGACCTAGGGGAAAGGGAAATCATTTCAATCTCACGCCAACTTGCTGAACTTGAGTCGAAGATGATGTCTATCACTTTCCCGGCTGGCGGAAGCCTTTACTATACTGCAGACTTGGAGAACGCAGCTGGGAGCGTCTCTTGGCCTACTAGGCCGGGCATCACACTGGAGGACAAGCATTTCTGCGTCGGCCCAGATACAAACCTGCGTCTATGGTGGGGCAAGAGATCACAGCTCGACTTAGATCGAGAACCATGTAGGTTGCTCCCTACCTTTTTTTATTACTCCCTTAAACCAACTGATAACTATAGACAAAAGTGTGAAGTAGCCCTCATAAAAGGGGCCGAAAAAGAACTAGCTTATTTACGGCGGTTCGGTCAACCGCTGTTGCCATTCCAGCGCGTAAGGAGGGAGGCTTACAAGTACCAGAAGCAGCAGCCGTCAGATCACATCGAGAACCTGGACCGCTATCTCCTCATCGCGTCATCACTCATCCCCAAGAACCCGGCCCTCAGTCATTTCCGCATCCGCCATCCCGACCTCCAGCCGAGCAATATCATCGTTTCTAGGTTGCCCGACTCCAATTTGCACATCGTCAGACTGATCGACTGGCAACATACCTCGATCCTACCACTGTTTCTCCTTGCCGGTATACCCCAACAGCTACAGAACTATGATGATATTGCTTCGCAATCTATCACGCGGCCTTTGCTACCGGAGAAGTTGGATGACTTGGATGAAACCCAGCAAAGCAGAGAGATGGAACTCTACCGTCGCTGCCTCATCCATTACCACTACGTCAAAAACTCTGAGGAGTGCAATAAGCTTCATTACGCGGCATTGACGGACCCCATGGGCGTGCTCCGCCGCCGCCTCTTCTGCCACGCCAGTGACCCGTGGGAGGGCGAAACTCTCATGCTGAAGGTTGCGCTGATACAAGCAACGGAGAACTGGGAGACGCTCACGGGGAGAGGCCCGCCGTGTCCTGTCGTGTTCAACCCCGATGACGCACGCGAGATGATGAAGCTGAACGCAAAACAGGAAGAAGCAGATGAGTCTCTAGAGGCGTGCCGGGCCGTGATCGGCTTCGGACCGGAGGGCTGGGTGCCCACTGAGCACTATGAAGAGGCCATGGCACTCAGCAAGAAGCTGAAGAAGGATGGATTAGCGGCGGCCGAGTCGGAGGAGGAACAGGCTCAGGTTGCAGCGCACTGGCCCTTGGACGACATGGACGAAGAGGAATACATGTAGTGAATCGAGCTACCGTCATTCCACATATATGCAACATTTTCAGCATATGTCCGGACCTCCGAACCCTAGATGGACTACAGACAATAGTGGTTTCCTCCCCTGCGACAACCATATCTACGTCCTGGACATCAATGACCTGTGCCTCCGGGTGCTCCGGAATACCCATGATCACCCCCTATCTGGGCACTTCTGCCAGAACCGGACGACAGATCTCATCTGCCGAGAGTACACTTGGCCGGGTATACGCACTTATGTCAAAGACTACATCAAATCCTGTAAGACATGCACCCACGCTAAAACTCCACAGCATAAACCCTACGGTCTCCTTAAGCAGCTCCCAGTCCCGGCGAGGCCTTGGAATTCTATTTCCATGGATTTCATAGAGCAACTTCCGTACGAGGTGTTCGGAGGCCAATAGAAACTACTTACCTTACTAGGAAGGTTCTAGAAGCCTTGGAAGTAGAGCACGGTGGTTTGGCTTTCAGGTAAGTGCTTCCATTAGCCACCGAACACCTGTGCGACCATTCTAATGTGTCGTGTAGATCTATTCCCGCTACCATATGAGAGTGGGTTATATCGTGTTTTACCACTGGAACCTCATTCAAATCGGTCGTCTTCCTGCGTCTGTTGCTTTTGACCTTGAATCGCCTTGTTCTCTCGTCTTCTTCGATTGCGCTCGTTCGCTCGCCTTATATTCACTCATTGATAGTATCTTTAGAAGTTTACTGCACCTGGTCTAGCCTGGTGGTTGCTACAACAGAATCAAAATCTGTTTCTCTTGGACTGTGTAGGTTTGAAACCTGCCGATGACGAGTTTTTTTCTATCGGATCATGCCTTGATATTCACTCATGGGTGGTTTCTTTAGAAGTTCACTGTAACTGAGCTTGGCCAGATGGTTGCTACAACGGAATGAAAATCTGTTTCTTTTGGACTGCGCACGTTTGAAACCTGCCGACGAGGTTTTTACTATCGGAACACATCTTGATATTCACTCACGGATGGTATCTTTCGAAGTTCACCGTAAGTGGTCTAGCCTGGTGGTTGGCACAACAGAATCAAAATCTGTTTATCCTGGACTGTGTAGGTTCGAAACCTGCTGATGTGACAATTTTTTGTTCCAATCAGAACACACCCTGTCACTCATGGATAGTTTAGCCCCTGTGCAAATTGTTGTTGCAACATTAATATTTACTCCATGGCGAGTCGTACCTTCGGACACGCGTTCGAAACACTGATTATATTGGGTGTCGTGACGAGGCTGCCACAGGTAGTTCCTCTTCGGGCTTAGTCAATTGCACATTGGATGACTCGGAATTGGTGTCTGTAGACGTGTCTGACGCTGATCTGTGAACCACGCCGATCAGTAAACCGGTGAAACTAAGACATGACTATATATTGCAGTTGTTTCCAAGGGCAATATGCTTCTTTCCTATATAATATAAAGTAATATAAAGCAATGTAATCACGCCAGGCCCTCTGAGAGGTATATATTGTCTTATAACGTCATGTCTAGGAAATAGCATTTCGGCTGGGAATATCTGAGTCTCACCAGTTTAGTAGCACGCCGGCGCCACTGCACAGAGTATCTGCAGTGATTTTAGAATGCGCTCACGATCAAGAAGAACTTTGATGTTGTGATTATGGACCATATATATATGTCAATCTAATTTGTCCACAAGTTCTCTATCTGAAGGTTAATAAGTTTTAAATTTTTTGAACAGTCGCGAGTCGCACAAGGTTTTCTAAGGCCAATGGAAGGTTCTGAGAAGTAGAAGTCTTGGAAGTAAAGCACGATGGTCTGGCTTTCCGTAAGAAAGCTCACTGTGTTAGTTAAACTCGGCGAGTAAGTCAGGAAGTTTGCTTCGCGGGACTTGCATTGAGCACTGTCCTTATGTAAACGATATATAAACACTGAAGATATTTGGAATACATGCGCTGGCCGGCAGAACATGTTGCTGCCAGCAGAACTACCTCAAATTAGCTCTGCCAACAACACTAGTCCGGCCTACACAATCACATCTAGGGGTCCTTGTGCTGTTAGTCTCCATTTAAATTCTTCTGTAAGTTACAGAGCCGACAGATAACGGTGTTTATAGTTAAGTTAAACTTTACACCCGGAATATTTTTCAGGATACAAAAGCAGGCTGTCTTCCTGCTCCCTGAGACTCATTTGATGTCAAATAAATCCCATAGTACCTCGTTGTCGTACAACAAATGCGTCTCTCCTTGTTCGCCCTTATTGTTGCTCTGACAGCATTAATGTCTGTCGGTGCTACACCAGCTATTTCCAGTACACAATGTCTTGAAACTGGTGAGACTTGCTCCACAAACGACCAGTGCTGCTCTGAATATTGCGTTGTTGTGAGTTTGCTTTCGACACCGGCAGGATCCAACCTCGTGACTGCCCTTTGCATTTTGTAATAGGTGTGCGCTGGCTCCTCATAATATTTCGATTCCAGAGAGTTGTTAAATTATCAGCTGAGTGAGTCATTCTACCTTTGTGTTGGAGTTGTCGCTCATGGCTCAATTCCTGGCGTCTTGCTGAGTTAGTTATCATGATCGGTGTTGGGCCAATTTCGCTGCTGTTTGAGCCATGGGAAGCCTTGAATATAATAGAGGAATATCTCATACACTCGATATGATATTGACGTGAAAAAGTAACATGAGTGAGCGAAGTTGTCCAGCCAACTTGATGCCTCTGTGACGAAGCTCAAGTTGATAGTAAATAATAGTAGAAATGAAAATTGACACATCCGGCCGATCATAATACCTGGGCCCAGGTTTAAACTCACATTCATGCATGCAGACATGTTTCTGGGTGTATCTTTCCAAAGGTGCAAGGTCGAAAAAAGCACTAACTGGTGGCGACACGCTATTAGAAGTAGTACGTCCTGAGAACAAATTAGTACGAAATCTTGTGTCAGTTTATGAATCAACGAGCAAATCCGGGGTTCCTGAGAGGTCATAAGGAAAGTATATCTTCTAGATAAGTATGACGACATTCAACCTGAATGAAACACATAATGGCCATTTATTTTCTGTTCCTGCCGGTAACCTGATCACCGCGTCTACCACGTCATGCTGTGTTGTTGTTTCTGTAAGTTCTTACCAGTGCACCACTAATGATTGAAAATGCGCAGACAACTACCAGTCCTACCATTGGTGATGAAGGCAAATCTGCGTATTCCCTTCATCTCTTTATTAATGATGTACGCGATTTCTCCGTCTTTAATTTTTCCCCTTCTACCCATATAGGATTGATATAAGACCCATAACCTCTTTTTGATGGCGCTCGCACCTTTCCAACGGTCATAATAGCAGGTAAGGTTTCACGCAGTACTTTTTCAGTGAAGCAGGAAAGCGGCATTCAAGTGATGGAAAATATTTTTGTAAATGTCTTCACATTTAGTGCCAACAGTGGAGACATCGACATCCATATCAAATTCGTTTTCTTGCTTGACTAAGAAAGTACTGCGCGAAACATTACAGACCGTTGGAAAGGCGCGAGCGCCATCAGGAAGAGGTTGTAAGTCCTATATGATTAATGAGGGAAAAAATAAAGACAAAGAGAAATCACGTACATCATTAGCAAAGAGAAAAAAGTAATGCGCAGATCTGCCTTCATTGCCAATGATAGGACTGATAAGTAGTTGTCTGCGCATCCAATAGATAGATTCCGTTGTCAGCAGAAGAAATGTCGGCACCAAACGTGAAGACATTTGCATAAATTTCTGGAGCGGCAATGAATTCGCCATAGCGCCAGAAATTCTTTGTTGATTGTCTCGGGGGTTATATGGGAGGGGCTTAGTTGCGTCTTGACCAGGAAAGGGGTTGAATCTAAGGAAGCTTCACCTCAGGCTGTTGCAGAAACCCTTGACTGAGCAGACGTACTTCGTTTGAATGTAGGCAATTTTTGGGAACACAGCTCACCTTTTCTGCGCCATAGGTACGAACCTAGGTTTCGGTCTGGGAAAGCCCTGCAGGCTTTCGCCTAGTAACATAACATTATCTCACTAGAATATCTCACAACCGCTAGCCATCGAATTTCGTATTGTACGGTTGCCCTTATTCATTACATTCGACGATTTCTCCTAAGTCGATGTCGCATAGACAGTTTAGTCAGGAGATTCTAGCCCTTTCCGCGTGGTTTCCGCCTGCAGAAGTGCAAGAACAATAACTGTGATATCCACAAGCTCGCTTTAGGCAGAGTCATCGCGCGGAAAGTAAACTGGACGTCGAAGCATGTGACTCTGCTGGTTCTTCAACAGGTTCTGAATCGTCAGGAAAACCCGCTTGCACATGCGTGCGTTTTCGACCAAAATCCGTGATCTGCTTCATTATCAGCTAGTAGCTTCTCGACGTGCGCAGTGCAGATTGAGGTATGCACTTGTGATTGTTGCGCACAAAACTTAAGTAAATTTTACACCCTTCGAACCTTCTTTGGAAAATACCTCCTAAATTTATCATAACGGCGCCGGCTCGACCATTTGTAAGTGACTACATAGCGACTAGTAACTCCTTGCTATGTTTGCTGACATTACACGCGTACGACCAAACTTCCAGGCCTTAATATATGTAGAGATTGCCAAGCAGCTCGAAACTGACTTTCTCCGGTTACCATAGTGCTGCCGTGGTCCGGTCCTGAAGGCCTGAACCATGGTTCGAACCTGGTCAGTAAGGTTCACGGTCCGCCGTCTCTAGGGCGGTTCCAATGTGGGTTCGGACCTTCCCGAACCGAATCTTCTCTTACTTCTGAGGTTGAAGGGTTTGGGCGCTACCGAGGTGGACTTTGGAGGGATTGTGGGTGTCTTGCTCTAAGCTGCAGAGGTGCAGGTTTTTGTGTTTTATGCTGCTTCACTGCGTCAACCTGCCTTGTTTCCATAGATGCCAGGCACGAGCCCTCTGTCACAGTAGCGGCAGCTCGCCTGTCTTGCTATCCATATTTTTACACCGCTCTCATGCATACCGGTCGCGATTTCTGTTGGGTGAGTAGATCACTATTGATACCCGCCGACTCCCAGTGTTAATTGTTGGCACTGTGTCCTTGCTCTTCGACATCCGTATCCCTTGCTTACTCTCGTCATTTCAAACGAGCACTTCACGCCACCTCTGCATGACTCATTCAATGACTTGTTCGCGTTGTATTGATTTGGTATACTTGCATTGTATCTACACACTCGCACCCTTGCAAAGTGTTGTGCAGGTCCTCTCACCTGCATTCGTCTGTGCTCGCCTGCACTCACCTGAATTTGTTGATGCTTGCCTGCACTCTTTTAGACTTGCTTGCACTCATTTGAGCTTGTCTGGGCCCACCCGCACTCGTTTTCACTCGCCACTCCTCTCATTCATTCTGGCGCCTTTTGGTATTGTTCGCATATGTTTGAGCCACGTCAGTATTTGCTGATGTGTGCTGGGCATATGCGTTAAGCACTGGCAGCTGTTGGGATTGAGTGGGTCTCTCGTTCTCCCCAATATCCGCGACCTGTACCGTACTGTACCCATACTCGACTGGTGTGGCACGGGTGTGGGTACGGGTACAGGTTACTGAACTTAATAATTCTATGCTCCGCTACTGAAATTTTTGGGTTCAGTTCAGGTTTGGACCAGAAAAAAACGATCCGGACCACAGAGAACGGTTCTCTGTGGTCCGGTTCTGGGTTCAGTGATTTTGTAGAACCGAATGATGGTCCCGTTCCTGGTTCTCGTCCAAGACCCTCTGAACCGGACCAAACCGGACCGCGGCAGTTCCGCCAGTGTTGCCAACAGGCTAATTTCAGCTCAGACCGGCTTGGATGTTCAAGCTGTTGGCCACAGAAAGACCACAACATAAGATATCAACAAAATTCTTGCAGCTCTGATATCAAGGACTGTAATAGTAAATTTTTATGTTTGCAGAATAATTTTTGTATTGCTCATTGGCCAATGGCTTGATGGCTCAAGCTGGTCTGAGCTGAAATTGGCCGAGCTGTTGGCAACACTAGTCCGGCTCTCTGGCGAGTTTGCTCGACTTGAAGATATTTGTAATATGTGATTCTTGTTGAGTTGATGCTGTTACGAACTGGGGTGGCGTCACCAGCGACAGTGAAAAGACACAGACGGTCTGCTGGGAAGTTCTACAATGTCCAGAAGAGGACAAGGTGAAAGTACAAGGAAGCATTCCAAGTACTATCAAGGGTTTGGCCTCAAAGATGAGTCTAAGAGGTTCTGAGAGAATAGAGACTAAGGCTAAGGAGTGCTTAGACTTAGAGACGATTCAATGACGACTTAGGTTGGAGACCTAAGCGAAGGATATTCCAGGTAAAACCCAGTAAGATTAAAGTAAAGTATCAAGTGTAATACAACGTGCTTAAATAGGTCAATATGTGCGCACGGACCAAGAGAGA
The DNA here is from genome assembly GCA_016800925.1 of Suillus spraguei. NCBI lineage: Eukaryota > Fungi > Basidiomycota > Agaricomycetes > Boletales > Suillaceae > Suillus > Suillus spraguei. Next base: position 242,041 of record JABCPU010000029.1, read on the forward strand.
TGTGAGAATGTAAGTGTGTATCCAAAGAAGGAAGGCAACTATAGTACAGATGCGTTGAGCATATGAGTCAGAGTCAGTTATGTAATATACAAGTAAAGGAGACAAAGAGAAAATGAATAGGGGCACGTACGACTGTAACACATGCAAGTCTCGGACACGTTCTGCGAAGTAATACCAACTCAGGTTTTACAGTGAACCTGCTGACAAACACATAGTGTACTCCTACAGAAAAATACCTCCTTATATATGCCAGTCAACGCTAAAACCATGCTGCCGACACCCAGTAATATTGCACCATTGATGTGCCATTGATCCCGAAGATTCCCGATAAGTGTCGAGCTCGTACCTTGACCCCTGATAATCCAACAATTCTGTCGCACTGGCAGAACATGCCACTACCAGCAGAGATAGTTCTTCCCATAACACCACCTACATGATTACATCTAGGAGTCCTGGTGCTGTTAGCTTCCATTTCTTCTTTAAATTGTAGAGCTGACGGACGGTATTTATAGTTTACTCCCAGAATGTTTAGCCAGGTTTTTAGGATATAAAAGCAGGCTTCCTGTTACCTGAGAGTCATTGGAATTTGAACAGATCCCATATTAACTCGTACAATGCTTTTCTCTTTGCTCGCTGTCATTGTCGCTCTGACAACATTAATGTCTGTCCATGCCACACCAGCTATTTCCAGTGGACAATGTATTCAAACTGGTCAGACTTGCTCCACTAATGACCAGTGCTGCTCTCGATTTTGCTGGCACAGTGTGAGTTTGCCTTGGACACTGACAGGATTTCACCTTGTGACTCACCCTTTGCGCTTTGTAATAGGTGTGCGATTTCGACGATGAGTAAGATTTAGATTTCAGAGAGTTGTTAAATGGTCAACTGAGTGAGTCATTCTACTGTTGTAACATTGGAGTTGTTGTTCATGGCTCAATTCCTAGTAGCTTGCTGAGTTAGTCATTATGATAGACCAAATTCACTTCCGCTTGAGCAACAGGAAGCCCTGAATAGAATAGAGGAATATCTCATACACTCAATACATTATTGACTTGAAAAACATTATGAGTGAACAAAGTCGTCCGGCCAACTTGATACGAACTCTTGCATCAGTTTACTACAATGGAGTTTGAGAATATATCCTGTTTCAGGGGCAATACGGATGGGTTCCTTGTAAGAGGTCATCAACGCCTGAGTCTGTAGTTGTGGGAATTATATGAGGGCCTGATTACTATTTTACGCCCAAGGATGACTATGTATGTATACTGTGAGGAATTTGATTTGTTCATGGCTTGTCATGTATACTTACCAATATAAGTTCAGCAAGAGACAAAGTCGTAACATGCCGCCATTGCAACTAGCAAGGGATGAGAGTGCCCTTGTGTTCATGCTGTTGAGCAGTCTCACTTTACAGTGGCTCAAAAAAGTGTCCGAATGTTTGTGGAAATTTGTGTAATTGATTCACTGTGAGTCAGGGTGTGGAAATATGAACTAAGCCATAGTGAGGTGTCAGGAAGCCCTGTTTCTCAGCCTTATTAGTGTTCCCTATGGCATGAGAATCCACTCACCATGCAAATATATGGTCATTTTAATTTGATGACTCATTCGGACACTTTTTTGACTTTCAGTTTGACCAACACAATCTCTATAATTCTGACACTTTGTGTGACCTCCTTTTGCTCTAATCACTTATGCCACTCTTCTAAACATATTATCTATCCATTTCTGATATTCCTCTTTAGCTATCTTGCTCCACCCTGCTGCAACTCTGTCCTATAGCTGAAATAGCCTCTGTGGTGAATTTTAATAGGCTGTATGCAATTTCTTGAGTAATTGCCAGAGATATTTAATAAATTTGAGGTTTTGGGACTGCACTAGTCAGTATATAATACTAACATTGTGGCCTTCAAGTAATTGGTGCCCAACTTAGAGGTGTGCTTAGAGTCATTATCTCATTGGAAGGAAGTGTCTTCTCTATTAATCCATGACTCCTACATGCTTCTTAGCAAACATCTATCTAAAATGGAAATGAGACACTCTGTATTTATTATCCTCTCTATTTCATAGAAAATATTTGTCCTATGTGGCCTCATACCATCAATTTTCATCCTCCAAACATAAGTCTTTGTTTAACTTCTTTTGTTTCCAGTAGATCTCCTGCCTTTTTTCACAAATTTTTCATGCTTCATGACACCTTACTATGTGTTTTGGTCTCATCTGACAAGATAACCAATTTCCAGTCATAACAGTCCAGTACTGATGCTTTAAAGCAAAAGTATATCTTGTCTTTATATGAGTTGGAGATAGAAGAGAGTTTTATTCTGCATTACAGCTTTAAGATTGGACACCTTGAGTGTATTACTGACTGTCTGAGCTGAGAGAGTAGTGGAGATGATGGCATCAATGATTTTGATAGACTTAGTAGCATCAATGACCTACCCAGTCAGAATATAATGAATAAGATATTTTTTGTAATATACAGTGAGCTTTCAAGTTAGCTATGAAATGGTTTTAAACTCACAATATTAGTGTTCTATAATGGTCAGAATAGTCCCAAGACCTCAAATCTATTAAATATCTCTGGCAATTACTCAAGAAATTGCATACAGCCTATTAAAATTCACCACAGAGGCTATTTCAGCTATAGGACAGAGTTGCAGCAGGGTGGAGCAAGATAGCTAAGGAGGAATATCAGAAATTGATAGATAATATGTTTAGAAGAGTGGCATAAGTGATTAGAGCAAAAGGAGGTCACACAAAGTATCAGAATTATAGAGATTGTGTTGGTCAAACTGAAAGTCAAAAAAATGTCCAAATGAGTCATCACATTAAAATGACCATATATTCGCATGGTGTGAGTGGATTCCCACGCCATAGGGAACACTAATAAAGCTGAGAAACAGGGCTTCCTGACACCTCACTATGGCTTAGTTATATTTCCACACCCTGACTCACAGTGAAGCAATTACACAAATTTCCACAAACATTCGGACACCTTTTTGAGCCACTGTATACTAGATGTCCACAGGAGTTTGCGCATTGTTGGCGTAACGTCTATTACTCCACAACGCACAGACATAAAAACTTAATTCTTTGACGGTTCAACAGAATGAACTCTAAGGTACAACATCTGCTAGTTTTTTTTTTGAAACTCGACGTGTTGAGTCCAGCAGAGAGTTACTGTGCAGAAAAGTGCATTTTCCCTAGAGTTCGCACACTTTGTCACACCAAGTCACACATCCGCCCCAATGCCTATTTGCACTCCACAGTGTCGGCACCGTTCATACAGTGTGTTGTGAAGTCATGCATTGGGGACTTAAGTAGAGGCAATGGCACTCAAAACAATCTGTATGAAGCAATAGAAATGTGCAATCAATGCTATTGAACTGATTATGTGACTGTGTATAAGAATTGGTAGAGTAACTAAGGTGAAAAATGAGGTGCACTTGAATAAGCTTGCACAGGTATATGATAATTGTGAAAAGAATGATGGGGAATCATATGATACTGTGTATTGTTGGGCAAATGATGTAAATTATGTTGGAGAGAGAATGGGTGATGCGGGTGTCCATAAGGAAGTAAAGTATGTACAACGCCAGAATAAACAGTTGAGGGGGATCAGACATTGATAGCGCAGGAACATAATGGGGAGTAGTGGATGAGGATGAGCCCATTGAATATTGCAAGTCATCGAGTTGACGACAGATCACAGGACACTCAACTGGGAGTGCCTCGGCTGGCCCGAGTGCAGCATTTTTGTCAACTATGCTTGTGTGTGTGCATTTCTGCCCACGAGGGAGATGGCCATAAAGTATGGCGTTATATCTGCACATTTATTATTTGTGCGTTCCGCACTGTTCTGCAGCATGCACATTGTACCCCTGCACTGTGCATTCAATTCAGTTTTATTTCAGAGCTTGCGCGTTCAATTCAGGGCTTGCATGTTTTATTCAAACCTCCAGTGCATTTTCGTCCATGAAGAGCTTTGACTGCACCATGACACTGGCAGTGAGTATAGACTCCTGTTGTGATGTTCAAAAGCTGGTCGACCTAAGGCCACATTGTTCACAAGTATGACGAGTCCATGGATAAAGTCTAGCGGTACTAAACATGAGGGAAACTAGGGCTCGAAAACTAACTTTTCGACTAGAAAGCGACAAGCTTCAGAAGCAAAATGTTCAGTGTGACGAAACAGGGCTCCTTCATCCAGAATCTTGAACATTAGTTTTTTGCAACCCTCACTAACCCTTCCAAATGACAGTTCCTTGAAGCGCTTGAGGGCATCACCATATGGTTGTGGATTCCTGCCATTGAGAAGGAACCAGCCCATTCCATTCCACCAAATAGCATGCCAATCCTCACTACAACCCGTCGGGTCTTGACAGTCACTTGAGTGCATCAAGATTTTCAGCTCCTCCACAGCTACAATCCAACAATGATGATTGAGTGCCGCTTGAACATAAACAATAAAAATACCTCATGTCCCATTAGCTCCCGGTGTGTGTGTGTAATTTCAGTAACAGGTGTTTCTGCCAGTAGCTGGAAAGCGAAAGGAAAGATCGAGTGGACATGGTATTTGATGGCCAGGTTGATCAACTGAGCTGGGTGGAAGCGGAAACGTGCAGAAAATATGCGGTGCATGACAAATTCTTGTGCATGGCAGCATTGATACATGTTGCAAAAGTGGAGGAATTTTAAGAGCTCGTCAGTAGTGTAAGGACCAGTGCGCACTCTACAAACAGTTCAGTGGCTGAATAGTAAGGAGCATAAACAATATATTGACATACCTTCCAAAAGTATGTTCAAGAAACAATTCAAATGCATCCTGCGACAGTCCATTGAGTTGGATAGGCCTATCATCACTCATTCCATCCAGTTCTATTTGTCCATCCTGTGTGGCAGCAAACATATCACGAAAAACATTGGAATATGTCGACAAGATTGATTTGCAGAGTCTGTACAGTACGTTCTTGACCTTCCAGCACGGCTTTCAAACAAGGAATGATTTGATAATGAAAAAAACTCACCTGAAAAACATGACTTGAAGCCTGAAAATAAAAGATTGGGTGTCAAGTTGGGACATCAGTTTCAGACATACTAGTAATATTAATGTTGGTGAAGTTGGACGTTCAAGATGGCCCTTGAAAGTTAATCCAATCTGTTGTTTGGTTGTGTTGGGTCGCTCATGCTTGCACTACTAACATCGAACTCCAATTGACGACAAATGAATGTTATTATGAGTCCATGTAGGAAGTCTCGCTGGCATAAGAAACCCGATCACATCCGACCAGCGCTTGGGAAGTGACACATTCAGCATTTAACAAATAGTGCAAAGTAATGAGTGAAATCAAGTGATTGCAATATATAATTAGTAGGTGATGCATCACGAGGATGCAAGGTAGGAGTATGGGAAGATGTGATGAGTGTTGGATGGGATTAATAGTATGTACTGCAAAGCACAAGGAGGAACAAGAAATGAAATTAGCAGGCCTGTCGCTCAAAAAATAGACCTGGACCTGGTCGTGGTTGCAGCCAGATTATGGTGGAAGACCGGTATGGCAACTCTGAGTATTCAGACAAGAAAGGTAGCAGGGTTCTGAGTCATGATATAACAGCAGTCCCAAGGATTAATATGTTCTGGTGTGAAGGGGTCATCATCTTCTGGTTTGTTGTGCCACACGACATCATCCTTACTGACTGACATGAATTCAGGTGGAGATGATAATTTGTTCTTGAGTTGCAGGACGACAGCAGGCACTTGACTGCAAAATGAGGCTGTTTCTAGTGATAATGGTGCAGATTAAATAATAAGTTATGAGCGAGCGGAACGGTGAACTTATGGAGGCTACTGGATTGAGTAGGCTGGGTTGACAGAGGGGCCTCAGAGCTTGAACTTTCTGAGTCCATGAAGAATAGTGGGATGCTAGCATCACTCGCTGTTTCTGAATGTCAAATACACACTTGGGAAAACAGGTGGAGTGACAAATATGAACCTTTCTTTAGTTTCTTTTGAACAACTACCTTTGCACCCGATGGTGATTCATCGGGAGAAAGAGCTCTTTTCACTGTGAAGGTGACAAGTAGTAAGAACATGCATGATTAGTATAATTTGAATAAGTGAGCACTCACTGTGATTAGTCCTCCTTGGCGATGTAAAGATACAATCTAACCTGGGCTGTAGATAAACCACGGCCTAAGCTAGTATGCGAGTCTTGCGGTAATTCCAGCTTTGTCCGAAAGTTGATCTAAAGTAGCGAAAAAGGTCAGTAATTCACTAGTGTTGCTGCCAAAGTGCGGAGCTGCGTCTGAGGTAGCCACAGGCATGAAAAATGCGCCTGCCATACTGTCCGTAGCGCATGAATACAGCGTGGGAACATGCAGTAAAAACTGTGGTAATGCAACAAAAAATGATAAGCAGTGTTAGGCAAAATCAAACTATACCAAAAGATCCCCTCACAGTGGTCACCAATTGTAGAGAAACAATCCTGCCTGGGGGGGCAGGTATAAGAAGCAGGGAGCAGTATGTTCAGCCCAAAGGGCTTCTGACTAGCCAAAACTCAAAGGAAGGAGAGAGGAAACAGTCAAAGACAGTGGTAGTGTTCACTTTAGAAAACTAGGTATCCAGGAGCTAACTAGTGAGCTATAAAAGCTGCCAAACTAGAAAAGCTACAGAGAGGAAAGCTACACAAGAACTCAAATGAGTGAGGAGCTATGGTAAGCTGCCAGGAACAGTACTGGAACTAAGTAGAATCCTTGGTGGTGCAAAGAGTGAAAGGTGAGGTGCTTATGTAATCATCAAAAGTGCGAACCTAAGGTAAGGAAAGTCCAAGTATGAGACACCATGCAAAAACTACCTTTTCAAGCCCAGCCTGAGTTTGTCTGTCACAGCGATCTAGCCTTCATTTTACCTTTGGGGTCTGAGTGCTTGACTTCATCATCGGTTAGATCTAATTCCATTAAGGAAGTCGCAAGCTCGTTGTCTGACTTGCCATGGACTGAACTGTCCGTGTTGGACAAAAGCTGGTCACTGCAGTCATGTTCAGAATCTGAACCCACTATGATAGGTTGCGTGTTCCAGGATTCATAAATGTCCTCAGGGACTCGATTCCTTGTTACTTAAAAATGAATTGTTAGCACATGAATGTTGAAGCAATACAAAGACGCATGGACCTACCAAATTAGAGATGACAATCATTGACACTGGCTTTATCTTGTCCCTTGTGTTTTGCAAGGTCACTTCCAGTTGGAAATGTGACTTCAACAACCGTCAACATCAGTCCGGTCTTGTTGAGGAGGCACCAAATAGGTTTATCTTCTTGAGTGGCCTGCAGTTGTGATGCTCGCTTCTCAACTTGCCCATCCAGGTGACCGAAGACCTTTGGGAACCAGGTACATAGGTTTCTTGTGATCATCGGATATGTCCATCCGGTATTGATTCTAAATTGCTGATCAAGATAGCACCCACAGTTCCTCATAGCCTGTATCTCGTTTTGCCCACCCTTGCCTGGGGCTTTGGTTTCTCTGAGAAAGCCATTCCTCTGTCAAATAATATAGTATAAGTTTGATCCATTGAAGGTGCTACTTGACTTACATCGACACCACAGGTTAGCATGGCGATTGATGCAACTTGAAACACAGTAGTCATTGCTGTGGTATTACTAGAGGCAGTGCTCCGGCGCATTTGACTAGCTGGGTATGGGCTAGTTTCTTTGCAATCCTAGAAGTTATAAAGTAAATTCCTGCACTAGATGTCAGCCCATCTCGCACCTTTAGCAAGCCAGCTGTCACGAATTCCAAATACAAATCATTATTCCTTCCTCAATTTCCCTAAAGCGTCTAAACCCAGCGCTAAGACAAACCCTAACCCTATCAAAATTCCCATATCCGCTTCTATAACTGAACTTCCTGATGAAGATGAAAAGATCTTTTATGATGCTATCGGATAAGATAAGATAGTATCATGTGATCTTAGAACCTTCTAGAATATGATACCATAACAATGTCACAACTATCACATTGTACAATTCTCACTTCTATTTTATGATTGACTAGTAGTTTCAAACTCAGTTTATATCTCAGTTTCAATATGTGTATATAGTTAGCTAGTTTCACTGTAGTAGTTCTTTAGTTCAAACCTCTTGTATCTACATAGTAGCAATCCAAGACATCCTTGTTCCTCTCTCTTCTTGGGATAACCTTTGTTTGAGTCCTAGTCTCTGCCCTTGCGTTAATTTGTTTGTGGGTTGTGACACCAGCTGATGGCGCAGGACCCTTGGCCAACTTATTGTAACTGGCAATCCAAGTAGAAGACAATGTTGATATGGCTTCTTCTTGGGCAGCGGTGAGTGGCAGGCTCCCTCACCTCATGGTGGATGGCTTTTCATCGACACTTGCACCAGTTATTCAATCCAATATCTTCTTGACAGCAGCCGATGAACTTGGACGAGGTTCGTCCTGGACATTTTCTTGTGTGTAGCCTGATACCTTGCAAGGGTGCTTTCTATGGCCATGACCACACTCCACACAATGACCCTTGTCCTGCGACTTGGCAAAAAATTCCTCACAATCGCACAGTTGACTATTAGCATTGATACCTCTACAATAGATGCATCTATTGGTAGTGTCGCTCTCACCAGCAGGATCCATGAAGTCAGTGGTGAGTGGAAGAGGGTGTAGAAAGACTGTGACTTCAGGAGGAAGCGGCAGAAATGACCTGAAGTGAGGCTATTTAGTAGATTGTGTCTATATTTATATTTGCAGCTAATTCTGAGATCACCACTGGTAGAACTACATGACATTCTGTACATGTATTTGCAGGTATATATCCTGCTCTAGAGAGTAATACCAAGTAATACCATCACTCTCTACCGGTGGCTAAAAAATATGACAATATCACTAATGCTTGGCACCATAGCTTTGCTTGCTTAAACCATATCAATTCAGCAAGGGAAACGTGGAGCTCTTTGGATCCAAATCAACCAATGGGGATAGTCTCAAAAATCAGGTATTTGTTACCTTCCCACTCATCTGCAGTCAGCTTGCAATGGCATGGTGTTGTTACAATCGTACGTGCCCCTATTCATTTTCTCTTTGTCTCCCTTACTTGTATATCATGTCACATGACTCTGACTCATATGCTCAACACATCTGTACTATAGTTGCCTTCCTTGTTTGGGTACGCACTTACATTCTCACGTCTCTCTTGGTCCGTGCGCACATATTGGTCTATTTAAGCACGCTGTACTACGCTTGTATACCTTACTTTAATCTTACTGGGTTTTACCTGGAATATCCTTCGCTTAGGTCTCCAACCTAAGTCGTCTTGAATTGTCTCTAAGTCTAAGCACTCCTTAGCCTTAGTCTCTGTTCTTGAAGAACCTCTTAGACTCATCTTTGAGGCTGAATCCTTGATCGTACTCGGAACGCGTTCCTTGTACTTTCACCTTGTCCTCTTCTGGACATTGTAGAACTTCCCAGCAGACCGACTGTGTCTTTTCACTGTCACTGGTGACGCCACCCCAGTTCGTAACAGGTGTGATATCATATCTTCGGCTACAACTTCAGCGAGAACAGCAGAAAATTGCTGGTGTGTTTCGTCATTGACGAAAGGTTTCCTTTGTGACGGAACACTGATGGCTTCATGGTGGACATGGTCCCTTTGCTGGTCATTGATTGCCTGTACTATATTTTGAGGTTCCTCATCACCATCACTGTCTTCCTCGTCCATGGGATGTCCCGCTCCAGTCTGGTGTTGCCTTCGAGTTGCAGTATGGCCATGGACCCCATAATATTCATTAATTATGTCAGGATGAATGCCTTCACAGTCATCTCAATATACACCAAATTGCACTTGCCCCAAAAAATGTAAATCCTGTGTTGTCATCCATAACGTGTCAATGTAATGGTTATGTCAAGAATGCGACTGTGATCTTACTTTTGGACTCTTATCATTTGTCAAGAAATAGAGTTTGGAGTAACCAGATGTGACTAGAGATGTCAGGGCGAAGCCCATGGTAGTTCTCAAGTCGAGTAAAAATGCTCTCCATTTCTGAGCAAACTGGGTGCCCACCTCAACCCACAAACACTCGATTCATGAATTACGGGTAGAACTGATACTCAAGAGTTAGCATGTGACATAGTTAATCAACAGAATCAAGTACGACTCATGATCCCCACATGAACGATGCTCAGCGTGGTCCATTTTTCATTATCATATAAGTCGTGATGTCGAGGTTCTCTCCACCACGATCTCCTCGCATGCGAGAGGGTGTCCCAAAGTCTCATGTTGCATGCTTGAAAAGGTCTAAAACAGTCACTGAGCAGTTGTTATTACTCACTCTGAGTCCAGTTATCTGATGAGAACAAACATTAGAATCAACTGCAGAAATGAGATATATCAGACTCAGACCATTCTGCAAAACCCATCAATAAATCCATGAATTACAATTCCCCATTGGATTAGCTTATGATGCCCGTCTACATGCTATAAAGCATTGGGGCGCTTCACATGGTATTTTCATCTACGCTTGACTCAACGATCTCATAACACCTGACCCAAGCCATCCACTCTACGAAGTGATTCTACAACTCGTTGATGCTGCACTCAGAGACCATGTCTATGAAGAAAACCGATTATGTATCTGATGCCTGAGTCCGGTCGCTTTTTTTTGAACTTGCCAACAAGGACATCCAGATTGCCATTCGTAAGTTTGGAATACTGTTGTGCGACTCCATGGCCTTTCATATAGAGTCGCAGGGTATTCCTGTGGAGTCCCAATGTCTTAGCAAGTTCTGTCAGCTTAATCTGTCATGAATTAGAAACTGCTTCAGCAAGGAATTCAATGTCAATAATTTTTTTTGGATGACCTGCACAATTCATGCATAGCAAGGTCACTGGTTCCAGAAACACTACATCCTTGTCCATACTTGGTTGCACAGTTAATAACTATTGAAATCAAGTAAGCCAATGGTGTGAATTACCAGTTTTAAGTATTGTATTGAAATGATGACAACTGCGCTGAGATTTCTCCTAGAACATTTGCTGCATGAGGTAGCCAATCACATATCTCGTTTCCTCGAGGATTATGTGCGAGTGCTTCTAGGAGAGGTATGGCATCTTTTGACAATGTTTCTATATGAAACATAAGCTGAAGGGGATCAGCATCTTCTTGATTCAGAATCCAGAAGGCATGCCGGTAGATATCTGAGAGTATATCATATGCAGTAAGAAAATTTGCTGGCAATGGAGCCTGAGTCACTGCACAAGATGGAAATTGAGGAAAGGTCCGTGGTAGTATTACAGGCATTTAGTTGGATATCCCCTACTTTTTTCAGCAGGAAACCCTGGTTCAAGGTGGAACACCAGCTTACGCCACAGTTTTCACTTATAAGGTGTGAATACAGTCTACCACCACCCTTCGAAATCATGCCTCCCACCCATTTGGTACAATGCAACAGTAGCTGTTGGTCTCAGCCCCCCATACTTCCTGGATTCAGAGGACCATCCCCAGGGAATGGGAATGTCAGGAGGCACTCCGCACCTACAACAAGTCTTGTGAAAAGTCAAGCTACCACCTTTGTTGTGGAGTCAACTTCAAACCTGGAAGTACCAAAGGAGCCCCAGTCAATACCAGCAGCACCAGAATTGCTGCACCCAAAAAACATCGAAAATGCAGAATTAAACATACAGGGTTCTAGTACGTTCGTTGCAACCTACAGATAATATTATTTATTTATTTACCAATCTTTGCAGGTTTGTGTGAACTGATTATCAGCAGAATTTGGAATGGTGGTGATGGGCCCGAAGTTGAGGTATGAGAAGCTCCGTATTTCTTATCTTTCTCATGCTGATCGCTGCAGTAGGTATTCCCGAACGTTACAGAAGAAGACTATGATTATATTTTGAATGCTATTGGATGTGATGATAATCTAGTTCGCAAGTGAGTCTTTTCGTAGTTTTCCAAATCAGAGCTGATCTTGTACTCTGCCTTAGACCGTCATACATCCCCAATCTTAAGCAACTTGTTGCCACCCTGCCTTCCCCAATTCATGAGGTGATCCTGGTGCCTTTGCACACTGTGATGGGGATTATCGTCGACTCTTTCACCATTCCGGATGATTTCGACATTTCCTTACCCATCCACACAGCATGGATGATAGACTCACCTGCTACTGCAGATCTCCCTCACAGTGATAAGAATTATCGCCTTGGGATTTCTGACATGTTCCTGATGTTGCAGACGCACAACACTGACATCCTTCCCTTCTGGCCATTCAAGGTGTCTGTCTCTCAGAGTTCTGAAGCTGCCATAGCAAAGTTGCAGAAGTTCAGTGATCAGAATGACAATGTCTTGGCCATCACTCATATCCACATTGCTGAAGCCCAGAAACATATGTTACCCACATATGAATGGGCTGTTGAGCAGGGGCGTTCAGATGAAGGAGTTGACATGCTCGGAAGATGGTGGATTTTCATCACTCTCTCATACATGGTGCCACCCTGTAATGGTTACCATTTCTACGTGGATCTGCCCTCCTGATGGACAATTGAACCTTAAATCTCGACACTCTCGTTATCATGCGACTGCCGTATGTGTCCCTCAATGTCGTTCAATATCAATGCTGACTATTCACAGATACTCTACCCCAACCAAGATGTGCGGGGCCTCACAAAGTCCAATGCATGCTTCAACACACGCTGGAGAGAATCCACGATGCAGTCATTGAACACTTATGAACTGAGCACATGCACAACAGGCAACTACTGTAAGTGCTACTATTTGGTGATTGTCATAAATTCAACAATTCGATTGTTTTCAACGACTTACTTGAGGTTGTGAAGAAGTGGACCCCACCTAGTGAGTTACTTAATTGGAACAAGTGCATGAAAGAAATGCGGGCAGTGACGAAGCAAACTGGTGTAAAGATACAATCTAGCCTGGGCTGTAGATAAACACGGCCTGAGCTAGTATGCGAGTCTTGCACTCTACCTAGTCTGCTTCACTTGCAAGGCAAGAACGTTCGACCCTAAAGGGGGATGCCTATTTAGTATGGTCAAGTTCGAGTCTAACTTGTTTGCAAACAAGTGTTGTGGTCAGCGTAAGTTGCCACGATCAGTGATGATACCACCGGAACTAGTGTCATGAGTAGCAGTGCTACCATCATCGAGATAAGGTCAGTAACAGTAGTGTTGAACAAGCGATGTTGAGTGGTGGTCTCAGTGGTAGTGGTAAGGTTGCGAGCAATGCAAAGAAACAGTAAAGAAGTCTGCGGTACTTTCAGTGGTAAAGTAGCGGTTCGTGGAAAGTTCAGTCAAAGTAACAGTCGAAAGTTCAGCAGTATGCCAGCGGTAACAGAGAACGAGCGTGATGTATTAATGAGCGATAAGGAAACTTTAAAGACTATGTCCACTACTGGGTAGATCCAGAGCTAGACAGTAATCCTGACCTATAGTATGTGCAATGGTGTAAAATCAGGTACTGTATCGTGCGGGTACGCGGTGCTTATATCCTAATTCGTATGTACTCGGAATATTCTAGGTGAGATCAGTAGCGCTGGAGTGTAGTAACTGCCGTAAGTAAACATAGTGCGAGGCACTGCGGCACGAGGCAACATGTAATAACGCTTGCCATTGAATCAGTGATAATGAACAGAAAAAAAACTACGCACCAAATGGAGCTATGCGGACGTGGCAAGGACATGGAAGGACATCGTTCATGGATCGTGGTGCGGCAGTCAGTACAGTGTGCGGTAAGCATGGGATGCCGCTGGTACTGCTAAAGGGGTAAGAAGGCCATGGACAAGTGGTAACTCCTGTAGACGTGAGATGAGTGTCAAAATATGGGATTTTAAGCCCAGCGCCAATATGTTCGTTACACCGGATTTGATTGATACTGCTCATGGCACCGCAGCTTCCTCAAGTGTGCTGCTGATGAAAACGAGGATGTATCTGGTGGGTCTAGAATGAGCAAGAGAGGGAGGGTCGGGTAACATGTCTAATTCTACTGTGTGTCTTGTGTGTTTCGTCAATGTTGTCACTAGCTTTCGAATCAGACTAATTGTACTACTATTGTTTTGTATGCTGTGTCGGTGTTGTTTGAATGACTTGTATAATATGTTTTTTTTGAGCCTTAGTTTCCCTCATGTTTAGTACTGCTAGACTTTATCCATGGACTCATCATACTTGTGAACAACATGGCCTTAGGTCGACCAGCTTTTGAACATCGCAATGGGAGTCTATACTCACTGCCAGTGTCACGGTGCAGCCAAAGCTCTTCATGGACAAAAATGCACTGGAGGTTTGAATAAAATGTGCAAGCCCTGAATTGAACACAGTGTGGGGGTACAATGTGCATGCTGCGGAACAGTGCGAACGTGCAAATAATAAATGTGCAGATATAACGCCATAATAAAGGCCAGTGAATTTCGGATCATCCTTCAGCTGTGGGTGGCCATCAAGCTGTGCTTGAATCAAGGAAACATGTTCAGGATTGTTTCAAGCACCATCCAGAGCTTGCGCAAGTTCGAGAAGATCGGCTTTTGACTTGCTGCTGAGAGAGCCGCTGAATACTGCATGAGCATCGCGAGTGCCGCACTTCAGCATTGCGGAGTTTTGATTTACACAGTCTCAGTGTACACACCCGAATGTCCATAGCCTTATACTGACATTGAACGAAAATTGTTTCACACACCCAAGTGTGTGGTAAAAGCAAGGTAACAACGACTATTTATTAAGATTAGGAAAAATGCTCAATGGTGATTGATTTACCATGTTTATGGGACCAAATTTTCTGAGGTCAGATTGAGGTCAGGCTGACTCTGGCTGAGCACTATGGCCACCCTGGACAGGTGGTGGTGGTGCAGTGTGCAATACATCAAAAGTTCCTCTCAACCTCTATTTTTTTGCCTCTCAAAAAGCACTATTTTTTTGGTCCAAAGACCTTGAAAACGTCTGAAGGTGAACGGAGCAAAGCGCTTGTCTGTTTGTCTTCATGTTATTGGCCTAACAGTTGGTTATTTGTATCAGCCTTTGAGCGTAATTCTAACTCGTGATGCATTTTAATATTTGCAACTAAATTGCTTAATGGTTCAGCGTGCACAGTGAAAAAACAGTCCTAGATTCCTAGCCATATCTACAGTAAACAACGGCTATTAGTTATACAGTTGGTTACAATATATTCAAAAAGATGAGGCAAAGCGTAGGGAGATACAAGGCTGATAATATGATGGATGTGAATGTGGTGTGAAATGAATCAGTGGACAAGGCAAAGCATAGCGCGACTTCAAACTGACAATACAATGTTTGGATCCTAGGACATATGAACGTGGTGGGAAATGAATTAGCGGAAGGCCAAGGACACTGCGACAGATAACAGTACATACCTACTATATATTACATGTGATATCCATGTCATCCTGTGATGAAATGATGTCAGAAACAAATAGTTGCACTGAAATACACAAACTGAGTGAGCGCACTGCATCTCAACATCTTGATCATCTTGATCAATGTCCATATATTCCTAGACAGAGCTGCTGAGAAATTGACAGCACAAAATGAGAGATACGTACCGGTTGAGCGCTGTCCCCTGTTACACTGTCACACACCTCCATCGCATTGTGACAAACAAACTCACGCTGAGCTTGAAACAGCGCATTTTCATATAGGTGTCAACCAGCAATCATTATCCTTACCCTTCGGCTTCACCGTCCTACTTTACCATGCATTTACCCCTATCTAACAGTATCATTCCGCACTCCGGAAGCCTCGTTGCAGCTTAGGAGCTGTACTGCGGCAACTTTCCCGTGAAGTGGTGATCTTCGGCAATCTCCACGAACCCATTTGGCATCCTCAAGCAAAATTTACCGTCCATCCTATGTCCATCCAGTCTCACCAGTATGTGATGTTTTGTCAACTATAGTGCAGTCTTATCACATGTCTGCTGCTGTTAATCCTATCCCTTCCATTTCTGTTGCTATTCATTTATATAAAATTCCTAGGTACCTGTACTCATTCCTTACTTCCCTCCTATAGTACACATGGTACTTAGGAATAGTCACCACTACTGTCACTACGAAATAAAGTCCTTTACGAAGTTACTGTCTCTAAGAATTGCTTTACTGCTGCACGCACCACCGCTCGTTACCGCTTTCCCACACTTCACTGCTACACTGCCACTTGTTTTACTGCAGAAGTTCCCACGCTTACCGCAGTTTTACCGCTCATACTACCGCAATTTTACTGTTCACGCTACCACTTGCCTACTGCATTCCCACGCTTACCGCAAGTTTCCCACAGACCAGAGGTCACCGCTAGCATCTCGCTACCTCTGACGGCATTCTCGCACCACAAGTTGGGCAATATCAAACTATACTAACTTAGCATTCCCTTTAGGGTCGAACATTCTTGCCTTCGCAAGTGAAGCAGACTAGGTAGAGCGCAAGACTCGCATACTAGCTTAGGCCGTGGTTTATCTACAGCTCAGGCTAGATTGTATTTTTACAGCATCCTCCCCATTGGCCTTGTCATCATCGACGATCATGTAGTATTCCTGCGATGAAAGAATGTAAGAAACAAATACATAGATATATATATTTATGTACCATTTGAGTGTCATTCCCCACAACATTGACTTCATCAAAGATGTCCATTGGTTCCTACAACAAAAAAAATTAAAAAAATGAACTAACATACACTTATAGTTATACTAATTAGGTGCATCCCCTCCCCTTTATGTTTGTCATGGTCAACCTCCATTAGGCCCAACAAAGCAGTAATCTGTGCGCCTTCAGTCTTATATCAAAGTAGATACAAAAATACATACCAATGCATCATCGTAGTAGTTGCCATCAGATATTTTTGTGTAATGGTAAGCGTCGGTCAGTAACTTACAGCTACGTGATACTACTTGTTGTGACATTGTGACGATCACCTCTGAGCTTCGTCCATCACCACCACAATATGGCAACTGCTATGGCAGCTTTGGCCTTTCATCAAAATGATGTCAGCAAATAAAACTAGACTTATCATTTCCAGCAGCATGGGATAGAGTTTCTTCAGGAGGGGAGGGGCTTCGGTTGGTGTTCAGCTTTAGCCGAGAGCCAAAAGACAGGTGCTGAACTCTCTCCAGAAAACAAGATCGACATGCGCTATGAAGCTTGAGTGAGAGGAGCGCGCTGCAAGTCACGTGACATGACAATATCAATGCGACTGATCTAAAGACAACGTGAGAGCAAAGGAATGTTTCAATCAGAGAAAACTAAAAAGGAGGCAGCTAGATATCAAAATGAGCACAGGCAATGTCCTCGAGTGTGAGGTATTTGAAGGGCTCGAAAGGATCCCGTTGTTCATACATGCAGCAACATAGCCATGTCAATGACACTGGTGGAAGAGAGCAATGGCGAAGATATTCACAATGAAGGCATCTAGGAATGACATCAAGTAAATGCATGAGGGCAGTAGCGCAGGTGTGTGCGACACGAACATGGCCTCAGTAAAAGTTAAATATTTCTTTGGAAATTGTTGGATGTTGTGTCCATACAAAGACCAGAAGCTTACCTCTCTGTATTGGAAGTAATGTGTCTTTGGCAGTATTAGATTGGATGTAACATTTCAAGGCGGTAGTTGTGCCAAAATACAATTGTTGACATTGGTTGCGGTATTACTTGTGCAAAGTATTGCCCAATGCTCATTGCTCACTGCTCACATCACATGCCATTGGCCAAGCATTCCTGCCTCTGGCCCTCTGCAACTTCACCAATCAATTCAATTATGGTCTCTCAAATTTCCGTAAACTCATTCTATGTCGAGAGGTGTTCTTCTGATTTTTATAAAGTCCCCAATACAATTTCCCTGGGGGCCCTGCGCATGAACTTCCAGCAATGTATCAAACAGAAGTTTCAGCGCGAATGGTATGAAGACCAAGTCCACTCTGATCCTACGTCAATTATCTTATCTTCAAGTAAGCTCTGTTATTCTGTTGACATGGTTGTTCATTTAAATTGTTTCCAGATGCACATGGCTCCACCTTACTAGAAAACAATACAATGCTAGGTGATCTATGTGGACCGATGGACCGCATACATGCAATCATTCCTTCACAGCAGCTTAACAGTTCCAATACTCCCTTGCAGCATGTGGCATTAATGCCTGATAGCATGAGCAGTCCTGACTACGACAGGACTCAGGAGCTGCTATTGCTCATATGTACACTCGATCAGAATTTGACAGAAGTGAGGCGAGCACGAGAGGAGGATAAGCAAGCACAATTGGCATGGGATGATGAACTCACCACATTGAAGGCATCAATGGATGCTATCGTTCAACACTGTTACAACCATGCAAAACTGGGGCTACTAAGAAGTCCTGATCTTACATGGGGTTGTACCGGAGGGACGGAAAGTCGAAGGGGCTTGGCCTCAGCTCATACACTGTGCCCCTTACCCGAGTATGTGCCCTTAATTTCGGATGAAGTCCAAGGGGGAGTTATAGTGAAGTCCGGACGGAGTCCGGATGAACTCTGTAGGGCAGGATAGCTCGATAGAGCTCCGAAGGACTTCGGATGAGCGCCGGAACGCGCCGGAACTATTTCCGGATGGTAGGGAGTAATGGTAAGACTACTGGAACTAGTTCCAAGTAGAATGGATGAAGGATGGACTCCTAACAAAGTCCAGGGCAGGATAGGAGCAAAGCTCGGAGGGAAAGATGATCCATAGATGTCGGAGGATAGGATAGGATAGATCCAGAGGACCAGGGGTCCGAAGGTCCGGAGCTTGGAGGAGCGGAAGAGCGGAAGAGCGGAAGAGCGGAAGAGCGGAAGAGCGGAAGAGCGGAAGAGCGGAAGAGCGGAAGAGCGGAAGAGCGGAAGAGCGGAAGAGCGGAAGAGCGGAAGAGCGGAAGAGCGGAAGAGCGGAAGAGCGGAAGAGCGGAAGAGCGGAAGAGCGGAAGAGCGGAAGAGCGGAAGAGCGGAAGAGCGGAAGAGCGGAAGAGCGGAAGAGCGGAAGAGCGGAAGAGCGGAAGAGCGGAAGAGCGGAAGAGCGGAAGAGCGGAAGAGCGGAAGAGCGGAAGAGCGGAAGAGCGGAAGAGCGGAAGAGCGGAAGAGCGGAAGAGCGGAAGAGCGGAAGAGCGGAAGAGCGGAAGAGCGGAAGAGCGGAAGAGCGGAAGAGCGGAAGAGCGGAAGAGCGGAAGAGCGGAAGAGCGGAAGAGCGGAAGAGCGGAAGAGCGGAAGAGCGGAAGAGCGGAAGAGCGGAAGAGCAGAAGAGCAGAAGAGTGGAAGAGCGGAAGAGCAGAAGAGCAGAAGAGCAGAAGAGCAGAAGAGCAGAAGAGCAGAAGAGCAGAAGAGCAGAAGAGCAGAAGAGTGGAAGAGTGGAAGAGCGGAAGAGCGGATGATTGGATGATTGGACGAGCATAGCTCTATGGATCTTAGGGGAGGTGTTAACTACTAGAGAGGAGTAGGTCGGATATGGTGTAGAGGTAGTATAGACTACTCTGGACGAGGTCCGGAATAGAAACAGACAGGATAAGACTACCACAGGTAGAGTCGGAGGTGAATCGGATGAGAGACAGGAAACGGACGAAGTCTGAAAAGGATATAGGAGAAGGATCAAGGCTCCGGCCTAGGGAATGATCCCATAGGTCTGAGTCAGAAGCTTACAAGGGCCGTAGCCCAAGTGTGGGAATGGAAACGATTTATATAGACATGGTAACAAGATACAGAAGTTAAAGGGATATACAGAGGTAGGAAAGCAATGATCAGATTGAGGTCTGCAGGAGTTGTACTACAAGTTTATATACTGTAGGTAGCATGCCGGAAGGCAAGTAAGGATAGTCTGAGGCTATGTTTGAGGCATTGCAGAACACAAGGCTATGAACTCGGAAATAAGACTTGTACGAAATATCTTATCAAGATGGAAGTCAAGATATCCGAAAGCCAGAGGTGCAGAGATAACCGAAAGCCAGACACAGGTATTAACCTAAAAGGAGTAACGCGCAGGTGTGCGGGAATAGTTTCAGATATGAGCATGGATCGGATATGGACATGGATCGGATATGGACACTGATCAGATATGGACATGGATCGGATATGAACACGGATCAGATGGGTGGATCAGATCGGATGGATGGACTGAGTCGGATATGGATTGGAGTGGATGGGTGGATTGGATATGTGAGCTGGATTGGATGGGTGGACTAGGATGTATGGATTGGGTGTCCGGATGTCCATGGATCAGACCTGAATGTACGGTATATGACAAACACCAACAACAGGTATCTGAAGATATGAGGGTGTGGAACTGCGACCGTGCGGATGACATCTGTCAGCAGAAGATGATGCAGCAAAACTTGAAGGACAACCAGGAGCATTTAAGGCACCTTCAGGAAGCTCATGCCCACGATGAGCAAGTTCAGATCTACAGTGACCAACGGATCAAAACATTGGAGGATGGATGACACGAGGATGGTATCCATATCAGAACACTGGAAAATTCCCTCGCAGTGGAAGGGACGTGGATCAAACAGTTGGAGAATTCAATCAAAAGCTCAAAGAAACAGAGTGAGGTACAGATGAAGGTGATACACAAGGAGGCAGATGTGAAGTTGAAGGACGTGGAGGCAAAGTGCAAGGACGTGGAGGTGAAGCACGAGGCGGGGAAGAGGCTGTGGGAGGTAGAGAAGAAGGCATGGGAGGTGGAGAGGTTGTCAATGATTGATCAGATCGAAGAGGTTGAGGATATGACCATTGCAACTGTTGGTTGGGTTTGTGGTGTGGTACATTTTCAATCACTCGATCATAACGACAATAACGAATTAACATTCAATCAGGACACTAAACTAATCGATTGCATCCTACTCCGGCATCTCCTCGACCTTACTCAAGCCAAACTTGCCAAACTTGCACAATTGACTGCACCTCCAGGCACCAACTGTGCTACACAATCAATTTTATGGCGAGATGCACTTGGAACTACTCATATATTTGCCAAACGCTTGCAAACAGCACAGAAGCTTTTGAACAGAGCGGACACCTAGCTCGACAGTGCTACTGTTCAATTCATGGCTGATGCGAAAGGGATGGATCTTGCCATCCAAAAGTCATCTGCAATTTGAGACACAGGTGGCCTCATGGCCCACCCAAAGCCCAGAGCCATCTGTCAAGAAGCATTCATGCAAAGCATTTCATGCCACAATGTTACTGAGGAGCGTGCAAGCTATTTCTAGTGGACAATGTGTTCAAACTGGTGAAGACTTGCTCCACTGATGACCAATGCTGCTCTGGTATTGCGTTGGTGTGACTCATGTGAGTTTGTTTTCGACACTGGCAGGATCCAACGTCGTGACCCACTGCCCTTTGCGCTTTGTGACAGGTGTGCGCTGGCTCCTGAGTCCTAATATTCCGTTGTTAAATTGTCAGCTGAGTAAGTCATTCTACCTTTATATCGGAGTTGTCGCTCATGGCTTGATTCCTAGCGTCTTGCTGAGTTAGTTATTATGATCGGTATTGGGCCAATTTCGCTGCCGCTTAAGCCATGAAAAGCCTTGAATATAATAGAGGAATATCTCATATACTCAATATGATATTGACTTGAAATCGCAACATGAGTGAGCGAAGTTGTCCAGCCAACTTGATGCCTCTGTCACAGATGAAGTTCAAGTTGATAGCAAACAGTAGTAGAAATGAAAATTGACACATCCGGCCGATCATAATTCTTGGATCCAGTTGAACCCGCTTTCGTGCCAATCGCGCAGGCCTGTAGACATACGCTTCTGAAGTTCTGGGTGTATCTTTCCAAAGGTGGTGCAAGGGTTGCAAAACGCACTAACTGGGGGCGACAAGCTATCAGAAGTAGTATGTCCCGAGAACAAATTAGTACGAACTCTTGTATCAGTTTATTAATCAACAAGCAGATCTAGGGTTCCTGAGAAGTCATAAGGAAAGTAGCGGCCATCTTCTAGATAAGTAAGACGACATTCAGCCTGAATGAAACGCGTAATGACCATTTATTTTCAGTTACTGCCGGTAACCTGATCACCGCGTCTGCCGCGTCGACCACGTCATGCTGTGTTGTCTTCTTCTGTTGTTGTTTCGGTTTCTTACCAGTGTACCACTAATAGTGGCAAATGCGCAGATAACTACCAGTCCTATCATTGGTGATGAAGGCAGATCTGCGCATTCCCTTCATCTCTTTGGATAGCTATCCACAGGCTCGCTTCGAGCAGGCATCGAACCCAAGTCATCGCTGAACTTGCGAATAAAACAAGATACAAATACGAAGTCAGTGGAAACTCGATAATTGGTCTATAAGGGAATCCCAAAGTGTTTAAAAGTGAACGACTTTCACCTTCGCAGAGTTCCCGACGGGGGTGCCAAAGGCTTTCACCGTTCCTGTGTACGATGCAAACTTTACATCGGCCTTTTTCTTGGCTTTCTCATCCTTCTTTATATCCATGTCTACATCCGCATTTCGCCGCTTGAATGTGTGGAAGTCATCTTCATCCGCACCGGCACTTTGGCCTGTCCCAACAAAAGTTGCAGTTCCAGATTGAGCTGCATTCCATGCGTGTTACTCAGTTGATTACCGTAGATTGGTTCCAAAATACATGCCTTGTTTTCTCAGTCCGCAGTCTTTGGCCAAATGAGACGTTTCGCCACAGAGTTTGCAGCAGCCTCCGTTCGGATAGACACCCTTGTCCTTGTTTTGTGGGCAAGATGACGCCAAGTGACCCTTACCAGAACACACGAAACATGATGCAAATGGAAGAGGATGATGAGGGTCTTCTGGGGCCCTGCATCGCGAGAGAGTATGTTGATTTGAACTGCAACTAATGAAACCGAGTCTAATCTGTCAATCGAAGAGATAAAGTGGAAAGAGGACGCACCGATAGCATATTCCAACAGTTTTTTGTCTCGCTACACCACCACCGTGACCGGTTTCATTACGTATGGTCGGACAGTCTCTTGCAGTGTGTCCTTTTTGGCGACATGCAAAACAAGTAGTGTCTGCGTATTTCTGCGCAATTCGTTCTGGCGTCTCGATTCGGAACGTTGAGCAGGATCTGGCCTAGCTGCAAGTGTTCAGTATACGAGTAATTGCTTGTAACGAAAGATCTACTCTTCGGTTTCCGCTTATCCTTCAGTTTCTTTTGGGGTACAACTTTCGCTGTCTCAGAATCACCTGCGCCCTGTGCATTGTCCTCACTTGGACCAGCTTTTTCACCGTCATCATCACCATTTTCTTTTGGTTTTTTTGTCCGCTTTCTTTTCTTTTTCGGAGGAACTTGATCGTGTGGCTCGCTTGCGGACGGTAAACTGGACGTCGAAGCGTGTGGTTCTGCTGGTTCTTCAACAGGTTGTGAATCGTCAGGAAAGCCCGCTTGCACATGCGTGCGTTTTCGACCAAAATCCGTGATCCGCGTCATTATCAGCTAATAGAGGTGCGCACTTGTTGTGATCGTTGCGCACAAAACTTGAGTAAATTGCACAAAATTTTCGAACCTTTTTGGGAAAATACCTCCTAAATTTATTTTGACGGCGCCTAGTTGCTGGCGTACGACCAAACTTCCAGACATTGATATAGAGATTGCCAAGCAGTTCGAAACTGACTTCGCATGATGATCCTCCACTTAGTCTCCACGGTAGGTGTTGTGGGAAGAACTGGCAGCTGTGGCAAGTTCTGCCAGCGCGACAGAATCACGAGCAAACTCACCGGAGACTCTCCAGTGAGTTTGCTCGTCGGGGCGTTAAAACCTTGATGCATTATGACAGCCAAAATGGTGACACGAAAAGTACAGTATCTGCCTAAATGTATCATGCTCTGAAATAAGAAGTCTGCTCGTAAGTAGCTCCTCTCGTCGTAATTTAGCCTGAAGAGCTGTGATGACGAATTAAGGGAAGACTGGATGTTCCCTCACACAATTTGACGAGTTCTGTGCGCGTGAATGACGGCCCATCTTCTTCTGACTCGTCGTCTGAATCAATCTCGATGATGTCACCATTTGCGACTGCAATCTCGCGACGGACTTCATTAGCAATAACCTCATCACCACCTTGAAAGTTTGGGAGATCTCTTTCCTCGACAGGGTCTAGAATCTCGTCAACGGTTAGTAAAGTACCGAAATACGTTTCCGTTCCTTGAGAGTTCCTGTTAGGCATAGACACACAGCCAGTCGGTAAGAGTGAGATTTTGACGTGCATTGGAACATTTATTAGGAAGTTGAGCAGATGTATGCGGAGTGTCGTTTGCTTCTTTGCAGGCCGAGCATATGCAGCAGGCTTATCGCGTGGCTTGTCTAGGGACATTTTTACAGGTGCAAAACCTCATACCCATTCCACACTTACATAGTCGATACTGATTCAGTGGTACCGATATTCCGCTAAAATATACTTCCGCAGCACACAGCTTGCGGTAATCGTTCGTGACCTCATTATCGCGGTCTAGCTGTTCCATCCAAAGTCCCCAACAATAAGTGAAACATAAGATCGTATTGAGACATATCTATCCTTCAGATTCGATGAAAATCAGGAACCAACGAAAAAAAAACTTGGCATAAATGACTTTGACGCTAAAAAAACCCAAGACCTAATTCTGTTAACCATACGAGGTCATCGACCTCAACCAACACGCTTATTCTAAAGCCATTCCTTAAATGCAAGTTGATATAATGTCTTGACAATGTGCACGATCGTAGCATAACCGAAGATCATTCCTACCAGGTACGCGTAGAACATGGGCTCAGGCGGGGTCAATTTCAGGGCAGTATTGACCTTCGGCATGTATGGGATTGCAATAGCAATACCAGCGATACCGAAGGTGGTGCAGACAACTGAAATCGATGCGCGGGACTGGATGAAGGGGATCTTGCCCGTTCGCAGGAAATGAATATAAACAGCTATCCCGTGATCATCAGTATGTATTTCGAATTTGTAGTACTTGACTAGGATCGTACCTGCGTCAGAGACCCCTCGAGAAACCAATTCGTCTGTGCAAGGGGAACGCGTGGGTTGTCGAGCGTTCGAATGCCGTAGTGGAACCTGGAGCCGTCTGGTATTGGACTATTGTTAATCATGCAGGGGATCTACTCACCAGTTGATACTGAAAGTGATTATATCAAAAGGGCTTGAGAAAGGACCCAAGCAAACCATGAAACGAATGATCGATTTCGCTCCCCATGTCTTCGGGGCTACCAAGTACTCAGGGTCAACATTATCCCTAACATATACTGTTCGGCGTCAAATATTCGGTTAGATATAGTAATGCATACCAGGGAATTGATGCCTGGGAGAAATCATATAACAGATTCTGGACGAGGAGCTGCAGCGGGAGCATAGGTTGGTATGGAAGCCATGCAGAAGCAACTTCAAAAATATACCACATTAAAGGGCATCGGTGTGAAAGGCCAACAGCGGACACATACCCAAGACTGAGAATACATTACCAAAGTTGGAAGAAGTTGCCATCTTGATGTACTTCAATGTGTTGATGAGCCTACACCTCTCATTTAGCGTTCTGTGCCAAAGCTCGTCCCAGATGCACTCACGTAATCCTCCCTTCGATCACACCGTCAGCGACGACAGCTAGACTCTTCTCAAGTAAGATCACATCTGCAGCTTCTTTCGCAATGTCGGTTCCTGAATCCACTGATATTCCGACATCTGCGCCGCGTATAGCAAGAGCATCGTTGACGCCGTCTCCCAAGAAGGCGACTGCTCTGCCACCATCACCCGCGCGTAGAGCTTTCACGACCTCAAGCTTCTGGTAAGGCGAGAGTTTGGCAAAGATGATGCAGCGATCAATGGCATCATTGTAGGCCTCTTTATCATCTCCAAGGGCCGCAAGCTGGGTGCCAGTGAGAATGAGCCCTTCCTCGCCCTTAGAAGAGGGAGATGCCTCCACATCCTTCTCGTTCTCCGCACTCGATGAATGCTGGCAAGATGGTATAAGCCCGAGGTCGCGAGCTACCTTTGCAGCCACCGCAGGAGCATCACCAGTGAGGATTCGGACCTGTTGCGAATCGCAAGATTAACTGTATCGAAGGAAAGCGCAGAGAAAACACATACCTGCACGTTCAATGTGGCCAAATCTTTGATTGCCTGTGCGGCATCAGGTTTCAATGGATCAAGAAGCCCGATGAATCCAATAAAGATAAGCTCGTTCTCGTCAGAGCAGGATATGGTCATGGGGGGCTTGATGAGCTGTTCTCGGCAAGCCACAGCGACAAGACGCAATCCCTCCTCGTTCAAACGTTGGGCAGCACCAAGAATCTTTTGGCGTCTGTCTGCTGTGAGGATTGACGTCATCGAGGCGGATATATCCAAACCAAGCGGTGCAGGGGCATTTGAGGAAGGAGATAGCTGGTGGTTGTAGACTGACACACACAGGTCCAAGACTTCTTCTACTGCGCCCTTTGTGATAAACAGTCCTTCAGAGCCATCGTCATCAGATCGCGAAACTAAGACCGACAGAAGGCGGCGTGAAGAATCGAAAGGAACTTCGCCCTGCTTGACCCAGCCGTCTCTGGGAATGTCTGTGAAGACGTCCTGCTCGCTTTGATCGACGAAGTCAACGATTGCGTGGTCGATCGGACTACGAGAACCGGTCTGCAGTGAGGAATTGATGTAAGCCAACTTGATGGGAAGTTGTGAAAGGTCTCCTGCGTCCGTTGTGGACATTGAAATGCGCACGAGGTCAGCGGTGAGCGTCCCTGTTTTGTCTGAGCAGAGAATCCGAACCGCGCCGAGGTTCTGGATGGCATCAAAACGCTTCACAATGACTTTTTTGCGTGCTACGCGAACAGCAGACAGCGCAAGGTTAGATGTCTGCATCATGAGGGTTGTTGAGAGCTGCAGTATCAGAAAGCAAGGTATACATACCACAATCATTGGCAACATTTCTGGTGTAATACCGACTGCAACAGCAATCGCAAACATTACTGCACCCTTCCAGTCCTTACTAACAGCACCCTGAACAATGAACACAATCGGGGCCATAACCTGTTCGGAGAAGTCAGACTGGAAAAATACACAAAATTCGAAAAAAATATTAACTTACGCCCATGAAGGCCATCAAGACATAACTGACTCTCTTGATGCCAATCTGAGTAGCGTTGTCCGGTCTTTGTCTGGAGAGCTCACTGGCAATAGAAGCCATGTAGGTATCCTTGCCAGTTAAGACGACGAGCGCATGTCCATTCCCTGTGACAACAGAAGTGCCCGCGAGACAGACATTATCATTGTGCAGTAAATCAAATGTTTCTCCAGGACGTGGGGCAGCAAGGCGCACGGTTTTCTCGATGGGCATCATTTCTCCCGTAAGCGAGGCCTGCGTGATTGTGATTGCCTCGGCCGTAATAAGAATACAATCACCAGGGAAGACATCACCACCTATTATGGAACGTAGAGTTAAGGTAATGACAAAGATAAATGTAGTAACCTACTGGTGACAGCTATGATATCACCTGGAACTACATTCCGCTGATCGATTTCGACCTCTTCCGAACCAGAGTTTCGATAACGAAGAACGCGGGTGTTTGTCGTGACTGACTTGATTAAATTGACTGCTTGAACCATCGACTTCAATTCTTGCCAATACCTGGGACAACATTAGACTATCTTTGACAGAGACAGGGTACACGAACCTCAAGCCAGTCGAAGCAAACACCATTGCCATCATGACGATAAACGTGGGGATCTGTTGGGTGGCAGCGCTGACAATCGCGAGGATGGTCAAAAGGATGTTGAAGGGATTGACAATGGCCCCCCAAAGCATCCGCAGCACGGCGAGAGGACGTTCCGCCACCGGTGTGTTAGGTCCATGAGTTTTGAGTATGAGGGAAGCCTGTTCATCAGAAAGACCAAGAGAATTCCACTTGGGTTCCAAGCTAAAGGGGTCAAGCGAAAATATAAACAAAACGACACACGGTCAAGATGTTGGACATACACAAATATAGCTGAGACCGGAACGTGCGCGAAACGACCGAGTGCAGTGCGTATGAGTTGCTCCTGTTCCTCCCTTGCGACCGATTGTGGCTGGGTGGGCGACTTGTTATTCTCGGTCTTTGACTCGGAAGTGGGTATGTCAGGCCCATGCTTTTCCAAATTTCCAAGGGAAGAGCGAGGGGAGAAGAGCTTTGCAAGTGAGGGCATCACGGAGGCTTCATCGTAGACAGACAATAAGCACCCTGGACGGGTCAGAAAATCTAGCTAGTACAAACCTTCTTTCTGGAGCTGGAACAGGTGAGGGCAAGAAGACCTGCAAATATTTCGATCATTCCTCTGAACGAAATGGGTCAAAGAGAACACTCACTATGTAGTGGGGGTTGGATGCGAGATACCATGTATATGGAACTAGTAGAACAAGGAGAAAGCGATTTTATACCTGCGCTGAAGCGGCGTAGCAGAAATATTGATCCAATCAATCCCTGATAATAGTTCCTGCAGGATTATCGGATCTCTGCTGATTTTTTGTTATCCAAAGCAGCCAATGGGGAGCCACAAAATTGAAATTAACCTGTCGATATGTCGATGTGTCAACGGTCCCTGTTAACACATGTCAGACATATCCGAGTCAACCCTCCAACATTTTTGTCAACCCGCGGATAAGTCGGATCGCTCACTAGCCTCGTGGTACCGGGTACCGAGAGCCACGTGCACAAGTCAGAGACGCCGCGAGAGTAACTGCAGTTAGTATCTGCAAGTAAATCATTCACTTGAGCATATGATAACATTTATAAGTGTGCATATTGACGAGTGATGCTGTGACTTGATACCAAAATAGATCGGCTCTTGTCATAGAAACCAGTAGCTTTATTACTTAATTAGTGCAGGGTTCAAGTACCCCTTCCGAAGAATTTCGTCTCCCGAAAACAAGGTACGTGACCTAGTAGCAAATCTCCCTCCCAGCTCAGGATCATATGTGCTCAGGTATGAACCTGTGCCGATACTACCGCTATCCTTTGTCATACCCTCACGCTCGCTTTCCAGATTAAAACCCCCAGTGGGCCCTCCAGGATAAGTAATCTTCTCAGGGCCTCGGGCAATGATAACTTTGACGCATTGTCTGTTATGGCAGATCTCATAATTGAGTGTTGTGCAATCTTCTTCCGATGATCTTATCATTTATGTGGTAGGTGGAAGAAGACTGCGGCAGGGTTGGGCGTAGCGGACGTTAGCAAATGCGCAATGGTGAGGTGTTCAGTAACCTTGTAGGTCTCCACCTCTGTACCTTGTTCCTGTCTAGTGGCAGCCGAAGTACTTCGGAAGAGTATATGTCGACAAACCTGTCATCCGAGAAGGGTCGCCTTCATTACATAGTAATTGAGTCAGTGTCTTGTCGTGTCGCGCACGGCGGCATCCGCCTGATTTTTCCGGAACAGCGTACCAAGACCACGCGTCCGAGTCCACAACAGGATCCAGTGCCAGATTTCCATCGCGCTCGCAGTCGACATCCCCTCCCTCATTACCTCTTCCCGTCAATCCTCCTCAGTTTCCACTATTGGCGCCCTCGCAATTTACATTCTTTCTTCGGCGATTTTTATTGCACCCTGGATTTCTGCTTCTCCTAGCTTGCAGCTCCACCTACTCTAGTATATATAAATATCTACATACATACTCTTGTCGTTAGTAATCATAATTTTATTGCATCCTCATCTTACCCAGCAAACCAAAGACTATGTAAGTTGGTTTGTGTTTAAATTTTGATCGTTTGTAACGGATATAAAACTTTTGAGGTGCTTGTGCCACACCCTGGTTTGGGAGAAGGTTGGGAATATTCAGCAGCAGCGGTATGTAGCACCGCGGGAGTTGAAGTTGTCAAATATATTCATTGTCGAGTATCGGTTGGATAGCTTGGCGGTGGGCATCTTGCCAAGGGCGTGAACGCAGCAGAACAGCACAGTCCCGGGAAATGGCCACCCTAGGGCTAATATACGTAGATTCTAGCCCAGGGCCAGTCAGGGGCTTTAGCGGCTGGCTTCAGGCGGTGTTTATTGAAACGTTTTGAATCTGTGACAATGCGCGCTCGTCGTGTGTAGTACGCTCTTATCATATCAATAGATTTGTCTGCTTAAGTCACACTTGGCACAAAGAAATTCACAGATACATTGGATTTGAACTGATCAAAGCATAAGATCATGAATGTCATAATAGAGACAGGCGCGGGAACGCCGGAGAGCTCACATGAGTGGAAGACAGCCGAGACATGGGTGTGCAAGAGTGCAGATTATGCACAAAGGTGATAAAAGGCACAAGGTGCGTATAGGGGCTCACGGCTCATGGAGATTACGGTACAAGAGCACGCGAGAGGCGCTTGATGGTTCTATTAGTTATAAGAAGAAAAATTAATGCAATTCAGAGGACAGTAGGAGAGCGGTAGCATGTGCGCGAGAAGTTAGCGGGAGGCGTTAGAAAGCAGGAGGACTAACTAACCCGAATATAGGATATCGCCGTTCCCGCGAGCTGATGGGTGCAAGCGAAGTACTGTCCACTGAAATATTAGTGCAACAAAACAGCAGATGAAATAACAATAAAAAAATAAATGTAATCATAGAAGACTGGAAGGTGGGAGGAGTAGAGCTCGAGGAGCAGCGTGCGGGAGGCGGTGAGCACATCAATATTGCAATTCCTCGAATATGGCCACAGAAGCCCCTATATTTGGCCCGTATAATAATGCCAGGATAGCCAGATCCCTGACTTTCACGTTGATTGGGGTCTTTGCTACTGGTGTGATTGATGCATTCAGGAACCCATGCTTCCCACCCTGTTGAGTGATCTACCTCGAAATGAATGTTAACAGTGCACTACACACCAGTTTGTAAGTGTCCATGTCGGATGTCCGTGCCTTGTTTGTTCAGGGATTGCAGCAACCAAGTCACAGATTCGACTGATTACAGGGTACCATGAACTCTACTTGTCCTGAGTTTTGAGAAGCAATGTGTAAAAGAACGTACACGAGGTAACGATTTTGACAGGTTGACACGCTTACACTGCCAGTGGATTATCTTGCAATCACGGAGGTATTCGGATAACCGAAGGAGGGTACAGGCATATCACCAGTGAGCAAATCACGATATAATTGTGACGTACTATGAATGAACGTTTGAACGACCAGCAGTGACTTTTAATAAACCATATTTGATTTTCCGGGACTCCAGATGATCCACACATCTATCACCGGCAGTGCTCTTATCTTGATGCCATGCATCCATTAGCATACTGGCATCCCACGTTCCGGAACTCAGATCCTGATCCTGAATTTCGAGGTCAGCAGCTGTCGACGGCTACTTAGGCTGAGATCGAGTGTTAGTTGGTGCCGGTGTGATCGCCTCTCACCTATGATTCATCGAAACCAAATGAAGAAGCCAGCTGATCGGATGACCCCATGACGATATCATATCGATTAGCTAGGATGTCGACATGTTGAGATCCTGGTGGATCATATTCGTATCCACAGCTATTCGATGTCCGGCGAAACACCGTCGAGAAGACATGACGGAACCCCGCAAAGTCCTGCTCGAAGAACTAACCTTGCTGATGGGTGTTTTCAGGGTTAGACTCTGCTTTCGATACCTTACCGAGTCATCATGCGGGGCCCCGCAGAGGTCAGCAATCGCATAGTGGTCATCAGTGTGAAGGACAACGCGGCAGGCTACATAGCTGCAAGATATTATATAGCAACACTTACTGAGACATGTTCAGAGGGAATGGCCGCCGCAGAGCGAAAGTTTTGAGTAGCTCGAAGGAAGCAGTACGACGGTCAGATTCCAAACGGAAGATATAACGTAGAAAAAATGCGACGTGCGGAGGCCGTGCCCCATAATGGAGGCTTGTAATTATGGCGAGGTGCATACCTGTAGTCTATCCAAGCGTGTCATTTGACGTGTGATCCTCTTTCGAGGCGTAAGATAGTGTCCTACGCGACAAAATGTTTACCCACTGACGGCTTCTATTGTCATCATGCACGTACAGCAAAAGACGCTGCATTCAATACCGAGCCCCCTGCTTAATGTATAGAGTCCAATTTCATGACAATCATATTAGCATGGCGATTTACATCAACCCCACCTACTGTAGAAATGCTTCAACGGGTGCAGATCATTCATCCAATTTCCAGTTATTCTCCTTCACAATTTTCTCGCGCTCAAGAAGGTACTTTCCTATAGTACATGAGATGGTATTGAGCAGCGATTTGTACAAGGACTTACCTTCCTTATATTTCTGGGATAAATCGGCTGCCTTATGATAATACCATCCAACACGGTCATTGCACCCCATGCAGAAGATGTCCGCTACGGTGTGAACACCTGTGCTAAGGCACGAGGAGCGATCAAAAGGGACGGTTCCAGACAGCAAGGGTTGCGTACTCACAGAAGTGGGCGGTCCTCTTTCTTTCCCAATTTCACATTGGTTGCTGAATGCATGAGGCTGATTCGAGAAAATCACGTCACTCATTTTGGTGATGAATTGAATTGTGTGTAACTGACAAGCCTCTTCCTTCTCTTCCAGAGAAAGACTTGCTAATAACTTCGTCCTGCAATGCCTAAAGATGCACTATGAGTGTGCGGGCTTAGTAGCCTTTTCAACACCATCACGCACCAGTACCGCTGAACAGCTCACACAAATGAACCTGGGATGGTCGTGATAGGTAGAGATAACCTGGTTGCGGGTGTCACTGCTAGGAGTTATGTTGGAAGTCATTGGTGTCAAGCGCCATCTTCGAGGAAGGAAGGTATCACAGGAGTTCAAGCCGCTGAATTTGGCAAACCCTACTTGGCCGGAAGCAATCAATTTGGCGTGACTTTGCTAGTTGCCCGCAACAAACCCTGATAGGTGGAACAGCTGGTCTCAGCAGCTCTTCTGCAGGTTATTACCTCGCATGTCCACACGTTCCACGTATGGATGCTATGAACACGCCAAACTTCCACAAGAGGTCGTCGTTGCAGTCCAACGCATCCTCGAGCTCAATCCAGAGAACCAGAACGATCCTCTTGATGTTTTGTCTAATGAGTTTAATCCTCTAGATATGCTAAACCAGCTTTTCCCAGATGGTATGTCACGTATCAAGGTGTAAATTGTGCCCACTGAACAAGGTGCAGAGGCCTCGCTGACCCAGCTAGAAACAGTCCAAGCCAGACTATCTCAACATGAACGTGACTTGCAAGGCGAAATTGATTCACTCAAGGAAGAGCTAAGATACGACCAAAATCCCAACCGTATGCAGATGATTCAGGAAATGATTTCGGTATGCCTGCCGGTCCAACTGCACTGCTGGAGTCCTTATTGAAGCATTATAACAGGACCTCCTTGGGCAAATGTCACGCATTCGGGAGAAAGCAACGGAATCTGAAGCCGTTGTGCGCGATATCACGAAAGATATCCAGGCTCTTGACATGGCGAAGAAGAACCTCATCCTCAGTATGACGACACTCAAGCGCCTGCAAATGCTTGGTATGTTCCTTAGCATTGCTATCACAGATGTTCCTGCTAATCTTTCAAAGTAAATGCACTGACACAATTGGAAGACCAAGCAAAAGAGAAGAGATATGGAGACGTTTCACAGACTCTTGCAGTTCGTTTCCAACACTCATTTTGCAGCAACATCTTGATTCGTCCACAGGTTGTGAAGCAGATATCTACCTTCTTTAAACCTTATACGTCGGTCCATCGCATTAACCAGGTCTGGAGACGGGCACAACAAATTCAGGGTGAGATTCGCACTCAACTCGAAGCCGAGTTTGACACGTTGTAAGTTACTTTCTGTGTTTGCAGAGTCCTTGAGTGGTGAATCTATCCAGCTACATCCAGGACCCCGCTAAACCCTCAAAACCTGCTCAGATCATAGATGCTTGTGCTGTCGCTGATGTTTTAGGCCACGACGTTAGGACACATTTGATTGACCGTTATGTTACACTTGAGCTTAAGGAGTATCGGCGCATCTTCCGTGCCACAGATGAGGCAGGTCATCTAGACAATATTAGCAGGAGGTATGCATGGTTTAGACGTGTACTTGGAACACACGAGTTGGAATTAGGCCGCGCATTCCCTTCAGAGTGGAAGGTTGGATGGGCGCTTTTCACAAAATTCGTGGTTATCACAAGGTTCGTCATGCCATTACACATGATGCGCTTCTAATTGTTATCTTTATTTTCTCAGAGATGATCTCGTAGCATTGCTTTCTAAAGCAGGTTCCTCTTTGACAATTCAAGCACTGCTCGAAGCCCTACGGCAGACAATCGAATTCGAGTCATCCATGGCCAAGAAATGGTTAACGCCAGTAGGTCAATCTCAAGCCTACCTATCGCTCCCTTGTTGATGATACTTTGAATAGCTCAATGACATACTGGAAGCAAGTTCACCTCTTTCTTCGCCGACCGTACAGTTGATGTCTTCTGCCTTTGAACCACATCTTGGTGTCTTTGTTGATGCTCAGGACAAGTCCGTATTTACTTCTCTTAATGCCTACATTTACCATATCTGCTGATCTACTAGAGCTCTTGCTGACATGCTTGCTACTCACCGAGCATCGAGTTCGAAAGCAAAGCCACGAGCATCCCTTGATGCCAACCCGCGGGATTCTATCTCTACAGATGTGGACACGGCTACTCCACAAACGGTACTTTCTTCGTCAACGGAATGTTTTACTTCTATGGTCAGAGCCTCGAGCAATGCGCCAAGCTATCGACAGGACAAACATTGTTTGATTTGTGTATGGTACATAAGAAATGGCTGCGCAGATATGCCGGTAAGATAACGTGGGTATTTATTACAGTCTTATCTCTGATGTACGATGTAGAGGACGTCCTTGCACCACGGTCAAAGCGGTTTGTGACGTGTAGCTGAAGACTGTTGTGTCAAGCATCTGACGCACCTGCAGGCCGACAGTACAAACACGGAGGTCATTGGACTCGCGTTTTGATGTTGCGGATTTGCAACAGGCTACCCTGTTGATCAATACAGCGGACTATTGTCAAACTACGGCTCTGGAGGTTAGTCCACCGTAGCCGTGTGAAGCTTTTATTGAGCGTTGCCCGGATGTAGCTCGAGCAGAACATCAAAGAAAAGATCCAGGACGACTTCAAAGACAAAGTGACACTACAAGCAGAACGTGACTTGTTCATTATGTATTCCTGTTATTTTCATTGTCCATCTCTGATCGCTAATGTAAAACCAGTGCTATCTCCGTTTCTATCACGACACTTCTACGAGAACTGGAAGCTGCTTGCGAGAGTGCTTTCACCACGATGTCCCGCATGTCGTGGGAGAAGCTGAACCAGGTCACTGGACAGTCTTCATATGTGGATGATCTTACTCGAGCTGTCGAGAGCTTCTGCGACATTGTAAAGCCATTGATTGAACAGAAGAAGTACCTGAGGAATTTCTTCGACAAGGCATGCAGGTTGGTTTTGTCACTCCGTATAGGGAGAAATGCTGATAATTGGGCAATAGTCTTGTCTTGACGAAGTTCACCAACGCAGCGGTGAAGAGCCGACCTTTGGGAGAAATTGGTGGGGAACAAGTATGTTGGAAGTTGTTTGATTTACTCTTTGACCTGATCCAAAATGTGCCAGTTACTGATCGACCTTGGCGTTATCAAGTCTTACCTAATGCAGCTGCCGGGAGAAGCACTTGTAACGCAGGGGTAAGAATGATCCCCTGCGTCTTGAGAAAGGTTAGCTTATAAATTTGTTGCGTAGATATACCCGCAGCCTTACGAGGAGCACAACGAGGCTCGAGGCTCTGCTCAAGGTCATTGTGACACCAGTGGTAACTACTTTTTTTTTCCACCCATGTTCCGTCACTTACAAAATGTCAGGATCCTCCTGAAGGTTTCATTCTAAACTATACTCTCCTCATTGGCGATGCTTCATTTTCAAATTTCCAAAAGGTTGGACCACTTTCATTTTTAGGCTATTTCGTTCGTTAATGTCGTTATTTGTTGTGCTATTACCAGATTCTCGATCTGAAAGGCACACCGAAGACCGAGCAGAACAGCCTTCTTGATTCATTCCTCACTATTACGAGCACCAAGACAGACCTCGACAGTACATCATTTCTTTCTGCTCTCGATATGGATCCCCCCTTGACACTCAGTAGTCCGGGCTCCAGCAGAGTCACCCTTCCACTGTCAACCACACCGATCGCCGGATCGGATAGTATATTTGCATCACTTGGGTCTCCACCCTTGAGTGGACCACCCACAGGTTCCAGCACCGATGGAAGTACTTCCAGGGGCCTGGAGCCGGGACAGAAGCGAGAAGTCTTTGACATAAGGCGCTTTGTCACTTTCGGTTTGCGACGATCGGAGACCTTACCAGCGTCCTGACTTCCCAACTTCTGACATTTTGTACTCGGACCGGCGGAAATATAATCACGGAAAACCAAAAAAAAAAAATGTAATTGTGAAAAAAATGCAGTAGGTAGGGTACAAATGCGTGAATGGTAACCCAAAGGGAGCGACAACAAGCTCGGTCCAGAGCATGATCAGTGCAAGATGGGGTATTTTCAGAAACCAATGGGTAAATGAGAGAAGCATCAAACATATAATCCAAGAAATTGTCATCGTTGTCTCTGAGAAGATGGCAGCCTGTCATTGGCCGTTGCACGGGTCCACGAGCCTTGCAGAGGCAGCTGCAAGTTTGGTGATCCAGATATCAAAGGCCGAGGTCTAGGGCCAATCAACGAGCTCATCCGATGAGGAGCTCTGGAAGAATGTCCCAGAGGGGATGTTCCAGGTCGGAATACCCGTTCTGCAATTATTGATGACGAATGGCTTGCAGGACCTGCCGCAAGACGGGCTGCAGGAGAGTCTGGAGTAACGGGTGTAATTCCAAGCACACGCTGCACAATGTACGGTGGTGGAGTGTTTGGCTGTGAACTAGGGAGAGGGGGGTGTGGAGGTAGGGCGGAGACTGCGCTTTCTCTTCGCGAATCAATGTCGGAGTAACTATGTCGGAAATGGATGTCAGATACAGAGAAGGGTACGCTCTCAGTGGGAGAAGTGGAAGAGTTGGCATCTGATGGGATACCTGAATTTCGGGGTTCTAAAAGGGCCTGCGCTTGCCGGGATACGGGGGGTGATGCTGGATGAGGGGATGACAAAGACTGGAGTTCATCGGGCTCACTTTCGCACTGACAGTCAATATTAAAGGGGTGCGGCATATATGATGAAGGCGGAATGGTAACAGGGAAGGGAAACGAAGATCCATGAGTGGTGTGTGTAGCATGTGCAGACGGCGAAGAATGGGTATTAGATTTATCGGAAGGACTTTCGTTGTGAGATCCCTGAGACACAGTGGAAGGTGCATCGGGTCCAGAACGCATTGCGTCACCAGGTTTATCGCGTTCAATGCGTACCATCCGCATGGACGTGCCATCGCTCCATGGTGTACGGACTCCGCCATGCCCCAATTCAGCCGCAGCTGAGCTTGGCGTGGTGGTCTTCGATTGCTGAAGTGACGATGAATGCGACGAGGTCAAGTCGAGGAAGGAGTAAGTGCCTGAGGCAGGCGCTTCCTCGCTTGGAAGTAGCGTTGATTCCGGTCCTGATTGGAGCATGACAACTGGGACTGACTCAGGGCTGGCATTCTCAGACTTGTCCTCGTGAATGCTCTGCTTCCCATCGTCTCTGTGAGCTTTTCGGTAGAGTCTAGCACAAACCCGAGACCAACTACTACTCTCACTCCCAGTCGTCCGTCGTGAGTCCCGATGCCCCCTGAGCTGGCCGATTATAGCTCCAACGTCTACCCTGAACGGGGTGGTCTCTCTCACCTCCAAAAACCGTGAGTCAGGCCGAGACGGTACGGAGGACTCCCTGCCATCATTTTCCGTTACAGCGCCCTCAATCCCCGCAGTTGAGCGTACGACGGGAACGAAGAGGCCTGGCACTTCTGACGTCCGCGGGCTAAGGGAAAGCATTGCAGCAAGCGCTTCATCTTGCCGTGACGTGAGGGTTTTGGCATCCGCATCATTATCATATACGTCCTCCGCGCCCACCTCTTCTATACACAATTCCGAAAGCGTCAATTTGTGGCTTCCTACTTGTGTACACCCTTTTCCCATAGAGCCAAACGACGTGCGTGCGATAGGATTAGTCCATCCTGGCGCTAGTTTCTCAGATTCCGGTGGAAAGCCGAAGGCAGTGAATTCCACGGTTAGGGTGTTGGTCGAGAGGCGCTTGTCGTCATCTCGCTCCTCAGGCAGAATTGCCATATGTGACACGGACCACGAGCGTGTGTCGTCAACGTGATCGCTGCTACTGCTGCCCCCGTTTCTTGTTTTGCGGACGAAGGGGAAGGTCCGTTGCAGGCCGAGCCCAAATCCGTACCCTTTGCTGGTGCTTAAGCTTGCCACTTCAGTTTCTTCATCGCATGGGGGCGGGCTAATGTCAATGACATGGCCCGGGTCCACTGGTTTCTTGGAGCAGGAGCGGGTCGATTTCTGTCTCCTACGAGCACGCGGGCGAATAACAAATACCCAGTACATGAAGATACACCCTATGACGACCACCAGGACAGCACCGAGTACAATAGCGGCAATAGTCCCAGCATACGTCGAGCTGCTTGATGAGGACAGGATGGTAGTAGCTCTGATGAGTCGGTCAGCAACCAAAACAACAATTGGCACAAAGCCACGACGCACACAGTGGCATTGCCGAATGCAGTGACATTCATCCCACCAACTCTCATAGCAAATGTTGTGTTCTGAGTGTTGGTGAGGACGACTGTATGAGGGGTATCTTGAGACAATTCGGTAGCAAAGAATAGCAATGCATTTGAATTATTATATGAGGATAGAGCGGAGAAGCTAATGGTGATGTTATCGATTGTGACAGAATAACTTCCCGAATATAAAGACACGAGGCCATAGACAGTTAAGGCCGATCCTTCGGAAATCAAATCAGGGTCATAACCGGTAAATGATAGAAATGACACTTACCTATGAATGTGGTCTGAGCATGGTCACCGGCAGTGTTGGACAGATGCATAAAATTTCCCGTGCTGTCCGTGACATAAGTCCACCTACCCACAAATGCGATGTCGTTATCGTCATCAATGGTCGTTGAGTTGGCCGTTGAGCTGAAAATAACATTATGAGCACACTAGGAACGTAGATCAGCACCCCCTGGCTATGGCAGTAAAAACTCACTTGACGATGCCAATGGGGGCTGTGTAGGTGATGAGAGCCTTGTCGAAAGCTATATATGAGTCCGGATTAGTTTCGTTCGTGAGAGTCGTCAACAGCAGTGTATGGTTTGTGTTGGTTAAATCGTGCAAGGACGTAAGGATGGATTCCGAGTCAGATGTATTAGGAGAGATGTTGGTTCCGTCCAAGGTTATTTGGTAGGACGCATTCCAAGCGCTCCCGAGGAGATCAATGCCAGTGCCTGGATAAGCGATGAACGACTTAGTTTATGGTTTTGATGTTGATTGATGAGAGCTGTGCTTACCGTTCCATGTTATCATAAAGCTTGCCTCATTGAGGCTGGTCCGATGTGTACTGTATCCTGCACCAACTTGACCTGGAAAAGAAGCAGCACCTGAACCCGAGTAGAACTGCTCCCAGCCTGCAGAAGAATTGGGGCTGAGGCTTGTGTCTACGAATGGGTAGTAGACGATATCGGGTGAATCGTCCTCAACGTAGAACTGGGATGTGCTACCTGCCATTCATATGACCAAACCGGATAACAAAGTGAGGGAGAGACGGAAAGGGAAATGAGGTGTGCGAAGAGAGCCGGTTATAAGAAGAAGATGGCGCTGAAGAGCAGCGGAAAACTGAAGACGCCCGGTGACCATTCGGCTGCAAATTCTGCCTCGAGGCTCTAAGATATGATAAAATGCCGTGCGAGTTCTGGTCGCGATCCCTTGGGCCTGGAATCTTGTACATAAGTTAGCTGTTGAAGCTTGAATCATAACTGTGAGTCACAGCGTGACAACCTTCAGTAATTTTAAAAATCACCATATCAACAAAAATCCGAGTCTCCCGGCGCCATCATCATCCTGTGTGACTCTCGTTATTTTGATGGCGACAATCATCGATCCTGACAGTCTGCCACATCCTGGTTCCGCTTTATTTCTGCCGTCTTTGCTTGCCCATATACGTGCTGCTGCTCCTGGTCTGCCATTCGAGCCCATCATTATTCAAGTTTTACTTCTTTGTATCGTTTCAGGGGATAGAAATCTTATCCTGCGAACCCGTGAAGAGGATATCGGTCTTGTGTCTAGACTGACGACTATCGTGAGCATACTGAAAATTTACGAACCAGCTACATCTCAAATAATAACGATTGCTTCAAGTCGCTCACATCTATCTTCGGTCACATCACCCACAAAATTAGATGTCATGCTAACATCAAGTCTCAAACGCCCGCTAAATTTCTGCGATCTCTCTTCATCCCACCTCCAGCTGTTACCGCCGCTGATGGCTCCACATCACCTCAACACAGGCACCATCGCTCATCCACAACAGTGCACAGCAGGAAGTCTTCTTTTCCGAATCCTACGTCCTTTCCAAGTGACGTTACGCGGTCCATTCAGCATACCTCACAACTAGTCTCTGATGATCTGACTGCCAGTGCTGATGGCGGACCCTCCACAGAAATCCGGTCGATGTCAACACACTTGAGCTTTCAAACTGAACCTTCCGTACCTAATCTTGGTTCCGGTGGCAATGTGGCAGCCCATCAACGTCATACATCGCATGTCAACTCAGATGTGCTTAAGATACCATCCGCAATTGTCGTCACTGGATTAGAACATGCTAGTTTACCTGCGCAACGTGCCCTTCTACGGACTCTTGCAGAGAAGAGGCTCGTCGTGTCGGATAACCACTCAAGCATTGACCCAGGACCGCAGCTTGATCTCCCACACGACTTTATTATGGTCTATATATGTCGCTTAGATTCACATGAGAGACCGCCTATATACAACAGTCTGGTATGTACCCTGTATACAGTGTCATGTATTATCTTATATGTTTCAGCTCGACTCGTTTGCTATGAGTACGTCAATCAATGTTCAGCTATCCACACGAGCTGCGATGCATAATTATCAACCTCAACGTACCTCAGCATCATCTACAGCCCTGTCATCACCCTTAATACCAGGGTATCCATTCCCCAACGTAACCATGTCGGGCCCCCCTACCCCTCCTCCACCAAATAGCTCCACACCTATAATACCTGTCACGTTATTGGTAAGGCTAAAAAGCCTATGCGCCACCGAAGTCCGCATGCGCCCGCAACTAGAAATATACCTCTCAGATTTATTTACTGCCACGCGACATTTTGGTGCGCTGGACGCCATGATGCTCACTGCGCGAGCGCGCCAAGACGCGGAGGTCCTTGTGCGGGCCGCTCGAGTGCTCGGGGTCGATCAAACAGGGGCAGAGCTGATTAAGGATGTGTCGATCGGTGATCTAGGGCACAGTGATGAGGACAGCACCGAACGCGGGTATCCCCGCTCCAGCACGAACACCCAGAGCTTTGAAGCGCTTATCGATGGCTCCGCACTGCCATACGATGTACCTGACGTGACTAGTTTGCATACCCACCGTAGTATGCGGAGTGTGCCAATCGGAGATGAGGAGTTAGAACTTGATGTGTCTGAAGCGGATGTGGCGAGAATTTTTCCAAGGGTGGTGTCTCATCGTATCAGGGTAAGGGACTCGCCTGTGGATGAGGTTCTGAGTAGCGCAGTTTGCGGAGCTGTGAGTCGACCGGGGGTCATACTTAAAGGTATGAATTCAGACTGGGAAGAGGGACCCATCGATGTACATGATCCGAATACTGTTTGGGAACGTGAAACAGTCAAAGATATATTGGTACATGTGCTTGCCAGAGTATGACCTGTCATCGCCTCGGTACTAATCTACCTGTTGGACTGATGAAACATCTTCTATAACTATATATACCATGAGGCAATGACACGAAGACAGGACCATATGATTAGTGGCGCAAGACAAAACGCAAGGGCGGTACGCCGTGTGACTTTTTTCTTTAGTTACATAACAAACTTAACATACCTGTATTTCTCGCCTGCGAGCTTCTCCGGTTCTCAGACGGACAGCATGTCAGTGCTGAGAACAGAAACCAAAATAAGAACAACAATAATTGTGAAATTTTACAGCTCCAGGTCAGAAGCAGAGAAAGTTGGAGTTTATGGCAAATTGATTCCCCACGATGACAATGGAGGGAGCTGGAGATCCTGCAACTGGTGCCATGTGTACAAGCCCAATTGATCAGGCTGTTAACGAATACGGCAAGAACTTCTTGAAAGTGGTATGCTCGTGAAAAGTTGGATCAAGAGCACCATGTTACATACAATCAATCGGTTTTCATTCGCCATGCTCGCGGTTCCGAAGTGACGAATATGTGAATTGCACGCCCTATGATTCGATCATAGGCTCAAACCGTGAGATTCGGCCAGCGTTCAACAAGCATTGATTTTGTTTACCAGACTCCTCGCATCCGCCACCTTTATTTCAAACAGTTGTCAAGTTTTGGCGTTGCCGATACTCGTAGTCCGCAGAAGGAAGACGACACTGATCTTTGAGCATGTGTCTGTGAGATGCCTCTGCGCTGTCGATGTGGTGCGTTCCGGCGATATTTTTTTTGGACACGAATCCGTCGCCGAAGTTCCGTCTTGTTCAAGGGAACTCGGAAGACTTGGTTCTTCTAACAAACTGTACTTGCAGCACCAAGCCATATACAACAACTACGTTGAATTCTTTTAATTACATTTAACATGTTCGGAGCAGGTGGTTTTGAAAAGAGCATATATGTGTAGTAAACGTAGTACATGTAGTACTACTACTATGGTATAGTCAGCACTGTCCAAAATCTAAACTCGGAATCCGGATCACCACTTTCAAATTATCCCTAGTATGGAAACGGGCTACTACTCTGCACCAACTTGCGGAATTCCAGCTATTCCAGCTGTAATTCTTTAACAGATTCTGGTATAAGAACCTACAACGCCATGACAAATGGTCCTCCACCCTCCCAAGCAGGTCCCTCACAATCATACGAAACGTCAGCACAACAGCCGGCCCACATAGTCCCTGTTCCACCGTCTAGTACGACTTCACAACAGACTATAACAGCAGGCCCTTCCCCGCAGCTTCAACCTGTACAGTATGGGCCTGCGACTCAAGGACAGAATCCTCAAGGCTACTACGCGATGAGCTACACACCGGGCGGATGGCAAAACCCGTGGCAGGTCTCCTCTTACCCGTACATCGCATCCGGTAGTGTACCAGGCCAGCAGACACACTACACTCAGGTTCCCTATGCTCAATATCAACCCGCTGTGAACTACCAACCGCGTCAGAGGAACAAGATTGCACAAAAACCACGTTCACCCACCCCAGAGCCTGAATTTCACCGTCATTGGGATGAGGTGATATGTTCATTCTTGAAAAAGGTTGGGATGAACCAGGCTTTGAAGGGGTTCGAAGATGACATGATAGTTATGAATGCGGATTGGGAGAGGCAGAAGGTTCCCGGTGCTATTGGTGATTTAATGAAGGATCTTAT
The DNA here is from genome assembly GCA_016800925.1 of Suillus spraguei. NCBI lineage: Eukaryota > Fungi > Basidiomycota > Agaricomycetes > Boletales > Suillaceae > Suillus > Suillus spraguei. The sequence continues at coordinate 285,562 of JABCPU010000029.1, forward strand.
GGTATGCGCTTCGCCCCTTTGCTACGCTAATTTACCGAACTAGTTTCCTTCTCAGAACTTGGGGAAAACGAAAGGCAGCGAAACGCTCCCAGAACGACTGCTGGAGGAGCGAAAGCTCGATTATGTTCATCTCTCTGGTGGTGCTGAGCCCCAGTCTCAGACCTCGGTGAGTTTTTTTGTCTATTTTACCTTCATCGCAGCCTCTAATCCATTCTAGATAACAAGATCAATATCCAAATTCCTCGCGCAAAACCGTGCAAGGAATGACGCCTCTAATCGCGCAGAGTTTATTGAATCTCTCGCCCAAAAGCGACGGCGACTAAATCTTGATCCAGACAGTACCGAGCCCATACCATCCTGCGCCCGAACAGATGCGAAGCACCTTGACCGCGACGTGCAGATGAAATATGATATTGCAAAGAATGAAGATGGACCTCTTCGACGAACCATGAAAGGTGTCGCCGGTGATAAGGGTTGGCAGAAAGAGCTTCTCGCGCTACATGATGATGCAGAAGGCGAACAGCAGCCTGCAACAGACCAGCGGGTGAAGAATATCGAAGAACATCTTGCCATCCGCTATGGTGGGTATATGGTATATTGTATGAACGGCATATTCTAAAAAGAGACCCAGTCCCTGCTCCGCCACGAACGCTCCTGTCCCGTCTCCGACTGCTTGAGGACCATCTCATACAGCTCGAGAAGGATTACCCGCCGTGGGCTGCTCTACATTTCAACCAGCCAAATCGCGGTGTATGTCATTCTTTTATTAGATGTGTCAGACGTTCACTCACTCGGAACCCAGTGGCCCACACCTCCACGCCAGACACCGATTATAGTTCCTTCGCATATTACAACAGCAACGAAAGAATTTAAGACTGATACTCCACAACAGGAGCTATTATCTCCCAGCCCCACCGAGGAAACGCCACGCACAAAAGTGAAGAACAAGAATAAATCTAGTTTGCACCGAGCGGTGATGGAGAAATTGGAAATACAAAAGGCGATGTGTGATCTTGCAGGGATTCGCAAGTCCAATTGACACTACGTTTGTCAAAGGATTAATGGGGGTAACATTCACCTCGTTGGTTCCACATATCCGATCCGCAGTCAGTATCGCCCCGGGTCGCTCTCGAGAGGTACACCTAATTTCGTGTTCTCTCATTCCGCAGTCAATATCCCCTTCCTCGTTTAACTTTTGGTTAAGCTGTGAGTCGGGTGATGTTGACAAACACCTTGCTTGCTCCGGCAGACATAGTGGCCGGAACACTTGCATGACATGATATTTGGATGGTTTGAATCTAATGACACCTATCCATAACCGTTACGGCAGGGGATCTTGGCTAGTCAGCCTCGTGGTAGATATGATATTTGAGTTACTTTGCAATCAATACATAAGTAGAATGACACGCTGCGCGCGCAGTACTTAATTCAGGGAGTTAGGAGGCGCGTGGCTGCAACCATAATGATCTCGGCAAGTTGGGTGTAAGTGTTTAGCACGGCACCGAATTACCTGAATTTCATGACGAGAATTTGCCTTCTGGAGATGCATCCTACTTCTCCATGGACTGAAATAGTACCATCACTATCTCCATTTTTCCAATGTCAAGGCGAAGACTTCACTTACTCATCGGAGACATTTGCCAACATGAATTATTATTCCTACGGGAAAAAAACCGTAAGAACTATCAAGAATAACGTTAGGTAGCTCGAAACGACTTGATGGGGCATTTGCATCAGACGTGTTCACCGACTCGGATAACCGTAGAAACCACTCTTTCACACAAGTCGGGAGGGGGAACTGAACAATTTGACAACGGCTTATCAGGCAGACAGGGATGTAAATCCATGCGGACTGGGGAGATGGATTAATCGCTGCTCGGGTGTCAGGGCGTGTCCCGCATGTAACATCATATCGGTAAGGGAGATGTTCGAAGTTGGTGCATGGGAGTACCGGACGTATACACATTAGAGCGGGTTCAACGTGCATAGAACGAAGGGGTTAATGATACACGACGGGTATTCATCAACAGGAGACAAAAAAGATGGAAGACGTGAAACACGAATTATGCCGTCACAGTCGATACGACAAAAGGTCCGGAAACTGCACTACAGATGCTCAACGTGGACACAGCAGTAATTACTATATCAGTATTCGATGGACACATCGACCAGGTGTGTGGTTACTTGCTGTATCACCAGATGGCAGGGCAATTGCGAGCGGTGGAGGCAATGATCATCATCAAGAGCAGGGGGAGAGTATTTGATCCTCTCGTGATAGAGGCTTTGGTCTCTCATGTGCAAGAGTCATGACCATGAGGTCAACCTCAGTCACCTGACAAATGATGCGATTTTATTCATTTTGAACATACTGATGCTATGAGGAAATACAAACTGACTGATCATAAGCGACTGCGGATGCAAACAAATGATAATCGAGACTTGGAGACTAATGGCCAAATTAACTGCACCCTTGACTACGCAGGATAGATCTAATGACCGCTGGTACATCTTGAGACATGCCTTGACCATGATAATCCAGGAAATCCGTGATTTGATTTGTAGTGACCGCTACAAATTTGATGCTGGAAATTTCTGGTTGATTTGATCATAACTTGACAGCGCGATTCTGCATTGTGTGAAGAGCATCATATGGAGCCTTGAGCTGGCAGAGGCTGGCAGCCGCTAACGCAACTGTGGTATTGATGTCCCCTGGAAACAAGGTATCCCGGGCCGAACAGGCCTTCCTCAGTTTTACGATACGTCCCACACCCTGAAACTGAATTAAGGTCGCAGATGAGCAGTGCCGGAGGGCAAGCCCGTATCGACGTTTGGGTCATGTATTCATGAAGAACATATCAAAACCAAGTACAATGACGTGGACAGGCTTTTCGGTGGTATTTGGTATGGCCAGGTTGGAGTGTCGTTTGATACGACAACTGAATATTTTGCCAGGACCAATCATCAGGAACGTGAAGATCACAGTGTGGAACGTATGTGTCGATTCACGCCGTATACACAGCCAGAAACGTTGGTTTGTTAGGTGATCTATGATAGGTGATAGAGTTAGTCCACATTCTCAACAAGAAAATATCAGCAACAATGACCTTGAGTAGTTGGTATCTTATTCCATTTCCGAAAAAAAAGACCAGCTACTTGAGCTCCTGAAGGGGCTGAAGCACGCCGTACACGAAAATTAATGAATCGAAGCATCAAATCAACAACGATACGTTTGATTATTGGCGCTCATCGTACACAGAATCAATCAAAAAAAGTCTGTAAACAACACAAGGAAAGCAGTATGACAAAAGCTCACGTTCCGAGGCCATTGAAAGCAGCAGGTTCCCAACTAGCTTGAGGGAAGTGCCAATGGAAAGATGAAAGCAACGTAAATCCGGAATTCGTCGGATGAGTCCGAGTCAACGAAAAAGGAAAAGCGTGGACACCTAATCATGATGGACAACCGATGAATGATGCATTAGCCACCAGACCTTGCTGTGCAGTTCTGCACTGACTGCGATGACCACGAATCCTTCACACATTTTAATTGCGCGAAATTCACGAGGGCCGAACAATATAAATCCGTCCGCTTCCCTCAGTTCACCTACAGAAACCCATGCAGCAGCTTCGGGTATATTCCGTTCCTCGGGCTCACCTCCGTGGTTGCTCGAGGAATGCGAAACCGACGATCTAGTCACTGAACTGAGCTTGTATGACTCTGAGGAAGGTATAGAGATCGACGAGACATTTACTCGCAAAGGAAGATTTCCCGGGACTGTCAAGATTGTAGTCGAAAGCACCACTTTCTGGTAAGTGGCACTTGAGCTGCTATGGCCTACGCGCAAATATTCACCCACGAATTAGGGCGCATAAAGAAGTCCTTATCTTTGCATCACCCTTCTTCGAGGCTGCGCTGAGTGGCAGCTGGGCCGAGACGGGAAGACCACAGTCAATGTCCTCAGTCATCACTATCTCACAGCCTCCCCCCATTCCAGGGGAGAAAGGCATTGTCGAGACGCCCACGGAAATGACATTCACACGCGAAGATTCATCTGATACCGAGTCTCCTGTAGAAATTGAAAACCCCCCGAGGAGCGATACTGACAGTGGCATGAGTGGTAGTGAGGATGGCGAATTTGACACCAAGGCCAGTGCTCGTGACATCAGTCTTGCAAAGCTGCAGGGTGCAACAAATAGTCGAGAGACCTTATCGAGTCGTGACACGAAAGGGAAGCAACGAATGGACGAAAGACCATCGATTAGACGTGGATCTCAGACAGCACATGCAACCGTCAAGCGGCGCCGGCGTACTAATTGTCATGACGCTGTCATAGTTCTCAAAGAAGAAAAAGTGAGTTCAAAGTTGAATTACACGTGCAGGTTACTTAACTCGTGCAGGCTAACACCTTTCACGATTTCCTGAAGTTTGTCTACCCTCAGTGAGTAGTGTCTTCATGGGTGCCCTTCACACCAATCTTTTTTCAGTCTCCAGTGCACCATAACCTGGAAGAATGTAGAGGGCCTTATGAACATTTCCCATAAGCTTTGTGTTCCGACACTTCAGCAGGAATGCCTCACTTTCCTTCTGACCCACGCTGCCGGAAAACCTATAAAGGCCATGCGGATCGCAGAACTTTTTGAGGAAGAAGAGCTCTACCGCGAGTCGAGTCGCTTCGTACTCGACAATCCAGGGGGGTGGTCCGAAGAAGAGCTTAGCACCCTTAGCCAGGAGACTCTACTGAAGCTAGAGAAACGGTGGGCTTTCTGGGTAATATGATCATGCACACCTGATCTTATAACAGTTTTTACAGGAGAAACTGGTTCCTCGAGCGAGTGCTTAAACTGGGATTAACCCCACTTGCCAAGGAATATCAATGTGTAAGTCTGCGTCGGACATGCGATTACCTTGTTGACGCTTATCAGTGCGTCACTTGCCCTGATTCTGCGATTTGTGCTCGTCTTCTCGAGGAGAAATGGAGACAAGCATACAATGCTGTTTTCCGTTTTGGTGGGTTGACATCATGCGCGTATGTATCGTGTGCTCAGTACATTCTTAGGTCCTTGTCAACCCTCTATGGTATACCGCTATTTAAGAAACCTAGAGAGTGTTAGTCCACCGCTCGCCCTTACGCACCTCTCGTGTCAGACAACAGCCAAAGCTTTCACTGCAACTCGTGCGTTACGCTCTTTCTTATGAATCGCATTAGTTGACTGCTTCTCAGTTTTTGATAGGATGTTCTCTCTGGGCATCCGCAGTGATGCTAATGTCGCACCTCTTGGTGCGCGTGTTGCTGCAGTAGCAGCTGCAGCTACTACTGGTCCTCGTCGTCACTTTCTCTTCTGCACTCTGAAGCCCGAGAAAGCTGTCCCTCGCATTAGACGATCTCGAGAATTACTCTAGGCACGACTCCTTGATCAGTTTCTAGTACCTCATGCCTCTCATATCTGCATTGCTTCGTTTCCAATCTATTTGTAATCTTCCATCTCATCGCTACTGGAATAAGTGCCATAGCCCCGTTATCATTTCTTCATATGACTTATGTATTCCATTGAATATTTATGTATTTTCTTGCATTCCACATAACGGCAACTGAAATTACATAAATACGCTTCCGTGTTCATGTGATGGTCGTGTTGTGGACCAGAATACACTCCAAATTTCAAACAAAGGAGCATTGAGCTAGTATCGGCAAGTTGACTTGCCATATGCATGGGGCCATACTAGAGGCCATCTTCACGAACGTTCCTTGCGCGTCCGTCGAGATTGCACTGGTCGCGCTTCACGGACATGAATAATAGCTTGAGCCACGAGGTTACTTATACGCGATAAGCTAGCGACTCATCATTACGTGGCGACGCAAGGTCTCAGGTTCGTCTAAATCCTTGCAGAGCCGCGCGTTTCTTCATCCCTGAGCTGCGGGACCCCTGATAATACCTATAGAACCCAGTCAGCGATCCGGACAGAAATTGGACCAAAACGTAATTTGTCCCAGGTTATAATCCGGACATGACATCAGTGAAGAGGTTGGAGAGCCAGATTGCAATCCGGACATGAAGTTCATGTTGGAGGGGTGATGTGTGGCAGAACGGTGTAGTAGTAGTCAGGTGTAGTGGTACGATCGAGGCCCCCAGGTAGTTACAACATCCCGCCCACTGCGGGAGTGCATAAACGCATCTTCCCTTGGACCAATGCTTTCTAGGAACACCGCTATAGCGCGTATACGCAGAACTAGACTTAGTCAGTGGCTACCAATACAAATCGCTTGTCTGAAAAATAAATAAAGAATCAGAAGGGCTACTGTAGGCTTGTACATTTGGACACAACGGCATGCCAGCGGATAGGTCACTGAGTACTGGGATGTAAGACCTAGCAGGTGATGATGTGGCTCCGAGTATAAAAGGAGTGTTCTTCCTGAGCAACCTAAAGCACCTCTAAATGTCCACTCATATGCCACAAGTTATAGTTATATCAGCCATGAGCTCTGATGACTGTAAGCAGGCGAGCCTTCTATTACCTTTGGGCACCCATGATCAGACAGCATTAGTTGGATTAGTCGATATTGAAGACTTTTTCAAGACTTGGCTTAACAGCATCTTACGAGCGGCAGATCGACCCAACGAGGGCCAAAATGTTGTGCGACCGGCGCAGATTCAGCCTTTCGAATGCGACCACTTCTCCGAGGTCCAGCACATTGTTACTCTCATCATGGAGGATGGTAACTGGATGCAGACGCTGATTGGACAATATATCGATCTTGTAAGTGCCACGAAGCTGGATTGCTGCGTCAATACTTATCGAATGATATTCGCAATAGGCTACCTTCCTCAATGACGTGCGAGATACTTTCCGCATTGCACGTACCATCAGGCAAAGAAAAACATTCCCCTCAACACATACCGAAACAGCGCCCAAATTACAGCTTACCGCGGCTTCCGAGTCAATCTGCAGAACGGAACAGTCGATGGTCAGGTCAAGTCGTTGGCTAACGAGATGGCAACTCGCCAAGGAGCCCATGATGCTCTGACGCGGAGGATTGGCGGGAAAATAAAGCAAACCATGGGCTGGCGTCAACTTACGTGGAAGTCATGTCCGCATCAAACCAATCTGTTAGTTTCAGTCGTGGAGGTCGTATTTGGTTCCCAAATTGGAGCATACTAACCCTGTCGGGTTTAACCGAGTCGCACCTTTACACCTCAGTTTTCTGCACTTAAACTGTAAGTACCATTTCATTCAATTATGTGACATGACGTACACCCAATTTCGACACAGTCTGTTTCTCACTACTTGTGAAACTTCGCTCTGGTCATACCTCCTTACGATGTCAGCAACCGCAGGAAAAACTAACAGCCCAACGTCCCGGACACAGTCAACCTTCACTTACAAGACCAGGAGCATTGGGGACTTCCTTCCAAACTAATAAATTTTCAGGGATCATCCCAACAAATCGTGGAGAGCCGTCTTTCCTTTGTGGACGACTACAGAAATGGTCGCCTTACCAAGATAGAAGCACTCGTCAATATCATCAGTACTGTTACCGGAGAGGTTGCAAACACGCCTGGACGAAGAGTAGCTACCGTGGCGGAGCCATATGCCATCATGCTCGACCGCTGGGACTCAGAGAAAGCTCGAGCTAACGGGAGGTCAGCAGGTAGATCCCCTCTTCCAGCGGATGATAGGAGTACGAGACGTACTGAGCGAGGAGAACCTACTCAGAAGCGCCCTAAGCTTGACTTTTCATTCGTCGGTCAATCCGAACGGCTCAAATCGTTCTCAGCCAACCTTAAACAAACCAACGAGGTTCTTGAAGACTGGTCCCAGGACCAAAAGGAGGTCCTACGCCAACTCATGTACCGCATTTTCGTCCCGGAATTCCATAAGTCCGGATGGGTAGAGATTATCACAGGCGAGTGTATCGATCTCGATATCGTCTACACCATCATTGCCACTTTTCGAGCGGTTGAAAAGCACACAGAAACCGTGGGGATGTGGAAATATGTTTTGGTGCGGAGGTTGCCATTATGAAGATTGCCACTGAGTTAGAGTGGATCGCAACATGGAGGCGAGCCGCTCGCGCTCTCAGGTTCGCTTTCCCTCACCGAACGGCTGAGCTCGACGCATACTTTGAGTACATCCGCGGTATGTCCGCGCAGACTGACAAAGCTGCCCATGGACAAATCATTCTGTTTGATAAGGCAGTCGGGAACAGAGTTGGATCATCACGTAGATACGAACTCTGTGACTTTGACGCCTTCCAAGACATACATCGTATGTTCTTCCACCCCCTGTAGCTCCGTTTGCAATAAATGCGACCGAGTCCCCACAGCACGGCACTGGGGTGCCATACTCGGGGGGCTTCGTTTACCCTAAATAGAATGTGTCCAGCGTAGTAGGGTTTGAAATAATTTCAAGTATCTGACGACAGCAACTACTAGATATCCACGCTGTTGCTTGTTCGGGTGCAGATTAAACGGTCAAGTGCAACAGTATTTGAATGGCTGGGTAACTTGGAATTCGAATAAGTACATACCATGAAAAAGTTATAAGTTAGGGTTGTAACATCGAAGTGCACCTGGTTCGATCTGTCGCTAAGAAGTATTGAGCAGATACACTACCTGGTAATAAGCACAGAACAATCATAAAGACAAATGTCATAGTACCCGGGAAAATACGAAGTATACAATAACATACGGAAAGTCCATCCGGAAATAGAATGTGAGAAATCAACGGGATATTTGCGATTGGAAAATGGAGGGTGCGTTATCTACAAGCCATTCAATCATCATGGCTTTGCCAGCCATGTCACTGAACTCAGAACCAGGATCTGAAGACCGCATTAGTGTCGCTAAATTCAAATGTGAGCTTTGAGTTGAGAGAAACACAGGAGAGAAAGGACGTACGTCCAAAGACCACTCCCAAGTTCCTCGCATTCATAAGATTTTTGTCGCTGTGTGCCAATACACTGTACCAACGTTAGTGGAATGTCCGTGAGCTGCAAGAATATTCTTACCGGTGTAAATGTAACACAAGCAAGCGTAGAGTGTGATAATGCTCGCTAGGAAGGCGATTGACCAATTCCTGCAGGCGTTGGGTTTTGAGCCCGGGATCCTTGAGCGAAGCAGCTGAGATAAACTCTCCATGAAGGTCATAAGTCAAAAGAGGGACAGGTAATTGACGGAAATAAGTCTTTAAGACCGAAGTGACGCTGCAGATATCATTGAACTGATCCTCGTCACGCAGATCAAATGCCCCATAGTCCCCTCGTCGAATAGCTGTGTGATCATCTTCGTTTGCCCAGAACCACCAGTTTTGCGATAGATACCCTCGTAGTCCATGCTGACATCTGCGTCAACCAGGTGCAAGCTAGTATGCATCAAATGTACTTACCGAGTGCCTCCACCGCGTCGATGCATTTCTCCACGATCACAGGGACTCTCCGCTCACCCATTTTGAATCTGATTTCACTTGCTCTACAAGATCGCGGCCAAACATGGAGGGAGCTAAAGTCTGACTTTAGACTTGAATGTCAGCAAGACGTTTAAATCACTCACGAGGTTGTGTAATCGCATCGTCTCGGCGAGGGGGCTGCTGAGAACACGCTACAGCTACTTGATTCACACAGCGAGGATGCACGGATATGTGGCAGACTGAGGAATTGTTAGTAAAGTGGACATGAGAGATCAAGACATGACATGCCTGAACATCGAAACTGGGACCCCATAGCTTGTCTCCACAATGATCGCACCGCGTAAATCGAAGTACGCTCGTCTGGTTGAAGGAGTGAGCCACTCGACCTTTGCCCTTCTGATCAATTGACGAAAGCGAGGGATCCCGACCTCTGCCCATAGGCCACTTGAACTTTGCGGACTTCAACGTCGAGGGCATGGAGTCTGGTATTTCGGGGCGGCTAGCCTTGCTGAACTTGGCTCTGATTCCTCGACCAACGTTGTCGTGCTGGGCGCTGCCAAGCCATTGAGTGATGAAGACATTGATAGGAAGTCAGACTGAGGGTGTTCACGGTCAAACGAGGTGCTCTTCTCGCGAACGGAGTTTGCTGCTGATTCGTCCTTTGAACTAATGATGTCCATAGTAGGTGTTGCAGAGCGGGAGGTCTCTATTCGACGCACATACTGAGCACTAAGCTGTGCCAATTCTTCGTTTCGAGCGTTAAGGACAGTCGTTTCCTCGAGGAATTGTTCGCGGGCAGCTTTTAACTCCGCCACCTCTCTGATGAGAGCCTCGTGCTGCTGGGTGAGAGGAATGAGTTCGTGCTGATACTGCATCTTGATATTGTCCAAGCGCATGGTTAAAGACCGGCTCATCTGTGCGGCAGGTATCTCGCCCGAGTTTGTAACGCTAGGGCAACTAAAATTCTAAAATGAGTGCTCGGCGACTTCAAAGAAGTACTGTAAACATTACTTCTTTGAAGCGCTAGTTCTTCAAGCTCTGCTAAAGTCATATCTCGCTCCGCTTTCAGATGGGACAGATCGTGCTCTAACAGATCTAGCTTTTTGGCAAGGTCCTGAGAAAGCTGTCGTCGTGTTTCCGACCTGTTTTGCCTCGCCGTTGAGAGCAGTCAACTTTGCAGCTTGCCCAGACAGTAGAACACGCAAGCGGTGACCTCTGCTTCGGCATTCCGTCGAGCAACAAGTTCGCGATCATGCTCCTTCTGGGCAACGGTAAGACCCCAATATATTGCTGGCTCGCCCTCTAAGAAGACATTAGAACAAGTGACTCTGAGGTTAATTGTGTCTACCTTTGTGCCGTCATACTTGTGTTTGAGCTCTCCGTATTCTATCCGACGTTGCTTCATCGACGTAATGATGGTCCAGACAAAGTTTTTGTCCAATTCAATTGCTGGTAGCCATGTTCGCTGGCATCATCAAAATCTCATGAAGGCGACGAATCACAAGATCATAGGAATCGCTGGAAACGGCGTTGAAATAGTTGAATCAGGCGAAGTGACGACGATGCGTGCAGTGGGATCCAAAGATGTATTCGAGTCCAGCCTCTCGTCCTCGCTCCATGACTGTGAAGAGAGGATAATGCGATCGGAAGAAGAGCGGCCTCTTGACGAGAAGTCACGAGGCAAGTTTGGAAGCAGGTCTTTCGCCTCAGTATCAAGTGATTGAGAAAGAATTCGAGGGATCTCGTTGATGATCATGCGGCTGTCGGGATGTGGTAGGAATGGTTCGCTCCAAGGGATCTTTAGCTCCGTTGATACGGTCAACATTGGCCGCACCTCTGAGCTTCGTGACTTTCCGTCGGCGCTACTAAGTGCTGGACTAGGAAACGATTCATCCTTGCGAGATCACCTCCCTCGGCAATCTGATCGAGCGATTTGAGAGATGGTATTCCGCCCACCGACCTCAGAAAGTCTGAGAAGTCTGAGCCCGTCATGGAAAAACGAATGGGAGAAAGAAGGGCGGGCGCGATAAACGTTGCTACCGATGTGCGTTCAACTGGTGAAGATTCATCCGAGTTAGAATCCACATGTGAATATGGCAGATACATCGGGATCAATGTCCAGCTTGAGCTCATTTGCTCGTGCCTTTGCCTTGTATTCTTTGGGTGGGACAGGAGGAGCAGGAACAGTGGGTGAAGGACCATCTTCTGAAGACTTGCGACTGCTATCCCCTTCTGCTTCCGTATCCGTACCACTCTCAATCCCGTGAGGGACATCCGCTCTATGTGACGGGATGTTGGAGTGACTGCGCCAGAGTGATCTGATATTGAGCCACTAGGTGCATTGTCCATTCGTAATGTTCTCTCGCTCGAAGGACCTGAGGGGGACAGACACCTGTCAACCTGCTGAATGTGCATGCCATTGGCCGAGTTTCTCGTATGGTTCTGTGAGTCAACACGAATAGAAACTTTCTCCAAATTTGGACTTATCCGACGTGATTGAGCCGTCGGACGGGGTATAATGTGGCACGGAGTGGGGTTGAAGGGGTCATGTGACAGAGAACGTTATACGAGTATCTGGTGTTGCTTCTATAGGACCAGGAAGCAGTGACGGAGGGGGAGAATGGTATATGGTTGAGCCCGAGGCGTTATCACGAAGTAGACTGATGTTGGATGCTCGGCGAGATGAGAGCGAATCGGAAAAGAATGGCTTGGAGGGAGATGGAGCAACGGGTGAGTCGCTGCGGCTTGCAGGTAACGTCTGCGACCGAATCATCTGCTCTGGCGGAGAAAGTCCGGCTGCAGTAGAAGGCCGAACAAATTTTTTATAATCTAGAGCAAGCCCTGGGTTAATGGACCGCCGCTTCTCACTGCGAGACGTGACGCCATTCGGCACGCCCAGGCTGAGCTGGTCCAAGGAATCCTTCTCCGCATGTCCCTTCTTTGAGAAGAGAACGTTCAGTGGCCGAACACCGTCGTCATAGCTCTTCTCCTGGAAAGTGCACTAGATGGATCCGCAATTGATGATGGATTTAACAATGTCCCTTCAACTCCATCCTGAACCTGCAGACTCTCTAAAGGAGTTATAGGAATAGACTGAGACGAGACCTGTGGGCTCGACGGACCTAAATCATCAACTATAATCACCTGGGTATGATCAGCGCCACCATTGTCGCTGTTGTCGGGGGTGCGATGGTTAGTGAGAATGATTGTGATTGTGCCTCACGTGATGATCGTGAAGAGGTGAGTCTATGCTGGATCGGCCGCGGGCTTGGTTGGGCACTACTCTGGGCTGAAGTTTGAGGAGATTCATCCTGAAGTGGCGATGATTTTCGCTTTCGTTCCAATACTGACAAGGCGTCCTCTCTGGATTGATTGAGACTCCTCATGGATGGAGTATCCCGAAAACTCGTTGCTGAAGGCTTAAACGCACAGATGAAGACGAAGGCGGTGAAATAGCTTGTGGTCGATCATAAATCTATGGAATGACGTCAAAAAATCGACCCAGAGCAGTCGGCTTTGCTTATATTTCTACCTACCGCGTTCTCTGCCAAGAATTCTCGTGCCTCCCGTTCTCGTGTCGAAGAAGACGCAATGGCCTCAGCGGCCTTCTCCCGTTCGCGCTTCCTCTGTGCATGGCGGCGAATCTTGGCCATGCGTTCGTTATGACAAGTCATGCAATAGATGCCATGACTGGTCTTGGCGAATACTAGTTCGTCAATTCGGTTATGACAAACCTTGCAATTAAAGCAATGTGCGTGGTATGAATCGTCTCCGGTCATGATAGCTTCGTCGAGGATAGGTTGGTGGCAAACATTACAATTGTACGAACAATTGGCGCATATTGGGGAGCCATCTGAAAGTAGTAGCAAATTCGTATCAGCGGTGACCTGTTGATGGCACTTTGCGCATTTAAAGCAGTCGACGTGAAAAAAATGACTGTCTAAATACGCGATAGGTGATCCGCAGCGCAAGTACAGTTAAAACGCGTGTGGATAATAGTAGTTGTTAGCTCACCCAAACGCGACAACCAAACCACCGTTCTCGTTCACGGCATACTGCTTGCAACCCGGACAGAGTCTGTTCTCGAGGGACGGTATTGAATTCAGGGCGACCTGATGAGACATGGAAGTTGGGTTCAACAATCGTGCAGTGTAAGTGAAAATGATTTGAATATGCTGTTCAGATGGCAAGATGGAGAAAGGACAGAAGGGTGCGAGCAGCGGGGGTATGGAGATTGAGCCAGCTCACGTAGGACGTGTGTTGTTGAACGAAGGACTGGTGGCTATTTGTCAAGTGCCCGAATGATGGTGGCCGTGAATTACGGGCTGGATGATGGGCACGATGACGAGGTATAAAGGCTAGGGTATTTGGTCGCGGTGAGTGCTGTAGTAGTAAACACCGTCCTAGATAGCCAATTCCAAGTAGTAGAATAAATGTTTTTCATGTAAAACAAGATAAACAATTGATGTAGAGAATATATTTTATCTCACGCTTTTCTCAGCCTCGACGGAGGTCCGTTGCCAATATATTAATTACGCTCTTCTTAGATTCAGAATGGACTGAGAATTACTTTGAGATTAACTGAAGTTTCACTCATTCCTTGTAATGACCTGTGGAGTAACTGTGCACACTAGGCTAGGCTACTAATGCTAATGGAGTAGGATCCTACCGTAGGTGCATAGCCTAATTAATCATGCATATCCAGCTGCATATATATACAGGAGTTTCAAAAGAACCAATTCATTGAAGGTTCGTTGGTTGGATACCAGAATTCCGACACCCGGTTCTACGTCAACCCAGTTAAATGAAGCCAAACGGTGACACAAATGCGGCGGCACCGGATCTCTGAGAGGCAGCCGCACTACATCCTCAGCCCGTCGAGTTTCAAGTGTGCGTTGTCTTGACACGCTCACTAAAATTATGAGCGGCGAAGGTTGAGCGACTAGCCACATGCCTTTTCGGTCGTTGTGTTCACAGGATCTTGGTCCGTGCGCAACGAATTTCGTATATAATGGGCTCACTTGGTATGTATTTTGCCTATCTCTTGTGCTCGGGCATGTACTGTCGCCAGTGAGGTCTTTACCGAGGCACAGTCTTTTGCTGATTGCAAATTACACATCCGAACCCGTCTGTTAGCTTCGGCTTCCAGCAATTTTTGGAACACACTAGGCTTTGAGCTTGAATAACGGTTCTCAAAGTCAAACCTAGAAAGAAATTCTCAGCCAAAATTTGCGAATTCGGATGCTGCCGGTACGGCAGCTTTCGAACTCCGGTATGCCCTGCCTGCTCGTCGTTGTCATTGGCGTCGATGGTGGTCAAGCTCCAATCTGATCCTTAATCGCTGTGTTAAGAACACCCTGTATCATGTCACGCACAAGTCAAAGAGGTCGAGGTGGTGGAGTCCGAGGCAACACATCCACTAGTGTGGACACTGGGAAGAAATGTACTATTCATTGGGAGGGGGTCCATGGTGCTCGTACTGAACGCTTACTTGCCTGGTGCAAGGAAAATGAAGATGCCCGCATCAAGCTTTTCTCTGATTCAGCAAAGGATGCCAAGGAGCAAGGTCGGAAGAAGAAGCAGAGCGGTAGTTCAAGAGATGTCGTCTATTTGCAGGTTGCACAAGCTGTATTTTCGAATGATGAAGATCCAGAGGTTCAACGACTCTTCAAGGAGGACCCTAAGGCATTTATCAAACCTGTCTCAACTCGTTTTGGCACGTAAGTATTCAGTTCTTGCATCATCTGTCTACTAGAATCACTGATAAGATGTTTCAGACTCCGGAAAAAATACAATGAGTTTAATAAGGACCTCAAGCAGTCAGGAGCAGGAAAGACATATGCAGAGCTTCAAGAGGATCCAAAGATGAAGTCGTTGATCGGTAAGTCTCTGCTGCGTTGATTTGCGCATGTCTTAATCATGTCTCCATCAGATACAAGGCTTGAGAAATTTCCCTGGTGGCCTGAGCTTCATGGCTGGTGGCGGACCAATCCAGCCTTCAATCATGCCTTCTCTACTGCAGATGCAGGGCAAGACTTTGCCTCTGCTGCATTGGAACATTTTAATATTTCAAAACCACCGGCTACAGGTGACGATGACGCTCATGCAGACGATGATCCTGAGGATGGAGAAATAGTTGAGATTAATAGTCACACTATGGACAATGGTGTGACGGATGATATGATTGTTGACCAGCCCCCCTGCATAGCATCACTCCAGCCATCACCACTATTACCTTCGGACCATAGTCCTAGCAACACGCCGGATTCATTCTCACTGGTCCCATTGCCACAGTGGTACCAACGACCCCAGCTCCCTCCCATCTCAACCTCTGACGCACTTGGCCCAGGCATGATATCATTAAACTCTCCTGAACACTCGCCGGTAGCCAAAAAAAACCCAGTCGACAATTCACTGTCTTTTTTTTCCGATTACAAGGAGTCTTCACCCAGTCGTCAGTCTACGCCCATTGACTCAGAGGACTCAGATATTGGTGCCAGCCGAGCACTACAGTCTCTTCGTGTCAGTTCACTCAAGGGAAGTCGTGAAAGTTCACCTTCTCTTGCTACAAAACAGTCTCGTCCATCTCCTTCAAGTGCATCTCAGTGTCCCCCCTCATCATCACGCAAACGCCCTGGCAGCAGTACTCTTGACCAGACCACAGAAAGGATGTCCCAAACGGCAGAATCTCTGATGCTGCACCTTGATAGCAAACGTGAGGTTCGTGCCAAGCATGAACGCTATAAACGCATGAAGCTCGAGAGCGAAATATGGGCTCGTGATCTCAAGGCCCGCAGTGCTCGTGATGAGCGGGAGCATGCAATGCGTCTTGCTGAACAAGATCATCACCACCAACAGGAGAGGATGACTCGGCAAATGGAGATTGCAAGAATTGAACTCGAGCTGTCTCATGCACGTCGAGAAGAGGAGGAGGCTCGGATTCGTCGTATTGCTATGGAGCGTGGTTTTGATCAAAGCTGAAGTAGGTTTGTACCGTGTCATCTTGCAACTGTTCATTTAGAAATATGAGTGGTACTTTCTCGAGAAAATCTCAAGCATGATTGCTACAGGTTTGCGCAAATTTCCCTCATTGGGTACTAAAGAAGATGAAGAGCTTCTAATTGACGACCATAAATACTACAGGTTTGCGCAAATTTCCCTTGTTGGGTACTAAAGAAGAGGAAGAGCTTCTAATTGATGACCATAAATACTACAGGTTTGCGCAAATTTCCCTCGTTGGGTACTAAAGAAGAGGAAGAGCTTCTAATTGACAATCCTAAATGCTACAGGTTTGCGCCATATATACTTGCTAATTCCTTTGCGCCAACGAGGAAAGCAACCATGTCTTTAACGTGTTGCGAAAATCCTGCCCCACACTTCCAATGTAAGTTTGATCACCTACTGCACCACCGCCCTCTCGCTGATCATCCTCTCCTGCATCAGCGTCAGCACCAGTTTGCCTTGACCTCCGAGGTTCTTCATAGAAGCGGACATTTGAGTTCTCATGGTTTGATTTTTCCTCAATTTCGACGATTAAATTGTGCAGAATGAAGCATGAACGGATCCACATGTTTGCGTAGTCGAGGTCCTTCTGGCTTTGGATTGGGATGCGAAGCTCCCGCAGGGATTGAAACCGGCCTTTGATAGAGCCGAAAAAATGTTCTGAACGAACACGAACCTAGACATTGGGTGAGGACTACTAATATATATTGCCATTGATACTCACCGTCGACAGGTTAGTATTGAATATCTTTTGGTCTGGCATCAAGCTCCCTCCTGGTGGCCGTTTGTATGGTGGCACACACCAGGTTCGTGCAGCATATGCTGAGTCGGCCCACAACCACTCTCCTGCACCAAAAAATGACTCAGGGTTCCGGGAAACCCTCGTTCGTGCAAATACGTTTGAGTCATGAAGACTTCCAGGTACGCCGATGACATAGTCCACAATACGAAGGTTATGAGGGAATATAACGACCTTTTAAATTGTAAGTTACTGTGCTGCACACCGAACTGATACTTACCTGTGCTGTCAAAGAGTAGTCCGAATTTTTGTCAAAGAAACCCTCCCCATGCCAACCAGGTTTTTCATGTAAGGGGGATGGAGTCCCATCTACACAAAGAAAACCTCCACGCCACTCATGACATGTTTTTCTTTCTACATAGGCTTTTGCTCGCTCTCGTTCAACTTGGTCCTCGTGGTCAAGCGGATCAAAATGAATGGCTCGGTCATGAAGCTGCAACAGCGCAATCATCACGCGTTTGTAGCAGTTATAGACGGTCCCTACGGACACTCTGGCCCAGTCAGAAATGTCTTCAGTAGTTGCTGCATTGCCATAATGGCCGACACCATTGAGAAAGACAGCGAGCTGAACTGCGACGGGAAGTTGGGGATTGTTTGAGTTGTTATGGAAGATAGGGTGCCCTTGGATTAACTTCGTAAGTTCGGCAAATATGTCTGCATCAACGCGAAGCTTGCGTTGAAATTTGTCAGTTGAGAACAGAGCCCACTCCTCCAGCAAGTGTAGCTGAGGAGCGCGACTCAGACGTGGACGGACAGTAAGGACCCGACATTTCTCCACCTCATCATGCAATGCACCGATTGCGTCAACGAACTGTGTAAAAACTCGTTCACACATGTCTGGGATATCGTGTGATAGGACGCTCGAGTATGCTGTTGAGAGTGATACAAGGGAATTGATTGACGAGGCAGATGTGACCGATGAGGTAGGGGATTCAGGCCATGCTGGTGATGCTGTCCGTATGCTGATATCAGACCCACTATGACCACTGGCAGTGTCGCTGATCTCTGATGAGTCCTCCTCCTCATCTACTAGTAGTTCATCTACCATAAACTCAACTAACTCCATGTATCGCGCGATAGTAAGGTCATGACTAGTTTGTTTGAGGCTGCGAAGGAGCCTTGAACGATCGGATTCCCGAGGCATAATGATATTGAAAGATGGTGTCGCAGACTGCAGTAGATGATGACGGTCTGAGTATAAGGTTAGGGTTAATGTGTCAGCGTCGGAGCCTCAATTAACCGGCAAATTCCAAAATGCTCAACGTTTGAAATTTCTATACGAAGTTAACTTTGAGAACCACTAATATAACATACCGTAGCGTAATATTATATTATTTTTTAAATTGAATTCGTGTTCAAATCAGTACAGAATTCACATCAATAATTGATTAATCAATCAATGAGCATGGGTGGTCTAGGCTCAGTTCAAGAATAGTCTTGTCATCGGAAACACCTGGTTCTCACCACTTTGGGGTTAGTGAATCAACCCCAAGTGTGCTCGTGGGTTAGGTGGGCCATAGTTACCATGTTGACAGTAGGCACGCACTGCATCCCACATCAACTGATCATCACATATATCAGTCGGCTTTTCTTACAAGCACGGCTATGAGCCGCGGCGCTGAGAAAGCTGGCTGAAGGAGAAGCTCTGTGTAGTCAGCATTCATGATCCGAATGCTTAAAAAGTTAACACTAACCGTTCTGAAGATGTGGCAGCATTTCCCTTGCTGAACTAGTGATAGTGGGGCCGGGGTAGCTGAATGCGAGAGGGGGACCACAGAGTGTACGGGGTAGTGTACAGTGAACAAATTCTCTGTGGGCAAGCAATGACTATGGCGTTAGACCACCTTCCAAGAGTCGTACACGACATCATGTACTCGCGCTGACCTGCGCGTTGCAGGTGAGCATATGTTCCGACTCCTGAGCACAGTTCGAAGTTCTCGTATGGTTGACCATCATGCATGACCGACACGTTGACAGGAGTGCTAACGGGTTCCTACTAAAACTAGAAACGACGATCCAGGGTAGGTGAGTGGGCGACTCATCTTCAAACTTCCAATCGCAGATGCTGGCTCTTCGATCTCGAAAGCAGACATGCATACCAAGCTTCTTGGCGCACCGCGATAACTCCATATAGAATTTGGAGCTTGATTGTCACTTGTCAGTCGACTGTCAGTAATGTTATGGCTATTAGTTCACGAGTCTTCAGTACGACGTAGTATAACTTGCTCACGAAAAAAATGGTAGATAGGTTTACGCAAATCATTGGGATGTGTGCATCGAGGTAGACTTGAATGCTCCGTGGGTTTCATTTTGATCAAGCTGCACATGGCTGATACACTTACTTGGCCAGCTGTGCATTCGCAAGACGGGTGGAGTGGATAAAGACCAATTTCCATTTTGAGAACTAAGGAAAACGGGTATCGTGAAATGACAACACCGACGGAAGCAGTTTGGTCTGCTTCTGCTCTTGTTTCCCTAGGTTTCTCTCTTTACATTCTCCATCAAGGCACTCAGCAAGGATCGGCGCTCACATTTTTCTTGCTGCTATCAACAACGTTGTTTTGCAGCAAGCTGCAAGGTTTTAGCCCGCCGCCACCTCGACGTGTTTTCCCTGTGCTACCCACGTTCTGAGTTATTCCCTGAAGCCTTTCAAGGATAAACTGAAACCGTGTTGCTGACTACATCGCCGTAATGCCTCTTCCAAGCGGCACGCCTCTGTCTCTCCAAGGGCATTCTCGCCCTGGAGACACTGTTCAGACCAAGCCTAAGCACGCTATGATCGTCCGTATGTCAGCTGAGACACTAGAAGCTCTGGAAGACTTGTCTAGTAACCCTGTGATGAATTTCGAGTTTGGCGATAGTCCAGTCAGTTCAAGTACTTGCCACTCGGCCATATCTAACATTCAATCTCAGGGCATTTATATCGGGGAGACATTCTTTCCAATGCGACCTCTGAAAGAGAGTTCTCCGCACGAAATCTATCTCAGAACGTCCTCTGCAGCCAAGCCAAATGCTCCATTGAAGCTCTATGCCAACGTCATGGGAAAATTCATCGTTGACCGACAACTTGACGAGAAGGTTACCGATAAAGTACGGCAGCAAACCATCGAGGCGAAGAAGCAACATTCCGAGCGTCAGACCATCATGCTCGATGCCCCGCTCATATCTGCGTCAAGTACGAAGAATTTGAAGCGGAAAACGCCAGGTTCAGGGACGGTGGTAAAGAAGATTGCACAACGCGATACTCTTCGTACTCCTGCTGCATCTACCCCTGTTACACGCAAAATCTCGCCGATACCACAGACCGCTTCGTCAAAGGCGAATGCAGATATTCGCAGGCGTCTTATCCACTTCCTTGCGGTTGAGAATCGTGAAACAGACTTGACAGTAGCCAGGGTTTGCGGGAATAGCTGTGATGCCACTGCAAGGGCTAATTTACTTAGTATCTTAGAGGAGGTGGGTATGCGTCACTCTACTTTGACTTTTTCACTCAATGGTGAATGTACAGGTCGCCGAGCAAGTCCAAGCACGGAGAGGCGACAAGTCTCCTCGAAAATGGAGTCTCAAAAACCGTACATGGCTCGAAGTGCGTCCATACGAATGGGAGACATACAAACCGTCAGAGCGGACCAACATTGCTCGACAAGGCAGAGTCGTGCTCAGTTCCCTCAGGATACCTGAGTCTGACTCTGTGTGGGATCATTTTCGCTTTCGAAACGTCGCACCTCCTACTGGAGCTGCTCCTCATCCAACCCACGGAGGTAAGACCATCACAGGCCCACCTGCGGGTCTCCTTAAGCCGAAGCCCGAGCCCAAACGACCTGCTATATCCAAAGATCTGAAACAGAAAGCGAAGGCAGATTCTTCTCGAACAAAGGGAGATATACAGATGAAAGACGAGAGTACGCGGCCCAGGGGCGACATACAGATGAAGGACGAGTCCGTTAAACTCCCTAGGGTGGCCGCAATTAAGTATGAGGAAGCCAGTCCATCGCCCAGTAGCAGCACCAGCACCAGCTCGAAGGTGGCGTCCAGACGATTACCGGGCTCTGGATACGTTGCCAAAAAGTCTCCTCCCGCCGTTGAGATGGCATCTCGTGAAGCTGCAGGTCCAGTCGATGTTCGTCCTCAACGACCCCTACCCCGCTTACCTTCCAAACCTGTACCGGCGCCCCTTCCGCCACTCCCAAGTCAGGAGAAGACGCCTGCCACTTCGATGCCAATGAAGATGACGAAGAAGATGCTTCCACCTGAAGATTCCGATAGAGAGCGCGAAAGACATAGAGATAAAGATAGACCACCGAAGGATAGAGTTCTTGCTGGTGTGAAGCGGAAGAACGCCACCCATGATGCAGGGGATGCGCAAGACGAGGAGGGGCTCAAGGCAAACTCGTTCAAGAAGCGCAAAACGGAAGAGAGTCCACCTGCTGCACCTTCGTCTTCATTAAAAGGTCGAGACTTGTCTCTTCCAAAGAAGCCGGTCGAAGCCGGATCTCCTATACCACCTCCGCCGAAGAAGATCAAAAAAGAGCCTTCTCCGCTTCCACCGCCTCTTCCACCGCCTCGTACCACCTTACCGACGCAACCACCGCCCCCAAACTCGCCTTCCAAAATAGAACAACGACCGAAATCCAACGGAGCATCAAAAGCCAGACGAAAGTCACCAATATATACCTCATCGGATGAAGGAGAAATACCAGAGCCGCCACGGAAGTCAGTCCAGGATCCTTCCACGAACACTGATCGCTCCAAAGGCAAGGAGGGACGTGCCCGCCCCCGATCTTCTTATCCACTACCCCCTGATCGTAACGGGCTACGTTCGCGGTACCAGTCCAAGTACGGACATTACCTGGGCACATATTCCCAAATTGTCGCACAGAAACGGAAGATCGAGGCCATCCTGAACGGAGAATCGGAAGCGGAAGGAGAAATCATGGATCCGGAGGAGCTGAAGAGACTCACTGCTGAGCACAAGAACCAGAAAGAGGAGTTAGAGTCCATCCAGGAGAAGTGGATGAACGGATCTGTATCGGAATAAAATGGATCACATCGCGATTGTAAACTTCTTCAGGGCTTAAGGCGGACATGACCTACTCATCAATACCTTCAGTATCTACGCCAAATTTCTTGTTGTACATCGCTTTCACATATTTTTCGTTCATTGTTTTAATGTTTGACTATACTGTCGCAGAATTGCAGCTATGGAAACTATGCATGTATACGCTGATACATAAACTAATTATGACTGTTGTTTAATTTTCGACTTGAAAAAGTAGTGTCCAATACTATCTACATCGGCATTTGATCAGCTAGGAAATATGCATTAAAGAATCGGTCACTGACTCTTCGCCGCGATGAAGAGAAAAAGTTCCAAATAGACCATGTAACAGACGCGAAACCTGAACTGAGAACTACTTAACTACAGCCTATAGTGAACAATCATCACCTATAGAAACCCTCTTGCTGAGGCCCTTTGAAACCGACTTCCTCGAGTTCTTTGAAGCCGGCTTTAGTATTACGATCCTGTTTCTCGAGCTACGCTTCGAGTGTACGGGAGTAATTTCGTCCGTTAATGTACCAGCTTCTGGCGAGGGTCAGATCTGATTGGACGTATACCTAAAAGGATGCACAATATTCATTGAGCTCGGCAGAACATGCACGAGAAGGTCGTAAGAAGGTATCGTCCCACCTCTGAAGGTAAGGTTCAGTTTCAAAGGGTGAACACCTTGTCGGTGAAGAATGCTTGAGTCATTCATCCATCGTCCTGTTCAAAGCGATACGGGGTCATCTTATGGCAGAACGGATGCAAGAATAATAAAGATTCGCGTGCATGATTTGCAGAGGTCGGACACAACCAGGTGGATCATTTTTGAAGAAGCTCTTCATAATTTTCATGTGCTCAAATACCTGTGCCTGATGAGGGACTAGCTATTTGATGTGATGCACAACACTCACTTCGATGGACAAAATACGGTCAAAGCTGAAGATGTGAATTAGTGTATGGTCTACGCTTGACAGAAAGGCTGCTACCACTGAGTTTCATAGAATTCAAAGGTATTAAGCATCGGCAGTGATGATCCATTCGTTGAGTCTGACGCAGGTATTGTGACGTACCAACTAAGGTCCAGAATATCCATCCCATCTGTTAGCTGTGCTCAGTTCTCGCAGTAGCTTTCTAACATCAAAACGTTTGCCTGTTCCAGCGTTACATAGCCAGTTGGATACAGACGAGAGGAATATTCAATGTTCGTATGGGCTTGGGCAGGAGAGAATGAAAGTCATGGACACCTGTCAACGCGTACTAAGTAGCGATCAAGAGTTTCAAGGCACGCGCGCGAATGTCCTCGATTCATGATTAATTTCTCGTAGTCATTAACGGCGTAGGGCACGGATTGTTACACGAAGAATGAGGTCTGGAACTGGGTCCTTCCATGGCATGCATAATATTGACCAGGAAATGAGGAAAAGTTAAAACATCCAGCCATTAGACTGATCCCTGGCTGGTTATATTACTTGCGGTCCTGTTAGAGAGCGTATTGAGTCTGCAAATCATCGATAAACATTGCTAGTAGTCTCCGTTATGTAGAAATATATGTGAGGACCTAGTGTTCACAGCTAGGACTCAGGCTCCTGAAAATATGTTGTAGCAACCGTGAGAAACACCTAATTATAATACGTCTGTTTAGACTTTTCTCTTTACCGTGAACATGTGCGCAATATGCACAACATGTCTGCACCGCCATCCTTTGTGTTCAAGACTTTTGGAGTCCACTTTAACACACGCACAAATGCAAGCTTGCTACTGCATACTCGCCGTAGATTTCCTCGCCCCGATATCGATCGCTACGACACTATCCGCCTGTTTTTTCAGCGGCAGCTTGCAACACATAGTTCTACGCCAGTGACGCCACTACCAGCCTGCAGGAGATCTACGTTACACACGATATTTACTCAAAGTTCTTCTAGGTCATTTACCAGATGTGACTTCCGGGAACTGAGGTCCCTTCGGTCGCGCCATAGCCACTCGAGCGAGGACGAGAGAGGTAGCATACTTGAGAGCGACCGCTTCCACCAGGAAAGCAAAGCACAGTTACCCGGCTCCGCCAGTTCTGTAAAAGGAGATTTAGGACAAGATACGGATGTCCATCCTCCCCCTCCACCATTAAATCTCGACAACTATCCCCGTCTGTACCGCAGATTAGCTCTATCCCTTTCTCACCTTCACCGCCCCACACGAGACGACTTCCTGAAAGTAGCCAGTGGGTTCTGGCAACGTCTACGGATCCGCTTTAAGTGGTTTACTATACGTTCTTTCCGGAGATTTAATGCAGATGACATTTCCGCTTTCATAACATGGTTCCTAATGAGCCAAACTCTATGGATATTGGTTGGAACGTGAGCTGAAAATACCTGGTCTGAAAATCTGATGACTTATACTACTCAGGACGACATTCTTTTCCGTGGTTTTTGCCACTGCTAATAGTTTGCGATTGCAAGGTGTGTGTCGCCTCTATGTAATCATATATATGTTTCTCATTAGACATCGCAGAATATATAGCACGTGCCATAAGTAACTACCTCACCAGCGAGACTGGCGTCACAGTTATCTTCGAATCTGCCATAGTTCCCAAATGGAAGGACTCTCGCATCTCCTTCAAAAATGTATATGTCTCCCGCAGATCATCGTCCACCACCCGTCCGCGAGCGCCAAAAGAACATATTGGACATAAAGCGGCTGTTGGATATGATGTCAGTAGCCACCCTGCATACCACTATTTTGTGGATGACGACGAAGAAGTGGTCGAGAGTCACACCGAGGATGATGTCAACTATTCCATGTTTGACCTCAACGTAGACTCTATAGACGTCACTTTATCACTCCAGCACTGGCTGAGTGGCAAGGGCCTTGTGGAGGATGCTGTGGTCAAAGGCGTTCGCGGGGTACTAGGTGAGCATCTTTGTTCGTCGAACATCAACTTGAACTGAGGTCTGCAAACAGACCGTCGCTCTGTTTTCTGGGACCCAGAAAATCCACTTGACCCGGCTGCATTCCGTCATGTTGGCCACCAAGGCGACTTTGAGATAAATTCCCTACAACTCGAGGACGTTCTTGTGACCGTATATCAACCTGGCGATTTTAGGCCTTATACTGCCTCCATTTTTCGCGCAGACATAAAAACATTCCGGAAGCAATGGCTCTTCTACGACTTTTTGCGTGCGGAAAACGTTGTAGGGCAGTTCGATAACTGCCTGTTCAGTTTGCATAAACCTCAAAGCATCGGCCGAACTACTGAACAGGATCTCAAGGATGGCAAATGGTCGCGGATGGTAATGTGAATCGACCCTATCTCTGGTCAGTTCTGATACGTTAATCATAGTCTAGGATCCGCATCGATGGCGTTAATATTGATCATATGCAAAATTCCACGACATTGGAAGGCGGCCCCTTGTCGTGGATAACATCTGGCAAAGTTGATGCAGTGCTAGATATAAAATTTCCTAGGGACGCAGAAGATGAATTTGCGTTGAATGCCATTCTGGGTGAGCTCGCAGATGCCATCACTACAGCGGCTACTGCTTCTCTACCCATTGAAAGGATACCTGGGCAGCGGGAGCTCGCAAAACCACCTCTTACTGCACCTACGACCGATAACGAGAGAGAAGCTGATGATAGTCCTAAAGTTGTCATCGACATAGACTTGCGATTTAGGGATATCAAGGCTGCTGTTCCGCTATTCACGTCGGATCTCTCATATGTCAACAGCGCACTAATAAGATCTATAGTGGCATTCATGAAGTGAGCGAAACATTCTATCTACCATGCTCGTTTCATTGATTTGTCCAGCGCACATCATACCTTGGTTCCTATTCACTGCAGAGTGGTTAAAGATTTGAGTGATTATGACGGTGCATGGACTGTGAGTATCTTTCTGGAGTTTTCGTAATTCCACTCATACATTGGCTTTATAGATGTGGGAGAGTATGTTGTGTTTCTCATGTGATAACTTACTACTACTAATCACCTCAAATTGTAGCTGGCCTCATGGATGAACTTTCACAGAAGGTGGAAATAATTCGATTTCTGATCAATGTGATCTGATGAGCTTGCTTTAGATATACGATGCACTTGCTTATCACGTCTCCCAAGTCAATTTGAACAGGCGAGTGAAAGCAGTCAGCGTGTGGTCATTGCAGATGACTGCCAGTGCTGTACTGTCTGCGCTGAGGAACCTAGTGGATCCAGTGTCTATGCAGGTTCGGGATCTGTACTACGTGAATGGCGTTCCATACGACGCCTTAGTTCCTGGATCGTAGGCTGGCAAATGTTTTGCAGCTCATTCTGCGTTGCGCCTTTATCTATCAAACGGAATTCTAGGAGACATGTTCGTAAATACGGTTGAGTGTTCTATTACCAGTCGTATTTTCTAACGAGAGATCTTTTGACATGGGAGTCAGAGAATGACGAAGGGTTGTATAACAATATTGATTTGATCACCATCTCGTTTGTAGCGATGCTAACGGCAGTGGAATGAGCGGAAACGCCAAATAGCCAGAGATGTTGGGAAAATGATAGAAATGACCTTGACAATGTCCGCGACATGCCCATGTTGCATCTCCTCCGCAACTCGTCAATGTTTCGACACTGGATCCTGAAGCCTGAGGTTTTATGCTCTCTTGATTGGAAAAATGGAGGTTATGCATGATGCCAGTAACGCACCAGTACGTGGCTGCACGAGTCCTCCTCTTCAGGTTTGTGCCGCTCGCGACAACTATCAATACCAATACTCATTACTCGCCAGCTTCTGAAAATTGCCAATCATCTACGATATGCCGTAACAGTGTAGCACCGCTGCCAGATACCGTTAATTACATGACTCGTTCCCGTTCTAAGAGGGATGGTTGTCAATTCTGACGTGTCGATCAGGATAGTCCCCGTGGGTTCCCACAGAGCAGCCTTCCTCACGACTGACGGACCTCACTATGAATGAATGTAGGTGACCTGGTGGAGTTTCCTCGCTGGCAATCGTGTCTGTGTGACTAAATCAACAGGCTGAAACTGAATGCTCAATATACGTGCTTCAGTTATAAAGCACGTCATGTTCTAAATCTGAACATCAGTTTCTCCCCCATTGCCCCAAGTATGAGAACATGCCCCGATCACTGCGTTTAAATTCGACTGAGTCCAAGCAAGAGGATGGGAACATTATCATTGTCTCTGACTTGACCGTCGTTGGCTTCAGAGGCCTTTTTGAAAATAAATTTTTGTGAGTGGTTTTGTGAGTTGACAGAATTTAAACGATGGGATATATTTGCGGCGCAGACTTGGTGTATCCTTATTCTCGACTCTCGGAGGATTCGTGAGTTTTTCTTTTACAGTATGGATGACCGTCATTAACATTGTGCCTTGTTACATACATTCAACAGCTCTGTGGCTACGTCCTGGTGAGCTCGGCAACGTCCTGGCGTGGCACTAACTTAACATCTAACTATGCATCAGGGACTCCCCGGCAACGTGCTCACCATCGAGTCTTTTGGAGCGAAGTTCCCAGATATCTACATGAATGCAACGCTGAAGGTAAGGGTGATATTCCCAAAGATTGCGACCCTGTCGGAGTAAACCACTCTTAGGGATGGTTTTCCGCCGCATTTTTGCTGGGCAAGTCAGCATAACATGCCGCCAGCGTCTGCCAGCTGATGTACGTCCGCAGCTGCCTGGTTCGGAGCTAAAATGAGCGGCCCTGTCTGTGACAAAGTGAGATCTATTATTTAGAGAGACAGGTCAAATTATGATCGACTATGACCCAGATCGGGCGAAAGATTGTAATAATATACAATGCTGTGATCTTTCTTCTCGGTAGTTCACTCCAAGCAGGTGCCACGTCTCGCAGTAAGTTCTATTCGTCACACTTCTCTTCGCTGAACATCATTTTACCAGTTGAACTGTTCGCCGGTCGCGCGATTGCTGGTTTGGCAGTCGGTTCCCTGACGCACGTCGTCCCAATGTATCTCGCAGAGATATCCAGTGCCAAAATTCGTGGATCTTTAGTTTCTCTGCAACAACTCGCTATCACATCTGGGGTGAGCACAACAATCAGTACTAAGGTTATGCATCTGACACCATAAAATGTAGATTCTTGTCAGTTGTACGTGAAAGTCTGCTTTCATATATTCGTATGCGCTCATTACTCGAATACTGGATTGCGTATGTCACATCACGTATCGGGGGAACCCGTTGTGCCCCAGGAATACCATACACTGGGACACTTCCGAACGGCATCCCCGCGTTCAATCCTTATACCGATGTCCCTCCTGGCGGTTGCACTGGTCAAACACAGGCATCATGGAGAGTTCCACTTGCTTTCCAAATACTACCTGCCTTGGTGTGTTGGCTATATTTTCTGCCTGCTCCTCATACCTATGGAAGTGCAGTGTCTTGGCATTGGCATGCTCTTCGCGCCATACTCGCCCCGTTGGCTCGTTGAGCAAGGCCGCGAGGAGGAGGCTCTGGACACCCTGTCGCGTATTCGACGAAAGCCAGCCGAAGACTGTTCTGTTCACACAGAATTTCTGGCGATCGTGACTGAAGTTCGCTTTGCGAGAGAGGTCATGAAGGCGGCATATCCTAATGCGGGACCAGCCGGACGAATAGTCGATAAATACTTGGCATTGAGATCTAGCTGGTCGAAGTCTAAGTATTTAGCTGTTGGATGCCTTATTATGGTGCTCCAACAAAATATGGTGGGTTTTTAAATTATAGTCTTTATTTTATGGTAATGGGCTGTGGTTTGCCAGGCGGTGAATGTAAGTCGTGGTTCATCCTTCTGGAACCAACGTCGCTTACTTTGCTTAAGACTCTCGCCTACTTACTGCCTACGAGTAAGTTTTACGAAATGTTTTGTTTTAACTGTCGAGTTCAGAGTTAACTTTCATCTAGTGTTCAGCCAACATGGTCTTGACCCCAATACGACCTCCCTGATTGCCACTGGGGTTTATGGGATTGTTAGCGTGAGTTCAAGTATAGACAACATCACATAGAAGCTTCCTGATTTGTTCCAAGATGTTCGCTACTTTCCCTGCTATCATTCTTGTTGATAATATGGGCAGGCGACCTGTATTAATATCTGGTGCTACCTGATGTTTAATTTGTCTGACAATCGTGAGTTCTCTCATAACCGTGTACGGCGAGGATTGGCCAGCACATGTGGTAGCGGCTCGTATTACCATTGGTAGGTGCGCTGTAATTACCCACCGAACATGTTGAACTGTCTTATAGCGTTCGTGTTTCTCCAAAATGTCAGCTTCTCTTACTCGTGGGCTCCGATGGGATGGGGTGCGTGACGCATAACTTATTTTCTTCGAGGATTCAATGTCTTGGTTAGTCGTTACCAGTGAAATATTCCCGTTGCACCTCCGGTCCACTGGTATGTCCATCACTACATCGTTCATGTGGATGATAAAATTGTGCGGTTTTATCATTTTCTTACGTCTATCTGGTACTGACATACTGAGTTAGTTTGACTGGGCTGTTGGCAGTGAATCCAAGTTCGATCAGAATAGGGTACTATATATCTGCCGGGTCTTCTCTTGTTGCGTTACTCTCAGCTAGTAGGTCAAATCCGAAAATTGTGTCAAAAGTATGTTTAACCGTTTTCCAGTATTCTTTATTCCAGAAACCAAGGGTCGGGTAAGTATTTTGTTAGGTACGCATGTCCTGTTGAACATGGTTGACAATGTTGTACAGACCTTGGAAGAAACGGATCCTGTATTTCGTAACATCACTACTGATAGTCAGCGAGAACAGAAGCTGAGTCTATTTATCAGGAGCTTCAATTTGGTCTGCGCGCTTCTGTAAAGAAATTTATGGCTGGCCCAGGTCATCATTTTACCATCGAATCGATGCATCCATCATGTATATTATGAACTTTGTCTTTTTCTATCCTCATTATTACCTCCACTTGTTCTTTTCACAGCATCGTCAGTATCAAGGACGCAACAACAGAAGCCTTTCTTATGAAGACAGGTGATTTTGTGCTGTCTAGAACGAACCTCACTTCCGCTCTCTTCCATGTTGAATATACCGTATGCGTAAGCGCTATCTCTCCTTTTGCCATCTTTGTTCAGTGCAGTCCTATACAAACCAGTACGAAGCTCTACATTGATCAGACAGCGCATGTTATCTTTCTCTATGCTCCAACCAAGCCTTGAAATATGGTTAATACAGTGATTTGCAAAATGAAACCATAGTTCAGGTCTGACAGTCCTCGCGAGCAAACACCTCATGATCCCCTCGCGACGTTATGTGACTCATTCAAGTATGCCAATCAGTGTATAAACAGCAAATGTAATTTACTCATCTGTATCGTTGTAATATTCATTAATGATGATGTCTTACTATCCACGAGTGATTATATATGACGCTCCAAAAGGAACTTTAATAAATTGCGCGATACGGCATCAAATGCGCGATACACAACATTGAGTGCGCGATACACAACACCGAGTGCGCGATACGGCATTCCAACAGGCGACCAAATGATTTTTAAGGCCTGGCCAGTAGTAGTAATTTGTGCATTATTATTGTGTAAAACACTATACTCAAAGTCAAGGAACGTCTCGATGTGCACCATCGGCCCATTGCATATGAAGTCTCACCCATGGTGCGTGCAGGAACTTGTACAAATCAAAAGAGATGTGAGGAGGACCGGAAACAGCTGTGGTGGAATGGAATGGATAGGTTTTTGCTGAATGGATGAATTCTTCAACCTTGTAAGGAGGCTGTCGAACGCTTCGAGAAACTCGGCTCATCAGAGAGATGATTCAACCTAGACTGCTGGAGGGCCATATTATATATTGTGAAATAGCTAGTAGCTGCACTTTGAGGTTGCGTATCACGCACTTGGGGTTGTGTATCGCGCGCTTGATGCCGCAATTTATTATGTAAAGTTCCTTTTGGAGCGAAGTTGACTGCTATTGCGGAGTTCAGAATTAGAACTCCGATTGCTGGTTTCAAAATCTGTCGCTGCCTGACATGCCTTTCCCATAGTAATAACCTCTTGTTTACGATGCGATTCCCACTGGCGAGATGGAAACTCTTCGTACACAAGTTGGTATGACTTTTTAAACATATATCAAGTACGGGCCTAGGTACACAGTATGATTACGATACCACGATCACAGGTACATGGTACATCGATGTCCCTCACCTAGGAGTTGGCCTTTATGATTTAGTGTCATCGCAAGTAAAGGATAGGCTGACAACGATCTCAAGAGCGTAGCGAGGTATCTTGTTGTATCAAAATTAGCACGGGAGTCAGGCGGAATGTGTAAAAGAGTCGCTGCTTGTGGGCAATACTGTTCCGGGGTTTGAGTGCTACTTGCCAGTGAACAGCGTTCGTGACGTACACTGGGTGCTAATCAAGCATGTAGCTGTGCAGCCTGAGACCACAGAGAAGCATTTTTCCAAGGTGTTCTCCTACTCAGATCATGTGACAGAACGGCAAATATTGTTTCATTCTTTCTGAATTAGTAGGTGTAATCTTATTACTGTAATCCCCCAATCGCAACGACAATAACCTGCTAGACTCACTCAGAAATTTGAGGGCTAGTGACCATTTGGCGTGTCAAATTAGTCTAATCGTCACACAACAGGAACCCCAAACATCAATTTGCATTCATCACGAAGTACACTACAACCAGAGTAAGAACCTGACACCCAACAGAGAGGGATGGGGAGACCCAATCCTATCCACATCAACCCAAATCCAAATCTCTGACCACAACCACACCCAAGCGCTCACCACACAAGCTCGTTTCATTTCATCAAACCCTAGGGCGAGAAACAAGTGGAACATGCGATGGGAGACAGCGTCGAGGAAGAAGAGCCGGAGACAGACAGAGTTTGTGGAGGAGAGGGGCGGAACAGGGTGAAACGAAGGAGAGTCGGATGTAGGTATGGAAGCGTAGGTAAGCGTGGATGGGTAGCAGAAGCGAGTGGTGCCAAATAAAAAAATGAAGACGCCAGGAGACTAGGAGTCGAAATAAAGCAAGATAGAGTAGGAGATAGATAGAACATAGACAACTTTTATGGGAACGAAGATGATGATGACAAGTCCTATGAGTGATGAGATGGATGCGGAAGACATGACAATGATAGATATGTCGCGGAAACCGATGATGGTCTGGCGCTTGGTGAAGGGTGGCCAGAAAGATTCAATATATTAGTATACGCTGACGTCGTCCCACACCAGCGCAGCCGAGAAGTCCATGTCGACATCGAAGGTAGTGCTCGAGTCGATAGCGACGTCCTGCGTATTGGCAGCATCTCTAGTAGTCTTTCTATCCCCATCTCTACACTGAGTTGTTCCGCCCAATTGGCTGTGTTGATCCCACTCGTAACCAACCCTAGGCCGAGTTCCTCGACGGAAGTGGGCTTGCTCAGCACCTCCGTGTTGTTCGCGTCTTCTGCCGAAGGGCAAGTGCCTGGAAGAGCGCAAGTGCCAGTCGGCGGGGACGTGAGGATCTCTGCGAACAGGCGCGTGAGGGTAGCGTCTGTGGCTGCCTCGTCTTCAGGCTAGGATACACAAGATGAGTTGGACTTGTATGCTTAGGAGTGGTAGCTGACTAACCTCGATCGCAGCACTGTGGTACATCTGGATGCTCTCGCCTGTCCCGTGACTAGACGTATGCTGCCCACCCGCTGCAGGGACACTGCCGTGTGAACGGGAGTGGTCGCCACCCGTGCTAGGTGGCGAGTGGGAGCATGTCCAATCGAGGAAAGGTCAAGAGTTTCCTGTGGTATGTCAACAGGTGCTGGTGAGTCGGATGGCGTGAGATCTGAGACAGGAAATGTGGGACTAAGTGGAAAATCGAACGAGTCACCCAAAAACAACATAGGGCTGTCTGTAAGCGTAGAGTGTGTGGGTGCAGGAGATAATGGGTAAGAAAGGGTTGCAAGGGAAGTCGATTTAGGTGATGAGGGACTGGAAGATGCGGAGTCTGCTGTTGAAGGAGATTTCACTGATGCAGGTGATGGTGCACAAGTGGAGGAGAGGATTGGAGTCGAGCCTGAAGTCTCGTGGAGAGCAGACGGGTTGGCGCCTTGGGTTGTCAGGGTCCGCAACACTGCCTCATAGCCCATCTCAAGGGTTCGAATGCGTTCGCGTAGCTCGAGGTTTTCACGTTCCCGTTGTTCCTCGGCACGTTTCCGCTTGCGCTCCTGCTCCTGCTCAATGGTTACAACCTCGGGCTCCGAAGTAGAGCTGACCGAGGGTGAAGCGGGTATGGTTATTGGAACACCAGCGCGAAGACGTCTGTTTTCTTCTTCAAGTTCAGCGACTCTGCGCTCCAGAAAGGAATATTGAGCTTTTCTGCGGTCACGAGAATTTTGTGCCGCTATGCGATTGCGGTGTGCACGGGCCTCTTTGCGCTCTTCCGGTGTTATGGCTGAGCGAGGGCGCTTACGTGGAGGTCCCTGTATGGATGCATCTGGAGAGTCTGCACGAGATGATGAGGGAGATGCAGGATGCTTGAGGGAGGAAGACGATGGAAGAGAAAGACTGGATGGGTTAACGAAATTTGGTGAAGGTGATGGCGACATGGTTACACGTATGCAGTCAACGTATTGGACTTGGCGAAAGTGCTGAACAGGCCTAGTCCTTGCTCGTGTCTCGTTAAAAAGGACGCTAGCTAATCAACTGAAAGGGCTAGGAAATTCGAGTGCAGGAAGAGGTGGCCATGAAGAAAAAGAACACGTACACAGGACACGTATACAAAACCACAACACAGCCACAAACACAAACAAACTGCGCAGCAGTGCGCAGGTGCTGTCACTTGATCATAATAAACGCGTGAATTTAACTAGCCGAGTAGGCCGCAATAACTTGAATTCGCTCAGGCTCTAGGCTAAGATAGACCTACATGTGAACACAAATTACACTATTCACAGCCCTGGGAGGCTCCTTATCATGTAATTCCCACAGTGACCCCGGGCCCACAAACGATGCTGGCTCTGCCAGCGGAGGGTGAGTCAGATACAACGCGCTCGACGGTTTCATTCCTAGAACACTCTCACCTAAAATAATTCAGTTCAAAACCCGACAGAATCATTAAAGTTTCTGGGACTCGCCAGATCCATTCAACGATTGGTTCAGTATGTACGTTTGAATGGTGGGATCGCTTCGCATTCACTTTCATCCAGAGTCTTGTCAATTACACCACGGTAATTCACAGTGACGTCGGGCGAGTCGATATTATCCTGCCACGTGAGACTGTGCTTCATCCAGTTGTTGTCATCGCGCTACAATACAAGTTAAACAGATTCACTGAAATGATATGAACACAAACCTCAGGGTAGTCTTCACGAGCGTGAGCACCTCGAGACTCCTTACGAGCTGCAGCAGCCGTCATAGTTTGAACCGCACACTGTAGAAGGTTGCGCAGCTCAAGAGTCTCGACGAGATCACTAAGATAATGACGTGAGCGAGAATTCGGCATATATAAACACAGACTGTACGAGTTCCAAATCATGCTTCTATCCTTGATACCGACATTGTCAAATGATTTGTATATCTGATGAATCTTCTGAACACCTTCGTCAAGACTCTGCTGCGTACTGCATAGATTGTCAGTGTCATTTTTGGTTGCACGAAGATAGTAGAACAAACCGGAAGAGAGCGGCATTAGATTGCATGGCTTTTTGCATCTCCAGCCTTATTTCGGCAGTGGCCTTTGGGCCATTTGCATTTCTCATTTGATCCAAGAACTCTACAGACTGGAGCCAGCTTCCTCAGGGATAGCCTTATGAGGCTTTCCGGGAGTCAAGTTTTCCATGATATGATGAGCACACGCGCGACCGAAGACGACGAGATCCAGCAGAGAGTTTGCGCCAAGACGGTTCGCGCCGTGAACCGACACACATGCAGCCTCGCCAGCCGCATACAGACCAGGGACAATCTTGTCCTTTCCATTCTGACCATGATTTATGAGTGGATGTCCGATGCGACGAGAACAACTAGTGCAAGCTCACCTCATCAATATTCAGTACCTCGCCAGTATATCGGGTGGGAATACCACCCACTGTCGGGAAGTCAGCCAAATTCCAGACAGCACAGTAGAGGCGCTAACTGTTGTAATGAACAGTAGGTAGCACAGGGATAGGTTCCTTGAAGACATCGACTCCAGAAAAAATGGCAGCAGTCTCGGATATACCGGGTAACCTCTCGTGGATAATTTCAGGGGGCAAATGGCTGAGCTGAAGATGTATATGGTCCTTCTGAGGTCCAGCACCACGTCCTTCACGAATCTCGATCGTCATCGAACGAGCTACGACATCACGAGAAGCAAGATCCTTGGCAGTGGGTGCATAACGCTCCATGAAACGCTCGCCCTCGGAATTCAAGAGGTAGCCTCCCTCGCCACGACAACCTAATGCACGTTCAGCTACGAGGCAGATACCTCATAGAAAAGAAAGTGACCCTCAGAAATAAGGCAGCCAGCGCCATAGATACCAGTTGGGTGGAACTGAACAAACTCTAGATCCTGCAGAGGAAGGCCAGCACGAGCAACCATTGCGTTACCATCGCCAGAACAAGTGTGTGCACTCGTGCAGCTGAAATACACACGACCATAACCCCCTGTTGCAAGGACTGTTTTGTGAGCCCTGAAGCGGTGGAGCGTACCATCCTCCATGCTGAGCGCGATGACTCCAACACACTCGCCATCCTGCATAATCAAATCCAGCGCAAAGTATTCGATGAAGAATTTTGTGTCGTGTCGGAGCGACTGGCCGTAAAGGGCGTGGAGGAGGGCGTGACCGGTACGATCGGCAGCAGCAGCGCAGCGGTATGCTTGTCCGCCTTTGCCATAATCCAGAGAGTGGCCACCAATAGCTCGTTGGTATATTTTCCCATCCTTGTTACGGGAGAATGGAACACCGTACCGTTCAAGCTAGAAATGTATATAGGCCGAACAAACAGGGATGAAAGATCTAACCCTACCTCGATGACTGATCCGGGAGCTTCGCGGCACATATAATGAATAGCATCTTGGTCACCAAGCCAGTCAGAGCCCTTAACCTGTGGAAAATCAGATCAACTAAACGACTCGGGAGCATGACACATCAAAGGACACGAACTGTATCGTACATGTGCCATCGCCAGTCGTCTTCCGTCACGTTCTACAGAAAACTTATCAGTGAAAAGAGCATGAAGACCTCAAAGTATACTTACACCGAGAGCAGCATTGATACCACCCTTGAAATCGTGATATGAACGTGTTAGATGCTGCAGAACATTGCTGTGACATACCTGTGCTGCGACAGTGTGACTCCGGGTTGGAAACAGCTTGGTGATGCAAGCCGTGTTGAAGCCAGCTTCCGCAAGTCCGAAGGCAGCACGAAGGCCCGCCCCACCAGCGCCACTAAAGTAACACGTCGTCAAATCTGTCGATGACTCTCACTGATTTGGAACG
Organism: Suillus spraguei; assembly: GCA_016800925.1. Classification (NCBI taxonomy): domain Eukaryota; kingdom Fungi; phylum Basidiomycota; class Agaricomycetes; order Boletales; family Suillaceae; genus Suillus; species Suillus spraguei. The sequence goes on from JABCPU010000029.1 coordinate 322,233, forward strand.
CTACTCACACGACAATGGCATCGTACTCATGTTCGATGAGAGGATATTTGCCTGAAGACCAGGACTAGAAAGCCATTAAAATGCCGGAAAAGACATGAGAACTAAGAGATATATAGTCACACCTTGACATCCTCTGTCTTGATCGGATTAGTTGCAACGATTCTCTTGACGGAGAGTGAAGTAGAAAAACCGCGCTGGGAATGGAGCACCTTGGATACTGACTTCCTAAACATCGATGGTACTGTCGTCGACACCGGCGAGCAACTTCCACTGAGGCCTCAATTGAACTAGGTAATTCCGTCAGCCGAGCTGGCCCGAGCACGTTCACGGCATACCACTGAATAAACCCCGTAATAACTAGCCTACTAGTAGGCCCTATACATGTCACAATCAAGTCCAACCAATCACAACGGGAGTGTATGTAACAAGAGAAGTCACCAACTTCCCAACTAGTTCAGACTGCCCATGTTTCTCAAAGCCCTTCATCTTGACCTCGCGAACAGGCATCCCCGCCGCTTCCCTGATCTGCAATAGTTGGAGTAGTAACGACCACTCGAATTGCACATCATCAAACAATAGTGTCCGCAAATTCGGGAATGCATCTCGTCTCCCCGCACATGAGAGGAAGCCCATCAACTGGTTCATGATACATTTGGAGACCGAGAGTGCCGTTATGCCTGAGAATGCGTGGGCAAGGGCATGCCACCCGTCATATGCCATGGACCTGCTGCACAATGTGAGAAGGCGAACAGAGGGGAAGGGCGGTGCTCCACGCTTCAGCTTGTCCACAAGCGACTGAATATCACGTGACGAGGTCGCAGTGTGAAAATCTAATACCAGCTCACATAGCGCAGGGGCATGTATTGTCCGAAAGACAGTAGGTAGATACGTCCTCGAAATGTTTGGTCCGGGCTTTAGAACCATTTTCTGGAGCAAAGGTATATTGACGACTGGGATATCCAAGCTACGAACATAATCCACAGGTTCACCGATCAAAGTGAGGTGGGTCAGTGACTTGAGATGGGAGAGTAGGTGGCTGAAATTCTCGGGGGAAAGACCAGAAACCCACAAGCCGTTTAAGGTGAGCACCGTGAGGCGATCTGCAGATAAAAACAAGTCTGAGGAGATGGATGAGAAAATGCCTGGTTCGACAAAGGTGAGTGAAGGCGGACCTTCAGTGAACAAGAAATAGCTGCTATTCGGGATGTTAAGCGGATGGTTCACCTTGAGTTCTTCAAGCATTGGTGCCCTTATGCGCTTGAACCCATCTATAAGTTTGGGGAATGGGAAAGCCCCGTGAACTTCCAAGCGGCGACAGACATGAATGTGCGAGAGAATAATGCGGGATATGCGCAAGTAATCGGGGTCAAACTCAGGCGAGTCCTGACTATAAAAATCGCAATGAATGCCAATGAATCGTATGTCAAGTAGCTGTCCTCGTGAGCGGGTCAAGTAAAGATTGACAAGATCTACATTCTGCCGGAGGAAAAGTCGGATCTCTGTCCAAAGCAACGGCATCCCGAGCGCCACAGCTCTCCAATGCTGTGAAATACTCGTAAGCAGAAGCTCAGGCCTGGGGCAGAGGCGTAGACTGGTGAGGGGGTATGAAGAAGAGTAATTTTCATCTGCTCTAGTGGTTGCTTTGACTGTCTCTACAAATATCATCTCAAGCAGCTCGTTCGGGATAAACGAGATGTACGACACGCCATACGTCACTACTTCCTGCTTGAGGCGCAGGGCCTGTACGTCCACGATGTTGCACGACGGTCGCTCTGTCTTCCCCAGTCTTGCAAACTCTTGCGTCATAGTGACGCATTCTGGCGGTATAATCCTATTCCACCCATTTGATCCATCAGACATGCACATACACAACGCAAGTCACTTACATTGTCTGCTTCCTGGTAGTCTTGGTAGAGTTCATACAAATGATGGGTCAGTGGTTCTCAGCATTGAGAAACCAGGCGTTTTTATAGTCGATGACACCAAGCCGCAGGCACCGGGTAGCTATTTCAACCAAGTGGCACCGGACTTGATGAGGCATATCTCCAGGGCTTGATTACGAGGGGCGGAGACGAAGAAGCGGCGAAGCGAGCTCAGTAGAACTTGTTATCTGCAACATGAAGGCGTGAACTTTCCACAGCTCATGAACGAGACTCCGCGGTGACAGCAAACGGTATCTTCCGTGGACTACGACTAACCCAGAACGGAGTGTTCAGTGACCCTGCTTCACCGCCATAATCTCACACGGTCAGATACGGTCAGGATCCAATACAGCTGCAGGTGTTCAGTTATTGAATATCGCCATTACACACGTAGGTAAATTCTCCGAAGTTTGTACTGTTCTTTGACTTCTTCGCTATATTTTTCATAGTCTTATACTGACAGTAGGAGCATGATGTTGATTCTTCACCAAGTTGGCAACCAACCACACCGCCATTCTTCAATACATAGAAATTGGTCAGATTCGACAAGCCTCTCATATCCTTCAAGGTAGATGAAAGTTGTTGATAATTTACGTCTAACTTCTTATCCGCAGGTCCATGGTCAGACTTGATGTTCTTCGTCGAGGGCGCTGCTTGTTGTCTAAATCGAGTGCGCACGCATGGCAGCGGAGCGTGGACCGGTTTCCCAAACTCAGTTAGAATAGCTATTTGGGGCGCGCCGTCATATCAGCGAGCCATTGCAGCATCGAGAGCGCCATGTTGGCAGGCTTGCCATACGGTTGACCTTCCGATTCCACCATCGAAGTGCCACGCAAACAGTGATCCACGTGACATCTTTTGACATCGATAATTCAACTTGAAGCTGGAGAGAACGACCGACCAGCTTCCTTTATCAATGACGTGAGGCGGTCCACTGAGCAACTGTGACAGTGTTCGGGTCATCCTTACATTAATAGTTGTTGCCAACCTATACGTTGTGCGCTGGCGCCTTACATCAGGTTACTACTAGCATATCCTCATATTAGATCTTGAGCCTGGGCATGGTTCACAATTCTGCAAGGATCACGCCCTACTGGAGTAAGACAAATTCACTTGTTCATGGGAAAGGAAGCAATACGCTAATGTTGTGAGATCCAGGATGATCCACTTATCGCAAAAATGCACGCTCAGTTTACAAGTTCTCCACAACTGTTTATCCGTCGACTTCTGGTAGCGTCACTACAACCATACTTTTGCCACTGGTCGTTACGCAATGATCTTATTACCCCGTCAGCTGCTCACACTTCAGAATGTTCCCAGTGTTTATCTTCCTGAGGAGCTCTGGGGATACATTAATCAAAAAGAAGACGAAACTTGCATGAGCTTCAAGTTCTCCCAGCCTAAATTTCTGTTATGATATCACGTTTGGATCGCGATCCACGCCCAGGCTTAATGTTTACAATCAGGAACAGTGAACGCCTCTAGCTTCTACAGGAAGGTGCCTATGAAATACCACCTTGCCACAAGTACTTGACTTGAGCGTCGCAAATACCTAAAGTTATAGACCCATTTACTAAATGCGTTCACTAAGTGAAGCATTTTTGAAGCTCACAAGTGCGTTGGCGGGAAACCGAGGCCGTTGTCGACACCTGTAAGGAGGAATTCAATACATCAACAGATGCGTGGAATGCACAGATGAGGGGTGCATCGATGAACTTGTATTGTAGAGCATCAGGTATCATAGTTCTAGTGAGCAGTCACTATGTCACAATCATGATGTTTGCCAAGGTCACACTACGAATAAAAACTCTTCGTGGGCTGAAGATGTTCAACTGACATACATCTGATTGAGTCAGCACTCCGTAAAAATCCCCCGAGGATACCTCTTCCGATATGGAGTGTGTTAGTGACCTGATGCCGACATCACGGTGTAGGCGATTGGACCCGTAGTCGATTTGGTTATCAAAATGTAAGGTTGGAGACTGTATTTTTTGTCGAAACTGGGTCATACCTCCCAGCACCCGAAAGAAGTCGTTGGAATAGTCGCAGAGCACCAGTGGAAGCGTAGTTTGAGGAGCCTAGTATTATGGATGAGTTAATGACGAGAGAATAAAAATAGCTGGCTAGCCCTGTGTAGTGCGCACAACACAACGTGACTGGGCACCGATCCGTTGAACGTTCAAGTCGGCGACTGCACCTAGTTAGAGTGTGAGAGAGGCGAGGGCATGGAGTGAGAAGAGGTCAAGTGATCGGGCCAAAGTCGCGTAAGAAGACATTAGCGGAGACTAGCGGAGACTATAGCTGTACACTTCCTTTGGCAGTGACGAAATATTGTGTGCGCTTTACGGCCACATCATGTCTTTGTCTCCATCTACGGCAACATCAAACGTCCCAGATATCCCATCTAAACGGCGCAGAACACACAGTCTTATCGCGCAAAGCAGCAACAACGATCATCAAGACATGAGCCAATCTCCTGCGGACACAGCCCATTCGTCACAACAGCCCCAAGCTGCCACACACATACCTAAGAGAGGCGCAAGAGCTTGTACCGCTTGCAGAAAAGGTAAAAACAGATGTGAAGGAGAGGTACGTCTATTCAAAACCCGCTTGCAGTCATCGCCCCCTCTGCTCACTGGCCCGACTCTCCCGCCCCGGCCCGGCGTCACATTCTTCAGGCTCCTTGTCGTCGATGTCAGCTGAGTGGAACTGCTTGTGTTTTCGAAAAACCAGAAAAGAAAAATACAAATGCAATGCCTGGCGCAAGTGTCGAGTAAGTTTCAGATGGTATCGGGCAGGTTTTCGCTTTCATTACTTACGCCACTCAATAGGCGCTTGTCTCGCCTCGAGGGTCAATATCTGGTAAATATTCAACGCTTATACTTTGAGGTTACCTGACAATATCGCATTTTAGGTTATGCAGAGTCAGATGATTGGCATGCAATCCTCTTTGGACCGAATCTTGTCCACTGTTCAGAGCCAGGCCTACGGAACTCAGCACCAAGGCTACTCTGGGGGCATGACTTCCGGTCCCAGTCGCGACAGCACTGGATTTACGTCGCGAAACGGGTACGATACACATGGACATGTGGGAGGGCAAAGCTCTCAGCCACGCTCCCAAACGAGATCATTTCCGCCGCTTCCGGGATTCGCTCCACCGGTGGGTTCGCTTGCGAGATCAATCTATAAACATCTCTGATAAACTTTTAGCCTCACAAATACGCAACTTATGGCATCGTGCCCAGTACCACACCATCGTCAGATGATGAGTCTGAGGAAACGCTGCCTCGTGCCTCGCTCAATGCGCCTATTGAAGCTCTCCAAGGTTTAGCGAATGCTGCTGCAGAAGCAGCCGCTGCGCCATCTGCATCTCCACCAAGGTAGTTATTTCATATTTGTGGGCTACATGATTATGCTGATCAGTTGGAGAACAGAGTCAAAAAGCGCCCGCGGGTGGAGCCCATTCCCCGGAATGCATTCCCGCACGTCATTGAAAAGGTGAGCTGACAAAATACTGAACTACTTCACACGTCACAATCATAATACTATGGTCTAGGGCCTTGTCTCAGAAAATGAGGCGCGAGAACTTTATCATATGTAGGTGTTTCGTGTATCATCTTTTGCTCCATTCTGATTCTTGTCGAAGTTTCTTCGCTGGTTGTCATGTCTTCATACCTTTGTTCGATCCGAATTATGACACATTCGAGAGCCTGATGGAACGCACTCCATGGACATTTGACGCGATACTTGCCATTGCAAGCAAAATCAGGAGTGGCAATGGACCGCTCAGCTCAACGTTCTACAAGTGTCTAGAAGAAGCGCAGGGCATTTCCCGTTCGTCGTTATTTGGCCCGGTAGTGAGGAAGGAAGCTGTTATGGGTGAGACTTTCGTCTTGTATGTTTTTGTTGTATCGCATCTGATCAGTTTCATAGGGATGCTGCTCTTAGCTGCATGGAGTACAAATGGATGGCTCCCTAGTGGCCACGCAATGCGGATGGCATTAGATCTTGGTCTTCACCGAGCATTGGAGAAGCTTGCTGATGATTCAGGGAAAAAACGCAGTGAGGAAGAGGAACGTGACCTAGGTACGTATAAGAAAAATTGACCACTTATCGTTCAGAACTAATCACCATCCCAGTCGTGTCGGCGCGTATCTGGCTATGCTTGTACTGGTTTGATCACCAGTACGTGAAGAATTTTGACATCCTCAATTGCGTCTCAACGATCTGTTTCAGGATGAGTCTTGGCACTGGCCGCCCTATCGTACTGCGAGATGAGAGCTCCATTCGGCACTGTCGTATTCTTTTGTCGCATCCAATGGCATCACCAACGGATGTAAGGTTAATCTCGCAAGTAGAACTCATCGCTCAAAAAAGTAAGGAAATATTCATGAGGAAATATTAATACCTCATTCGTCATTTGTAGCTCAGATCTACGAAACTCTCGCGCCTCTCAACGGGCAGGTTAATCATAATACGCTCGCCTTCATCCGGCGTGCAAATGTTGCACTCGACAAGTGGTGGCAGGACTGTGACAATCTTCATCGTTCGTAGTTGACTTTGTCCTCTCTACCTTCCTGATTACCTATACAGGCCAGACAATGGACGAGAATTCTCTTCCAAGAAAAATACTTGTCGGAGAATTGCACTACGCTAAACTCTGGCTCGTCTGCGTAGCTCTTCGAGGTGTATCGTGGGATAAGATGCCTTTTGAGCAACGTGAACTTGCGTTCCAAGCGAAGGATGCAGCCTTTAACTGCCTTTCTATCTTCCTCAACTCTGCCGAGTACCGGTGAGTTTCTGTTTCGATCGTGTCCCATCGCTTCGCTTAGATAACAATCACGATGATCACAGGGCAGCCTTGAGGTATGCAGTTCACGACAGTCTCGTAACAGCCGCATTTTCTGGTCTCTTCCTGCTCAAGATGGCAAACTTGTTTCCTGCAGAGCTTGACCTTACCGCGATCACAGCGCAAGTCGAGCAGCTCGCACAGCTTCTCTCTGATGTTGCAGCCGAACGGTGTGTTGCCCTGCTCTTTCTTAGTTCTCCAACTGATTCCCGCTTCTAGCTATGCCCTAACGCTACGTATAATGCTTGCCAATCTCCGGCGCAAAGTTGGGATGATCGCGGGACTGAACGCGCCTATGACCACCATGCCCCCACCGACCTTGAACGATGGGATTGTTGCACACGGCCCAGTGCCTTACAACGACTCATCTGCATCTGTACCTTTCACAATGGAGGAACTGGGTTTTACATGGCCGAATGAACGTGCCACCTTCAGCCCAAGCGCGATACCTATGTGGTTGCAGGAGAAGAATCTGACAGACCTGGGGCTACCTGTGAATGGGAGCGATGGAATCTTCATGGATGTAAATGGTATGCATGGCTGGAGTGGAGACTTTGCGCCGATGCCAGGGGCATGGTGAGGGCGCGACTGTACATATGGCAGCGACGATTCCGCGCGCTGAGGACTGGTAAAAATGCACTATTTTTGTCTGATGTTCTATGTCCTATTGGTCTTCGCTGCTGCTCGCTTTGTTCGTTTGTGTCCCGCGCTCGGTTGTTGTTCATGCTTTTTCTTGCATCAGTATCGATAATGGAATGCTACGATTTAATTTGTACCATATGCTGAACAAACATACATTGTGAATGCAAATTATCCTACGGCACACAGGGGAGATATGATGAACAGCAACACAGTAATACACATCTAATTGGCAAGCGTATCAGCCCATATGTCACTCTTCGTCTTCGTCTTCGTCTTCTTCGCTTTCTTCCTGCTCCTGAAGGAACTGTCAAAGAACCAATTTGGTGCGTGATAAGACGGAAGGGAAAATATATTGACAAACCTTGACCAGGCCTTCGGTGGCCTTTAGGAAGTGCTGTCTGCCTTGCGGCTTAGATCCCTTTTGGTACCAGTAGATGATCGCCTGGTCAGAGACGCAGTCCTTATTGTACAAAACCTGTGCGAATTGATAAGTTAAAAATGTATCACTGCATCACCATGTTCGTATCTAAAGAAACTTGGAAAAGGGGTGGGATACAAGCGATAGGATCTGGTGCCTGCCGTCAAATAGTTCGGATTGCAGCCGCAACGTCGCATCCCAAAGGACCGGTGACACACGAACAAAAGTAGTAGGACTCGAAACGCACCTTCAAAATCTGTGGGAAGGCTTTCATGACACGTGTATCGTCATAACAGTAGACCTGTACGATATTGATCAAAGCAACTTGTGTTTTGGGGCCTTTACAGAAGGCCACAAGAACTGGGGCAAATTTCTACAGATGGAAATGATATCAATGGAAGGTTCAACGATAGGAGAACCGGATAACTCACCCCGACCTCACGCAGTGCGAGGCCTTCGATCTGGTCAGGGCGTGCACTCCAGTCTACGGAAGCCATGAGGCCCTGCCAGATGCTCTGTATAAGTTCCGTCTCAGGGAGCCGCTGCTCCTCTAGTTTACTTTGGATTGCAGATATGATCTGCGCGGATCATGAGTTCCATGGCTGAACACGGACGCTGCATATGTAAAGATGACGTACTGATTCACTATCATCGCTGCGTTCTACTACCTCTTTTAGTTCCTTCATGATTGCGTCTTTTGCAATCGCATATTGCTTTTTCGTGTACCAGTCGGCTACAGTAGGGAGGTTTTTCTCTCGGAAGAAAGCATCGAGAACCTTAGCATCTCTCTTGTTTGGTGGGAAGAAGAGGAGTAGATCTTTGATATTGCCGCGTTTGAGGGTCGCGGCAAGGTGATCGATTGACTGGTCAGTGAGGTATGCGCTAAAGACCAGCGCAAGGATATTGATGGACTGGTCTACAGGCAGTAAATGAGATTCTTGCAGTGCAACATAGTATAGTGCATGAGCTTACCATTCTTGATGAGGTGATCCTTGGTTAGACTCTGCAGACAGGCTGCAGTCACGAGGCCCTGCGAAAGGAGGAGACCAATCGTCATGGCGAGCTTGTCGCGTTGCTCAGATGACCAACGGCCGATATACTGCAGGAGAGTTGGGAGACTTTGCTCCTCAAAGGGTTTCTGAAGATATTTGAACCTATATTCACAGTCAACACCGCATATACAATATATTACGCGAGACCCCAATCGCATGCACCTTCGATTCAATTTGTTAAACACATCGACATACTTCTTCAACTCTTCGATGTCGGGCGGGTTGCGTGCGTTGAAAATAGAGAATGGCGACATGGGGGCGCCATCATCAAGATATGACCCACCTGGCTGGATGAGCCCGCCGACAAGGAGGATCTCAAACAAGGCGTCGGCATATTTGAGATATTCGAGTGTCCCACCAGCCTGTACAAGTTTAGCGCTGAATCCCTCGAAATCGTTCTCTGGGACTGTTTCGAGATGTTTGTAGAGCTGGTCTCTAAAGACTAAAGGTCGATATAAGTAGCATTATAGATTGATCGGAACTGGGTAGTCTCACCCGCTGGCTCGTGCTTTGCCTGTGCTTTGACTTGGCCTTTGCGTACTTTTGTGCGAACCCCCTGGAGTGAAGGCTTTGGAACTGCTGATTGCTGAGACATCCACAGTCTGCGAGCGATGTCGAGAACGTGGATCAAATGATAAAATTGGGCAGTTCAACAGGATCCAACAACCCTGCCAGGTGCTTGTTCGGAGATACCCGACTAATCAACATCGATGAGCACCATGGTTCCCGGTCAGGCTCGCTGACTCGGATATCATAATGGATTTCTTAAGCTACAATGACTCTTATAGTATGCATGGATAAGAAGTACAAGATTGATATTCACACAGCATCCAAATGAAAAAGATTGAATATGCCCTTCGAGTCGTCGTCGGCGCCAGTCACCCCCGCTAGTATACTAAGTCATTGCCCATCCGGCTAGGCCTGAGGGAGACTAGGTGCGGTGTCACGCTTGGAGCGATCTGGTGCGTTTTTCCAGCAGAGTGAGCGCACCCATCGACTCGGTCCGTGGTACTATGTAGTCAGCACCAATTTTGATTGAATCTGAATCTCGCGGCTCCACGAGTTCCACACGATATTGTATAGTCATGGCAATAATCTGGGGTACCTATCAGTGGTCAGTAATTTATTCAATGATCTGAGCTGCAGTGTGGAGTTGCGCCGCTGTGGGCCTGTGGCACGTGAGCTCGGAGGTGAGGTGCTCAAGCGCTCATTGAGTCATCAACAGCCTCTGTAGTAGCACTCCTCCTCACTTATTATCATAAAAATTTCGAGTGTCAGTGCATTGCATCCCGACGACGGTGAGCGACATTCGCTGTCATCGTTAACATTTAACATTTACGAACGTGTTTATGCCGTAAAGGAGCTGTGACATCGCTTGCTGGTCGCCTTAACATATGTAATCATTCCAGCTTGACACTTTGTTGACCACTTACCTGCCCTCGATAAGATCTTTCAACTAACGTGCACCACGAATTCCATGAACCTCCGTTTCACAGACTCCCCAAACGCGCGCTCAAAAACAATTACGACCGCCGATGGCATCGACACCTTTGGTGTGCGTACTATCTATGCAATAAAACCATCGAGGAGACTCATTGTATACATAGATATTGAATCAGCATTCCACAGGAAACGGCGCCTACCAGGTTGGCATATCTGAGGATGTGGGCACACGTCGATATATGGAAGATGCCCATTCCTTCGTCGTCGACTATGCTGGTGTGCGAGGGCAGGGATTCTTCGCTATTTTCGACGGTCATGCAGGAAAACACGCAGCTGAATGGTGTGGCGCGCATTTTCATGAGGTCCGTATAGTCACTATATTTTCGTGCCAATTAAACACGTGATCATGTACAGTACCTCCTCGACGCGCTCCGCACTTCTTCCAGTGCTACGATTCCGGACGTTCTAAATGAGACATTCCACAACGTTGACAAACGCATTTCTCGTCTTAGCGAAGAATCCGATGGCAAGATCCACTCAGGATGCACAGTCGTAACCGCCTTCCTTCGCATCGAGGATGCGGATGGTCGGCAATCTTTCCTCCCCGCGCCTCCACTTTCCTCGCCCTCCCCTACTGACAGCGGGAGCCGCAAGTGGTA